>JAZDUA010000028.1:635000-1005000 GCA_038098605.1 Gryllus longicercus
TTTGTACGATATGCTTGTGCATAGCGACGACATAAACTACGATGGGCAAGCATGTGCTTCCAATTCCAATTATCTCTGCGACGTCTTATTTCACTCTCAAGAACACATTTGTAAGCAAACTTCCACCTGCAATGAAGTTAAAAAAATAAGTATGAAAATGTCATTAGGAAACACAATATTCAAAGTAATGCCTTTTTTTCTTCTTCTCTCTAAAGAGAACCAACATACAAAAACTATAGTTCACAGAAAAAAATAAAAGAATTTCACATACAAAAAGATTACAATTCATGTGAATTTTTTAAATAATTCAAAAATGTCTTTTACAACAAGCAAATATACAATTACAAAAACAAATATAGTAGTATATTGACAAATAACCTTCCTCTACTTTTCCAACTGAATTCGTACAAAAACAAAAAGCATTCATGAGAAATAACATTGAGAGAAAAGCAATATAATCTTTGAACTGAGAAAATTAATTCGTAGTGTAAATATGAACATTTTATTTTACAATTCTTTCTGTTTATTAATTATTAATACATTAAGAAAGAAAATAAAAAGAATAAAGCAATTATCAACAAAATACATTTTGCTGTAAATTTCTATACTTACACCCAAGCTCTCTAATAATTACTGAGAAATGAACTCAACAATCTCTCCATTGAATTTTCTTAGGAGAGAATTACCTTTTTCTGAGATTACAATCATTTGCATGACTAAAGTCTTTACAATCATGAATAGAGACATGCATAGAGGATTGCATGATCTTTGTATTTACAAAGTACAGTAACTTTCCCCACACATTTAATTTCACTTTTTCAAACAAACTTTCAGCACTAAGATCAAAATTAAAAACCTATTAGCAAAATCATAGAATACAAAATATTTTTTGGATGCCCAGCTCACCTAATAAATACTTTTTTTAAATACATTAATTATATATATTTAACATTTTTAAAACTCTATATCTGCCTCTAACATTACATTAACACGTTTCTACAAGCTCACTAAGTACGCTTTAGAATTTAAGTGACACATGCACATTTATGAGTCCCCAAAAGCATTTTATTTTCATCAATATGTCAAGAATCACTTCCATGTCACTTTAATTGTATGTGAAAGGACAGTGCAGCAAAACTTTCTTAAAATTTCTTCTTCTTATACATCCTTCCCTAGAGTTAAAAAAAAAATTTCTAATGTATGAATACAGAGATTTTTCTATTAAAATAAACGTGCATAAGTAGTAGCACTTTAAAATGTTTAAATATCATTCTGCCCTGCATAAATAGGATGGGTGTAACATGTAGCGTGTGTTTAAAGTCTGCAATTACACTGATGTAAACAAACTCCCTAATCTCCTCTAAATATCTAGTCTGCATGAGCTACATCCTTATCTGGTGGATCTGAAACATGTGCTTGCTGTATGCACAGCTGTTATGTGTTCAAATTAATTTAACATCATTATCATGAACTGCAGGATGAAAGGCCAGGGGAAGCCTGTTTCTGGTTAAGAAGTAGACCTAAAATACTTCAGTCTTCCAGGTTCCAGCATGATCCACTTCTTTCTTGGTCATCCTATATCTCTCTGTCCAAGTGGCTTATATTTTAGGGTAGCCTTTGTGAATCTTCATTCTTTTAATATGTTCCAGCCATTTTTCTGGTTCTTTTTAACTTTCTATTATGTTCGTTTTCTTCAATTTTTTCCTTATGTCTTTATTTTTCTGTTGATCCAGTGTACAGCCAAGGAGGTGTTTTAGGAACCTCATTTGAGCTGCTTTCAGTCTTTGATTGTCTCTTTGTTTTAGGATCCAGGTTTCTGATCAATATAATGGCATTGGTTTGACTGTTATGATCTGTATTCTTAATTTGATTTATTGTGTCATGTCGTTCCCAAAGGGTCTTTTAAATGTTCAATTTATTCTATTTCAAAATTTTGTGTTGGAGGTCCTGGGAGTTAAGTCCAATGTCATTGCCTAAATACTTGAATGTCGGTACTTGCTCTATTATTTCCCCTTTAATAATTATCTTCACTCTTCTTAGATCCTTTCCTTGGAATACCATTGTTTTTGTTGAGATATTCATGCCATATTTCTTTGCTACTTTATTAAGTATGTGTTCCTATTTGGAGTTCATCTTCTGATTCAGCCAAAAATTATTTGGTAATTTGCAAACAGGACTGTTTGTATAGTTTGTTTTTGTTGAGTTGTATTCCTTAATTTACTGACTTCTTCCATGCTTTGATGAGACTGTTGGCATAAATATTGTAAAGGTTGGGTGATAGGCCACATCTTTGTCTCAGTCCTCTGTATGTGTGAAGTGATTTTGTGATTTTCCCATTATTTATTTTTATGGAGATTTTTGATTCCATGTAGTGCGTTTTTATCCCATTCACGATTTCTTCTGGTTTCCTACTTCTAGTTCTTCTTATTATCATCATCATCGTCATCGTCGTCGTCGTCATCGTCATCGTCATCATCGTCATAATAATAATAATAATAATAATAATAATAATAATAACAATAATAACAATAATAACAACAATAACAATAATAACAATAATAAAATAACTATAGTCCTCTGAATTTGAAAAAGCTTGATCCGCCTGTTCAACCAATTATTGAAACGGAAGAGAAGATAACCTTATGGAAAGCGAAGGCACTGCATGGAAGGTACCCTCACGAGCTGAGTAAACCAGAAGTCGACATCTCTGCGTCGCACACATGGCTCCAGCACGGGGATCTCTTTCCGGAGACAGAAGCCTTCATGATAGCTATCCAGGACCAAGTGGTACCAACACTGAACTACAGAAAACACATTCTGAGAGATTCTACCATTCTACATTCTACCGACTCGTGTAGAAGATGTGAGACTGCAAGCGAAACTATCCAACACGTGACAAGTGGATGTAGCAGCCACGCACAGTTGGAATACAAAAAGAGGCATGATGTGGCGAAGCCGGTCCACTAATCATTGGCATTGAGAGCGGGCTTACCCGCCACTTCCGTGCCGTATTATAAATATGTGCCTCAGAATGTGCTTGAAAGTAGTGAGCACACACTCTACTGGGATCGCTCCATTATCACTGACAGACATATCGGCGGCAATAGACTCGATATAACTAACGTACATTGATAGAAACTATTGGATTATTTGAATTTTCGTACTTCGAGTACTGGCGCCATCTATATCAGTCGACGAGAACTCTCGCGCCCCATGTTGGGATGACTTGTACTTTTGGTATTGTACGTGCGCGAGTGAACGGGTCCTCCGTTCTTTTGTATTAAAAACAATTACATAAATAGTAATTTGAACAAAATACTCGTTTTATTCAAAAGGTTATGGGCCCAGAGAACGCTTGAAGTGGAAAAACCAGACTATTTGTGACCGATCGTAATCTGTGAGTCGGATTTCGAATTGCCAAGGACCTAACCTCGAATTTGGCTGTGGAAGCGTGTTCGTTTCGCTTGAGCGCGCAATCGTCGTGTGACTCGCGCAGATTATCGAGGAGGCTTTAACCGTTTGGAGGGCTCGCCACGTGCATATAATTGTCGATTGCAATCTGTGAGTCAGATTTCTAATCACGACGGACCTAACCTCGAATTTAGTGGTGGAAGCGTGTTCGTTCTTGTTCAAGCTCGTGTTCGTCTCGCTTGAGGTCGCGTTCGTCGCATGTGTGGCAATTGAATGACGTCACAATGGCTGAGAGATTAGACATGAATAGCCTGAGTAAGTTTGATGGCAGTAATTACAATCAATGGCGATTCCAAATGAACTGTGCACTTCGGGCAAAAGGACTCTACGAAATCGTCCATGGAACTGAACTGAAACCGGAAAATAACAATGAGACGCAGAAGGCATGGATTAAAAATGACGCAACGGCAATGTTTATTTTGACATCTGCGTTAGACTACGCGCAGATAACCTTGATTGAGAATTGTGAGTCATCTCATCAAATAATTGATAAGCTTGATTCGATCTATTTGCAACGATCTGAGTCGAGCAAAATGATTGCACACGAACGATTTCACCAATATCGAATGAAAGATAGTGACAGCGTTGCTCAACACATTGCGAATGTCGAAAACTTAGCGAAGAAATTAAAGGATATTGGCGAGACTGTAAGCGATGCGGCGATAATGACAAAAATAATCAGCACGTTGCCGCAGAAATTTCTGAATTTTCGACAGGCGTGGCTATCAGTTAGCGAAGACAGGCAAACGCTGAGAAATCTGACGTCTAGGTTAGTTGACGAAGAAGCAAACCTGTCTTTGGTTGAGCAAATGGAAACTGCGTTCACGGTCTCATCGGGCAAAAATCAATCGGCGAAATCAAAGAGGTCGACGAAGCAGAGCGAGCCGTCATCAAGTGGATCGAGCAAGCAGAAATCAGTCGATCAAAACCAGGAGGTGAAACAAAACATCAAATGCTATCAGTGCGGGAAAAGGGGCCACATCGCCCGGTTCTGCAGGAACAAGCCTAAGCATAAGTCATCACATCGCGACAAGGAGTATACTTCATTCAACGTGGAATTTCCTGGAGATGTCAACATGGAAAATACGTGGATCATGGACAGCGGAGCATCTGCCCACATGTCGTACAGGGCCGAACTATTCTCAAACATGTCTGCTGTTTCTGAAGGGACTACAGTCGTAATTGGAAACAACGTGTCATTACCCGTCATTGGAAAAGGAGACATCGAGATCGAGAAAAAGATTAAAGGTGAGTGGTACAAGTCAGTTATCACGAACGTCCTATTTGTTCCTGACCTGAGAAGAAACCTGTTCTCTGAAGCTGTCGCGACCAAGAAGGGTTGGTCAATAATGAAGGAAGGGAAAAAGGCAGAGATTCTACATGGCTCAAAACTCATTGCGAGTGCGATTCTCGATGACAACAATAATTATCGTATGTTGTTTAGAAATATTTCAGTTCATCAGGCTCAACAAGTTACAGAGAACAGCTTGAAGACGTGGCATGACAGACTTGGCCATGTAAACTTTACGCGGGTTCGAGAAATGATCAAGAGTGGTGTGATATCCGGCATCACACTGAGTGACGAGGATGAGATTCTCTGTGAATCTTGTTTGTATGGCAAGCAATATCGTTTTCACCATGCGTCCAGAGAAGTCCGAGAGGAGGAAGTTGGGGAACGAGTGTTCTCCGATGTGTGCGGCCCTATTGCGACTGAATCTTCCGGAGGTGCCAGGTACTTCGTTCTATTCAAGGATAGCGCAACATCCTACCTCGTCGTCAGGACCATGAAGCACAAATCTGATGTTCTGACTCAAGGAATATGTGCGGATGGTTGAGAAGCAACAAGGCCGTAAGGTCAAGGTTTTGCACTGTGACAACGGTCGAGAATACCTAAATGAAAGTCTGCAGGAATATCTGAAGAGAGAAGGCATAATCCTAGAAAACACTTCGCCTTATACCCCACAACAGAACGGTCGCATTGAGAGGGAAATGCGCACGGTCATGGAGAGTGCCAGGTCCATGATGCACGCAATGAACACGCCAAAGTACCTCTGGGGCGAGGCGGTTAACACGGCAGTGTACATTCTCAACCGGACTCCAACAAGCGAAAAGAGAAGTACGACGCCGTATGAAGCTTTCATGGGTAGGAAGCCATCATTATCGCATTTAAAAAAGTTTGGCTGCACTGCATTTATGCACGTCCCCGACTGTCAAAGAACTAAGTGGGATGACAAATCTAGCAAACTCATGTTTGTCGGGTATGATGGAAATTCTGACAATTATCGACTGTTTGACCCGACAACAAAAAAGGTAAAAGTTTCGAGAAACGTGATTTTCGATGAACACACTACGATCGATACCGAGAAGAAGACCGTCCAGATCAGCATTGCGCAAATGGAAAATGGAGACGACGCTGAAGAATATCCTGGAGGTCGAAACCAAATCGTCGATCTAGGTGGAGCATCCAACTTAGCAGCTCCGGAGGCGCAGCGGCCGGCAATGAGAAATCCCGCAGTAAATGAGACCGAACCTCGACAGGATCTGGATGGAGAACAGTTCGACGCAAACCCGAGGAACGTCGAAGCTCTTCAAGAGGATGAAGGGACAGTCGTCGACAATGCCAGGGACTACAATCTGAGGAAGCGAGACAAATTGCAACGCCCAGGAAGATACACAGCGAATTTCGCTATGGTAAATGAACCGCAGACTTACAAGGAGGCCATGGAAGGCAGTGAATCCAGAGAGTGGTCAAAGGCGATCGCAGAGGAGCTCAGTGCCCTGAAAAGGAACGACACATGGCAACTCGTGAAGCGAACTGGCAGCACGAAGGTCATCGGGTCGAAGTGGGTTTTCTCTCTTAAAGATCAAACATCGAACAAACCAAGGTTCAAGGCCAGACTATGTGCCAAGGGATTTTCCCAGGAGAAAGGAGTTGGCTACGACGAGATCTTTTCGCCTACTACTAGGTATGATTCGATAAGAATTGTTTTGGCTACAGCAGTGAAGAATAATTACAAGATGTTACAGTTCGATGTACGCACAGCATTCTTATATGGAGACCTACACGAGACAATTTACATGGATCCACCAGAGGGTGCTAATATAAGTGACGGTCAGGTATGCAGACTACAAAAATCACTGTACGGGTTAAAGCAGGCATCGCGGTGCTGGAACGAAAAGTTTAACCAGTTCATGCTTGACCAAGGATTCCGACGAGGAGAAGCAGACAAGTGTGTTTTCAGGAAGAAATGTTCAAAATCGACGATAATTCTGATTCTCTACGTCGATGACGGACTAGTCATGTCCTCAGATGAAGCATCGCTCTACAGTTTCTTGGATGAGTTGGGGAAGCAGTTCGAGATCACGGTCATGGAACCCGGACATTTTGTCGGGATGGAGATATTGGACGAGACCGATGAGGGTAATAATCGTCGTATACTTATTCACCAATCTAGTTATATTCGCAGGATGATCGAGAAGTTTCACATGCAAGATGCAGCTCCGGTTGGTACACCAGCAGATCCGCACGTGAGACTGAAGAAACCAGACTACGATGATCATAGCGAAGATTCCTATCCGTATCGGGAGGCTGTGGGATCATTGATGTTTGCAGCGATCGTGACACGACCAGATATAATGTTCGCTACGAATCAAATTAGCAGGTACACTTCAATTAATGACCAGACTCACTGGAATGCAGTCAAACGTATTCTAAAATATTTGAAGGGTACTATAAATTTTGGCATAGAGTACCGTAGAAATTCAGAGATGCTAGTGGTCACAGGGTACTCCGACTCAGATTTTGGAAACGATTTAGACACCCGTCGCTCCATGTCGGGTTATGTATTCCTTCTGTCAAATGGGGCGGTCACTTGGTCCAGTCAAATCCAGAAGGCTGTGACATTATCGACGACGGAAGCGGAGTACGTTGCTGCCTCAGAAGCAACTAAAGAAGTGACCTGGATTCGTCAGTTTCTTGATGACATTGGGGAACCAGTCCAGGAACCAACAAACCTGAAGATGGACAACCAGGGAGCGCGTTGTCTTGTGAAGAATCCAGTCTTCCATAAACGGACAAAGCATGTGGACATCAAATATCATTATATCCGTGAGAAGCTTGAAGAGGGGACTATCAGCGTTAGTTTTGTACCGTCAGATCTAGAACTAGCCGACGTCTTCACCAAGCCTACTCCTCGAGATCATTTCCATAAACTTATCTTTAACTTGGGAATGAGAAAGTGTTAATTTTTTTATATATATAATTGTTGTTCATCGTTACATCAAAACAAAAACCTATTTTTTTTTATTTTATGAGATTTAAGCAATTGGATGGAGTATTGGATTATTTGAATTTTCGTACTTCGAGTACTGGCGCCATATATATCAGTCGACGAGAACTCTCGCGCCCCATGTTGGGATGACTTGTACTTTTGGTATTGTACGTGCGCGAGTGAACGGGTCCTCCGTTCTTTTGTATTAAAAACAATTAAATAAATAGTCATTTGAACAAAATACTCGTTTAATTCAAAAGAAACCATTAGCAGGTTTTCCTTATTGAACAAAATACTCGTTTTATTCAAAAGAAACCATTAGCAGGTTTTCCTTATCTATATATCAATACCCAATACCCACAACATATCGGGAAAATATCAAGAGAAGATCCAGAAGTATACCGATCTCGCCCATGAAATCGCAACTCAGTGGAATTTCAGTAAAGTGACAACTTCAACTATAATAATATGCCTATAATAATATCAGCTACAGGAGTGATCCCGAAAATGACACTTCGGACACTGGAGTGTTTTCACTTGGATGCACGGAATGTATATAATATGCAAAAGTCAGTAATTTTGAATACATGTATTGTCAGAAGCCATCTGAATCTTCAGTAAAGCAACCACACACCTGGTCATCATTCCTGTGTGTGGTTGACATATCGACCAGTAGATACTGTGAATAATGTAAGATAACAACAACAACAACAACAATAATAATAATAATAATAATAATAATAATAATAATAATTCCCCGTGTGGCGTCGGGGATTTTAGTAGAATAGCACCACAGACCCTCCCCGTCGTAGAAGGCGACTAATCGGAGCAGCTTACTTGTGTGGCACACATCTGTTTTCTGTCCTGTAGGCCAATCTTGTATCGGCCAACTCTTGTGTTTCCGCCGCGACGCTATTAGGATGCGAGGGCTAGGGAAAAGTTTCCATTCTACCCTTCTATTCTAACTCTAATCTTCTCTGTCCTCCCTTGTTCCTTCCGTTTCCTTAAGCTGGCGGTACCTCAAAAACGCTAGGGGAAGGTGACCCTGAGGAAAAAACCCAATATGGAGGATCTGTCAGGGTTGACAGTTACGGTGCAGGGGATCGGAGCCCCAGTACCGGCGGTCGGTGGTGCGCAAGCAGGCCACCGGGCGTCGTCACCCAGCGATTGCAATGCCAGGGGTGCGGATCACTCGGGACCGCTGGCAGATACTGCTATGAGTGATAGCCAGCGGACACGTATGGAAGTCTGCGAACCTAGGGTTGAGGGATTCCTTAAAAACACTCGTCCAGAAAAAAGCCCGGAGTTCAATGCTAAAATAATGAAAGTTGGAAAATCGATCTATGCAAAACCCCGCGTAAGAAGAAAAAGAAGAGGGGATGGCCAAAAGGAAAAACCAAGAAAATAAGCAAGATCTACGCATCCTATAGCAGAAGAACCCCATTCCAACCATAGAAAATATAATTCAATGGAATATTAACGGATGTATCTCGCATTACTGTAAGCTGAAATTGCTACTGGCCAATCACACACCAATGTGTGTGTGCTTGCAAGAAGCCCATTTTAAACCAGAAGACCGTTTCAATTTTATAAGATATAAAACCTTTCGCAGTGACGTAGAACTTGATAGACGAGCTAGAGGTGGTGTTGCCATATTGATCAGCAATACACATCCTGCTAGTCGTCTCGATCTCAACACACCTCTACAAGCAGTAGCTGTGACCCTATACAAGCCATTGAAGATGACGGTATGTTGCGTATACTTACCCGATACCTCATGGCGAAATGAAGATCTACAAGACCTGATCGATCAACTACAGCCTCCATTTCTAATTCTAGGCGACTTCAATGCTCACAGTATCACATGGGGCTGTTCTAGGACAAATGACGCCGGTCGCAGAATCGATGACCTGCTACTTAACAACGAATACGTGCTTTTAAACACAGGAGCAAGCACTCATTTTAATGCTAGAAATGGCTCATTCTCAGACATAGATCTCTCAATACGTAGTCCAAATCTTGCAACACGGCTGACGTGGAAACCACTGCCAGATCTTCATCAGAGTGATCACTTTCCTCTGGTGATATCATCAAACATGCCAAAGAACACAGTACATTTACCAAAACGTTGGTGTACCAACCGCGCAGACTGGTCCAGCTTCACCAGACATATACCACCAATAAATGTCAGTGGAAACTCAGAGAAAGACGTTACCGATTACACCAACACTGTCATATCTTCTGCTGCAAAATACATTCCACAGACTAGTGGCCGCTCATCTAGGATTCCAGTACCATGGTGGAATACGGAGACCAAAGAAGGAATAAGGGAGAAAAGAAAGGCCCTCAATAGATATAACCGTGCACCAACACAAGACGATCTTATTGCTTTCAAGCGTCTGCGTGCGCTCGCTCGCAGAAAAATACTAACAGCAAAACGATCAAGCTGGGAAAAGTACCTAACAACCATAACTCGGACGACCAAAGTCACGGAAATATGGCAGAAAATCCGGTCAATAGCCGGGGAAAATGTTTTCAGTCCAATCACATGCATAGAACACGAAGGACAACTAATATGCACCCTGCTAATGCAACTAATATATAACCCTGACGAAAGAGCCATTGCATTAGCGACCCAATACTCCAGAGTCAGTGACACAAACAGCTATTCTAAAGAATTTCTTGAGAAAAAGAAAGAAGAAGAAGTACAAGTACTTGACTTCACAACCAATATAGATAAGCCATATAACGCTCTTTTCACATGGAGAGAATTGCAAGACGCCATAAATGCAGCTGGAGACACCGCAGCAGGATCAGACAATATCCCTTACAGCATACTACGTCGATTACCGAAGAAAATACTCTCGACTTTGCTAAACATATACAATAACATTTGGACACAAAGTAATTACCCCAAAGTCTGGAAAGAAGCGATAATAATTCCACTTTTAAAGGCAGGCAAGGATCCATTAAAATCTCAAAATTATCGTCCGGTATCGCTGACATGCTCTCTAGGAAAAATCTTGGAAAAAATGGTCAACACCCGGCTAACATGGTGTCTCGAAAGAAAGAACCTCCTAAACACACACCAGTGCGGATACAGACAACATCACTCTACAATCGACCAGCTAATATATCTGGAAAAAGCAATTCAGAATACCTTCATCAAAAGAAAAATATGGTTACCGTATTCTTTGGCCTGGAAAAAGCTTTCGATAAGACCTGGCGAAATAACATTCTGAGACAGCTATATAACTGGCAAATAAGAGGATATCTACCAAAACTCTTATCCAGCTTCCTTAGTACCAGATCTTTCCAAGTTCGCGTTGGGCAGTCTATCTCAGAAAGCTACGTACTAGAGAACGGTGTACCGCAAGGTTCTTCATTGAGTGGCACGCTCTTTATCATAGCGATCAACGAGATGTTTGACGCCAAAAAAACGTCAATAGGATGTAGATGACATTGCTATATTTTACTCGGCCAAATCAAAGGGAATGATCAAATTCAAAATGCAAAATGCCATCAATAAATTAGTACAGAACGCAAAAAACATTGGTTTCTCATTTACAGCAGCCAAAACGAAATGCGTTGACTTCAGTAGGAAAAGAAAAAGTTACAGAGATCCAGAGCTGGCGCTGAATGGTGTTCAACTGACATACAATGAAACGGCAAAATTCCTTGGTTTGATTTTTGATTGGCATTTAACATGGAAACGGCAGATAGAATATACCTTGCGTAGATGCGAAACAGCTCTGAATGTAATAAGATGCATTTCGCATATAAATTGGGGAGCAGATAGAGACATCTTACTCCGCCTGTACAAATCCATGGTGATGTCCAAAATAGATTATGGATGCGCAGTGTTCTCCTCAGTCAGAAAATCAAGTTGAAGGAAACTAGATCCCGTTCACAATGCAGGTCTCCGATATGCATCTGGCGCGTTCCCCACTAGTCCTTCCTCAAGCCTCTACTGTGAAACCAGCACCATGTCGCTACATCACAGACTACAAACAATGCTACTCAACTATAGGTCAAAATTGCTGTCTCTACCGAAACATTTAAACCACTCATTGATGACTCGACCTAAGCTAGTAAATATTTACGATCAAAGACCTTCAGCTACTCGTCCTGCCAACATCCGCGCCATCGAGATAGCCAAATGCTACAACATCGTCCTACCACCAGTTTTGAAACACGAACCATATGAAATTCCAGTTTGGATGTTGAAAATGCCAGAAGTAAGACTCGATACTACCAGCGTAAAGAAAACAGAATGCCTTCCCATAGATTTAAAAGTCAGATTTCGATCAGTTCTCGAAGAATACGTGGCAAATCACATCATAATCTACATAGATGGTTAAAAACAAAACATCGGGTCGGAAGCGCATTTGTAACTGAGAACTTGTCGAGGGCTTGGGCGCTTCCACCTGAAGCAAGTGTGTACACCTCCGAATTATATGCAGTATTGCAGTCTTTGCGACACAGTGAAACTCTGGATTCAGGAAGGCTCGTCATCTGCACAGACTCGCTACGTCTTCTCACTGCAATAGACAGACGCCAAACTGTAGACTCACTGCTACAAATGATTCTAATAGCATGCCATTAATTAGAGCAGCGAGGAGCATCAGTTACGTTCATTTGGTACCCCGGACACGTGGGTATCCTAGGCAATGAAGAAGCCGATTCGGCAGCACGAAATGCCGGGAACATCCAATCAGAAATGAATATTGAAATATACGACCTCAAGATGCAAGAAATGCTGTCTCGAAGTGCATCCTCACAGGCCACGTGGAACAGTCTTCGCACGAAACTGAAACTACACCCCATTAAACAGAATATCAGTAAATGGTCACCAAATGTCAGCTACACTCGTCGAGAACAAGTGTGCATATCCCGACTAAGAATAGGCCATGCAAGAATGACTTCTTCATACATGTTAAGAAATGAAGAACAACCCATCTGCAGCTGCGGAAGACTTCTGACAATGAAACATATTCTGACAGACTGCGTAGGTCTCTCAAGACTTAGACACAGATGCGGCATGAGAGGCAACATGAAGATACATCTCGGCACCGACAAGACAGCAACTGACAAAACAATACAGTTCTTGAAAGAGGCTAATCTTTTCTACAAAATTTAGATTCAATACATGATTAATTATCATGTCAATCAGAAAAGGTCAATCAGAATCAGTAAAAAGGCTAAAGGTCTTAGATGGCAAGCCTTCAAACTAACAAAATAATAGTAATAATAATAATAATAATAATAGTAATAATAACTCCGTGGGAGTAGCTGGTCTCCTATCGGACGCGTCCCCAGGTGGCGGATAGGGGAATGCCCTAACCAGCCACGCCGGAGGGTAGGTGGGAAATAAAATACCACCCGTGGACCAAATCCAGACGATGGCGGCAGCGTTAAAACGGCAGGGAAAGGTGACCCCGAAAAGAAACTTACGATGAAAGGTCCCTCAGGATCAACCGTTACGGTGCAGGGGATCGGAGCCCCAGTACTGGCAGCCGGAGGTGGGCAAGCAGGCCCCCGGAGGACGTCAACCAGCGACTGCAATCTCAGAGACGTGGACCGCTTGGCGTCTCGGAAATATTATACTGCGACAAGCGAAAGCATAGAGCAAGCAGGTTTTAACCCCTTTTCTGGGAAGTGAAAACTGCAGAGACCACCTTCTAGTCCACCCATCTCTCTCTCCATCTCTCTCCATCGCTCCCTCCATCTCTCTCTCCATCGCTCTCTCCATCGCTCTCTCCATCGCTCTCTCCATCGCTCTCTCCATCGCTCTCTCCATCTCCCTCTCCATCTCCCTCTCCATCTCTCCATCCCTCCCTCTCTCTCCCCATCTCTCTCCAACACCCTCCCCCTACCCATCTCTCTCTCCATCTCTCCCCATTTCTCTCCCCATCTCTCCCTCTCTCTCCCCCTCAATCTCTCTCCCTCCCTCTCTCTCCCCCGCTCTCTACCTCCCTCTCTCTCCCCCGCTCTCTACCTCCCTCTCTCCCCCCGCTCTCTGCCTCCTTCTCTCTCCCCCGCTCTCTTCCTCCCCCTCTCTCCCCCGCTCTCTCCCTCCCTCTCTCCCCCGCACTCTCCCTCCCTCTCTCCCCCGCACTCTCCCTCCCTCTCTCCCCCGCACTCTCCCTCCCTCTCTCCCCCGCACTCTCCCTCCCTCTCTCCCCCGCACTCTCCCTCCCTCTCTCCCCCGCACTCTCCCTCCCTCTCTCCCCCGCACTCTCCCTCCCTCTCTCCCCCGCACTCTCCCTCCCTCTCCCTCTCCTCTCTCCCCTCTCACTCTCTCCCTCTTCCTCTCTCTCCCCCTCCCACTCTCCCCCTCTCTCTCCCTCACCCCTCTCGCCCCTCTCCCTCCCTCGCCCCTCTCTCCTTTCACTTTCCCCATCTACTCTCCTCTCACTTTCCTCCTCTCCCTCTCCCCCTCCCTCCCCCTCTCCCCCCTCTATCTCACTCTCACTCTCCCCCTCTCTCACCCTCTCTCTCTCTAATTGCAGATTGTACATGTCTCTGAATAAGTGCGTTAATATTGAGAAGCGTCAGACCAGCAAAAACTTAATAGAATGTTCAATATCTCATCCTGTAGATTGTGGTGTGAGAATCATTTCAATGAGGCCTTTGGCCTCATTATTTAGTTTTTAATTCCCTAGAACGCTTCATTTAGAAGGTATTTGACAATATAGAGCCAAAAATCCTGCTGAGTGTTGCGGGTTGCATTTGATATGAATATATACTTTTGTTCCTTTTTCGTAAATATTTCCGATACCTTAATAGTTATTTTGCTATTTCGAGCAGAGATGAAACCAATAAATCAGAGATAAGTAAAATTGTTTCAGCCATTCTTGTGTTATAAATGGTGTACTAACTGACTTTGTTTTATTTATTTAGATTATATCAAGTTATAAAATTAGGAAAAAATGGATTTAGCCAACCTTCCTTTTCATTCCGTTCAATCACTTACCTTGTGTAACAGATGTATGGATGTATGCACCTGATTGATATCATAAACTAAACTGTAAATGGCTATGTTACCAATGGAGACTGGAAATATTGTAGTCTGAAATCTGCTCTTCAAAATTAGATATTTAAGTAATGTCATGTACAATTGTTTGAAAATATAAATAGTTTTCTTGTAATTTTAAGTGAAATTGTTGCAAAAAAAAATAGTATTCAAGATAGAATTAAAAACAGTTCTAAATGCTTTCTTTAAAGTTTTTTTCTAAAATATAATTTTCTTAATAATGCAATTTGGGTTGTATTTTCTTTACAACCTCTGGAATATTTGAAAATGGCAAATACCCTTTTTTGTATGTGATATAATCCTTTAATATTGAAACTACCAAGTTCTTTTATAATCAAATTTTCTCCGGAATTTTAGATCATTGAATCATTTCATGTCATTGCTGAGTTAACTAATAATTATTTTGTTTCATTTGTAAATGCCATTTTGTATGAAATTATGGAATCACTATATTCGTATTTAGTGTAGCAGCTACTGCTCTGAAGTGCTTATCTGAAGGGTGAGGTTTGATCTGTGCCCAGGGAAAATATTTAACCTTCAATAGAGAAAAGTGAGTTTTTAAATATGGTTAAAGACTTGATTTTCATCAAAACTCAAAAATTCAAAAAAAATTCAATAAGCTTGAAATGATTAAAAACCTAACACCTTTTACAATTTTGGTGGTACAATTACAAAGTCTTTCCTGCGTATTTATGGCTAAGAAAGTGGGTTTTTGTGTCACCAAATTAAAAAAGCAAATTAATTATCTTAAACTCCTCTTCAAACGGTTTCCAGATGGTAGATATGCTGCGTTTCCTTGTGCAATTCACATAACAAATTCCAAATTTCTAGCATCTGCAAAAATTTTGATTGGCGCATTGCAGAAGCTGCTGAGACACACATAAACATGAGAAATGGTGTTCATGTTGTGTTATTTGTAGAGTCAGTTGATGGAAAATAATGTCAAACCACCTCATTCCTCTGAATTGCCTAGTATGACTCATTAGTTCTACTCCTTGGGATATATATATATATATATATATATATATATATATATATATATATATATATATATATA
Organism: Gryllus longicercus; assembly: GCA_038098605.1. Classification (NCBI taxonomy): domain Eukaryota; kingdom Metazoa; phylum Arthropoda; class Insecta; order Orthoptera; family Gryllidae; genus Gryllus; species Gryllus longicercus. The sequence continues at coordinate 650,836 of JAZDUA010000028.1, forward strand.
TAGAATCAACCGGCCTTTGGGTTGATAACTAAACAGACACTTTCGGTTGTCGCTGTCACCATCAAGAAGTTTTGAGGTTTAGGCCTGTTTCTTCTTTCCAGTATTTACGCAATCATTATTGAGATGTTCTTGGTCTGTCCACATCTTGTTCAGCCTCCCTGGTTCTCTTCTTCCCCATGGCTTCAATCTCGTTACCATTTTTGGGTATCTGTTTAGTTTCATTCTTTTTGTGAGTTTAACACATTTTATTTGGTGCTTCTCTATTTCCTGGACAATGGTTTTTTTTTTTTGTTATGTGGTTATTTCTTATCCTATCTTTCCTTGATATCTTTAATCCTGCTCTTAAGTATTTCATTTGGCTGCTTCAATCCTTTGTTTGTCTCTTTGCCATTATACCCAAGTTTAACTACCATATAATGGGATTGGTTTGGATATAATGTTATGCAGTATAATTTTTGTTTCTTTATTCATGTTTTGAAATTATCTTTTTTATGCATCCATTAATTATGTAGTATTTTGCCCATTTTGTATCTATGTCTTCCTCTTGTAACAAAATTTTGTTTCCCAGGTATGTGAAAGTTGCTACTTATTGTATTATTTGAATGCCTATTGTTATTCTTATTCAACTATGTTCTTTACCTATTATTCCCATTGCTTTAGTTTTTGGAGTTGATATTCTCATTTTGTATTCTTTTATGATCTTGTTTAATTCATGTGCTGCTTTTTGTAAGTCATCCTTTGATTTTTCCAGTATTACCTGGTCATCTGAATATGTTATGGTTTTTATTTTTTTGTCATGTGTCTAAATGATGCCTCCTTTGACTTCCTCGGTCCATATTTTGATTATATGATTCATATATATGTTAAACAATAGTGGCTATAATATGTAGCCCTGTTGTAGTACACTGTGTAAACTTTCAGTGATGATGATGATGATGATGATGATGATAATAATAATGATAATGATAATGATAATAATAATAATAATAATAATAATAATAATAATAATAATAATAATAATAATCATCGTATTGATGTACATCAACACATCAATACGTTTAACCCAAAAACCTTAATTGAATTAAGGAACATTGATGAGTCTGTTACCCTAGATGGGGTAAGAGACACGCATTACGGGGGACTTCCCCTGGCGACCTGGAGGGTATACAAGGTGTACGGAGGCAGACAGGTAGCGACTGCACTGTTCCCTTCGCGCCAAGCAGAAATTCTACTTAAAGCAGAGAATTTTGAGATTGGCTGGCTTACTTGCCACGTTAGGATGAAGCACCAGGTCAGCAGATGCTTTAAGTGTCTAGGCTTTGGCCATATCACCACCTCTTGCAAGGGCCCCGACAGAAGTGAAGTATGCTACAAATGTGGCAAAAAGGGACACTTGGCCAAGGACTGCAGAGGGCCAGTTCAGTGTATTGTCTGCAAAGACCAAAACCTAGAAGACAATCATAAGCTGGGTAGCTATAAATGCCCTTCCCTCACTGCAGAACTAAGGAAACTCGGTAAAACAAAGAATGCCTAGGTTCTTTCAAATTAATTTAGGCAAAGGAAAGATCTCCCAAGATCTTCTCATTCAAACGGCAAGGGAAAGACAGGCGGATGTCTTACTGGTCAGTGAGCTGCACGATATTGACGACATATCCCTCTACCAGGACACGACCAGACGTGCAGGAATTATAATACTTAACTCCAAAATAAGAGTCTCTAAATTTAAAGTTACAATCCAAGGTTTTGTATGGGTAGAAATGAACAGCCTTAGAATATATAGTTGCTATTTCTCCTCAAACGACCAAATAGAGAAATTTAAGACGCAAATCGATGAACTGGAGGCAAGCATGAACTCAGCCCCAGGTGAAATAATATTGACTGGAGACTTTAACAGCAAGTCCCCGGAATGGGGCGAAAGCAGAACTGATCGCAGAGACGATATTGTTTGCGAATTCCTGGCTAGGAAGGACCTGGTAGTCCTAAACACAGGGACCTCATGTACATTTCAAAGGGGCGCAGCTTCTTCGGTAATAGACTTAATAATAGGAACCACAAGGATTGTCAAGAATGTCCTGGATTGGCAGGTTCTCGACGCTGAAACATTTAGCGATCACCGCTACATTGAATTCTCCACTTCATCCGCTGGAAACAGAGCTAGAAGAAGAAATCAGCCAAACATCGGCCCATCTTGGAACACCAAAAAGCTAAAAGAAGCTGATGCCATAAAATTCCTTGACGAAGCTAAATTTCTGGAGTCCATGGGGTGGAGTAATAGGAAAAGTGCAGAGTCCCTCGAAGAGGTAGTACGGGAAATGTGCGAAACCGTTAAAAATACGTGACATCTCAATGCCTAGACGTAGGAGCCCAAAGGGGAAAAATCAGGTGTATTGGTGGACAGCGACTGTTGCAGAGCTTCGTCAAGCATGTGTTAAAGCTAGAAGACTTGCAACATGAGCTAAAACGGACATTCTGCTGAGGGAAAATTACAAGACGGCCCGCAAAAGACTAAAATCGGAGATTAAAAGAAGCAAAAACAAAATGCTGGAAGGCCCTATTAAACGATGTGAACAACGACCCCTGGGGAAAAACCTACAAGATTGTTATGGGCAAATTTAAACCTTCAACAACCGCGGGGCTAGAAGACCCCGAATGGGTGAAGGCAATTATCCAAGACCTTTTCCCTAGCAGAGAATGCTGGGTAAGGAGCAGACCTTCTGACTACCTCTTCGACGAAGCCAACCGCTTCACGAAGGACGAACTAGTCCAGACGATGAAAAAGACCAAGATTGGAACTGCACCGGGACTTGACGGAATTCCGAACGCGATCCTGGGGATAGTTGTACAAGAATACCCAGAATACCTTTTGAAAGCCTTTAACCAGTGTCTTGAACAAGGGAAATTCTATAAGAGTTGGAAACATCAGAAGCTAATTCTCATGCGGAAAGGTAACAAGCCAATCGATCGGACGTCATCGTTCAGACCTTTGTGCCTGCTGGATACGATGAGCAAATTACTGGAGGGTTTGCTCCTTCTACGACTAAAGAGATTTGTCAATTTTCAACGGGTATAGGATTGAGGAAGACATGACCTGCAGTGTTTCACAGGGATCAAGATTGGGCCCCTTCCTGTGGAATACCCTATATGACGACCTGCTGAATATCGAGCTCCCAAAGAACTCCAAACTCATAGGCTACGCCGACACACTAATTATATGCCATAGTAACAACACGGATCTACTGGAAATGAAGGCCAACGAAACACTACGCAGGGTTAAAAGATGGTTGGACCAAAGAAACCTCCAGATGGCTGTTGACAAGACGGAGGCCGTGTTGATTACAAACCGCAGAGCATTCCGCCCCCCGGTGATCCGACTGGGGGAGGAACTTATAGAATCGAAACGGCATGTTACATACCTGAGGATGGAAATTGAGCTTCGGACCCCACATTATAAAATCAGCAGGAAAAGCAGCAAAGACTGGATCAAATCTCTCCAAACTAATGCTGAACTCAGGAGGACCCAGTGAAAGCAAAAGGAGGTTAATTTTGCCGTAGTGCACTCAAAAATGCTGTATGCCGCCCCAGTGTGGGCAGATGCGCTAGCTAAAGAGTCCATTCGACGGAAATTCACACAGATCCAGAGAAGGATGACACTAAGGATAATCTCAGGATATCGCACGGTATCCGACAGTGCAGCCTTAGTACTGGCCAGTGTCCCCCCAGTGGACCTTTTAGCCCAGGGAAGGAGGACAATGTACCTGAGGACGACAGCAGATAAACAACAAACCCTGTCCAAAAGACATTTAGACAGTATCGAAGCGGAATTGAGAAACCATCTCCTCAACCATTGGCAAAACCGATGGGACCTGGAGTACAAAGGTAGATGGACACACAGCCTCGTCCCTAACATCAAGGATTGGACCAGCACGAACCATGGCGCAATGGACTTCTACTTGATGCAAGCCTTCTCAGGGCATGGGAACTTTCAAGCATATCTATGCAGATTTAAAATCGCTGAAAGCCCGATATGCGTCATGAAGAAGACGACGACGCTATGCACACCATATATAGTTGCAAGCTTGGGAGGAAAAAAGAAGAGACTGCTACCGCAAATTGCGACGGGAATTAACGCCTGCAAACACAGCCCAGACTATGCTGCAATCCAGAGACTGGAAAACAGTGCGAGACTTCATGGCTCACGTAGAAATAGAAAGCCAGTACTAAAAGCAGAGAGAGCTAAAATACCATAGCGACCATCCGAAGAGGAAAGCTCATGCTCTCAGCCAATCTTCTGCGTGAAGTAATGTCTCAAAGACGGTCCCGCGCAGAAGATACCATGGCCCATGTGAATCGAGGAGGTTAGGTTTTAGTCGGTATGCCACGCTGGAGAGTCCGACGTAACCGGACTTACCGGTATGCGTAACGCATTTCCCCCTCCTCGGCAAAAAAAGAAATAATAATAATAATAATAATAATAATAATAATAATAATAATAATAATAATAATAATGATGATGATCATGTTGATAATAATAATTGATTGTTATTCATTGCAGGTGGAACGTCAAGCTCTGGCAAAACCTGCAGAAAGCAAGGGATGGTTTTCAGGCTGGTTCAGTAGTAGCACTCCAAAAGAAGATGACTCAATGTCACCTGCTGCTATAAGTATGTTGCAATACATGAATATCACATTATTTTTACTATAACACAAGTCAATGAAAGCCGATCCGGTGGCCGAGATCGCTAAGGCAGTAGTGCCGTAGCGATCTCGGACCCAAGGATCGCGGGTTCGAGTCCCGCCTCGGGCATGGTTGTGTTGTGTTCGTCCTTTCATCCCCTATTATCATCATCATTCGGGGAAGGCAACGGGAAACCACCCTGAATAATTCATCATCCCAAGAAAACCCGCTATGGGTCACCTAACTGCCAGAGACAACTAAAAGAGACAAATAATCCTAAACAACAAGTTGCACTCCGGATATTTTCAATATTTTTTTGAGTATGAATTATTTCTTTGCTTCAGGATTGTATAAAATAACTGTCATATATCACTTTTTTTCCCCCTGGCAAATTGTTTTTCATCTACTATGAGGAATAGTTGTTGATTACTCAAATAAATGCAACTGCACAATAATACAGTGGACCAGCATTCTGGAGTAAGTGGTTAATAATGTCACTTGCAGGAAGGGGGATTTAATATATAAAATTTAGGATAGTTGTTGATATGAAAAATTCGTGACTTGAATCACCTTTCTGAATTTTTCAGTCCAGTTTCAATTTACTTTGAATAATATTAAATATTTTACATTGCATATCTTCTCAAAAGAACTGAATATAATTTTGCATTATTGAGTGTCAAAAAAACTTACCATTCCTTTGAATGACCAAGATGAGGAACATTGGGACGATACTTTCGGAAACCAGCAGCTCGTGCCATTGCACCGATAGACTCCACAAGTATAATAAGATTTCGAAACTGAGTCTTGCTCAAACCTGCATAAAAAGTTATATATAATTTAAACACATTTAAATTAAACACAAACATTTAAGAACATTTGAAACTACTTAATGTCTTTAAATTATGCATGTTCATGAGCTTAAAAAATAAAGTATAGTCCATGTTCATTACAATAAATCACTAAATCTCAAATCTCTCTACAGCCAAGTGGCAATAAGAATAACAGTTCTTAATAAGTTACAAGATAAAAAAGAAGCACTAAAAAATTAATATTAACAAGGCTTCAAGACAGGATGGGCAGATCATAATTATGATAGATGATACCAATGAATACTTCTGAAATAGATATACATCTCAAAAAGAATCAATTGTAATTTTGAGTTGAATATAAGGATAGAAAGAAAATAAAGTGGCAAAGCAGAAACAAGATAATGAACAATGCTAATAACTTGTTTGGTGTGTTTCCAATGAAATAGAAAATAAAGCAAGAATCTGTAGAGTTTATGGTAAAACATCTAATTATTCATTATTATTCATCTGCTAAATTACTCGGGAACAATCACAAAAAAACTTAAAAGAAGAAAAGGGAGAAGAAGAAAACAAACAAGAAAAAGCAGAAGATTCATTTGAAAGATGTGATGAACAATATGTAAACAAAGAAAGAGTGGAAGAAAACATGTGTGTTGGCGTACAGATTTGTGAAAATGTAAAAACATAATTAGCTTATTAGGTGCATCAAATGAAAAGTTGTGCAACTGAGAAACTGGTAACTTTGATGAAGATCTCGCAATTTCTGCAAATTTATCATTTGTGAAGTTTTATTTCATTGACACTAACTACGTAAGAAAGGCTGCAGTGTGCTATTAATTTTGTAACAACTTCAATTAGATTGAATTTTCCTTTCTTTGTCTTCTATATTTAACAACATACTTCTTTTTTAATAACAACCTTAAATTTACTTCATATTTTAAAAATGTTACCAATATATACAGTGAAACCTGCTCAATCGCCATCTCGATTAAGCACCCATCTCCATTAAAGGCCATTTTATCATGGAACCAATTAATTTTTCCACAAGACACGTGCACATTCTCTCTTTTTAGAGGCCACTTTTGCTAAGCGGCCAAGCACATTTCACAGATTGATATTTATTAAGCATTCACTGCAAACAACATTGAACTGTATTATACCAAGAAGCAGAAAAGTGGTGATTACTGTTGTCATCTTCCTAAGATGGATGCATTGTCAGATTACTTCAAATTACAATATTTCAAATATCACAGAGGGATTATGTTCTACAGCCAGTAACAATAGATCATTTTCATAAATAACTGAATGATTTGAATTTGAATGAATGAAATGAAACAACGATGCTCTTGATACTCCCATTTCACAACATTCCTATTGTTTGCTAAGTGGTTCTTCCATAGGCATAAACAGGGGAGGACCCCAAGGGGGCCCAGAAAAGTTGTTACCCCTCTTATTTTAGGTTGCACATGGCTAGGATTACTTACCGCCTATGGGAATCTGTTAGGGACTCGTGGAGCATGCCATGTTTGCAATCTAATCTAAAGATCATTCGCTAACTCCTTCATGGGATGGCCCTGCTGTTAAGTTTCTACAGAAAGTGACCATCTTTAAGTATAGTTTGTTTGATTCAGCAAGGAGGGAAAGAGTGTTTCATAACTAAGAAAATGAGTGACAAGTCAAGGGTGGGTTTTGATATTAGCCCCAAGAAGGCAAACTTATGCTCCTAAACTCCTTGTTTAAATTGTGATTTGTTATTTACAATAATTAAAAATGCTAAAGAGAACATATTTCATTTCATAGCAATTAGGACACTTGCTTCATTCTTCCAGTAACCTCATAACCTTTATTAAGTGGCCACCTCAATTAATGGCCAATTCTTGCCGGATCCATTAGTAACTGTTTAACCCTTCAGTATGGTATGTCATCTGTAGACAGCAATTTCCTTTCTCTTCTAAACGCGATATGCTGTACCTGGACAGGTTGGATTTTCCCTTCCATTCACAGTACGCCGTCACAGGACAAGGGAAATTACCTGTTTTTCCTCTCATTTACAGTGTGCCGTTTACAGATGCTGGTCACTTGGTGGTGCGTGCACAGACCAGTAGTGTATTACACCAAGTTTTCAGTTTCTTTTTGGGTATTTTAATACAAATATTCTAATATTGATTGAAATGTTTCTATTTCTTTGTGGATGTTTTTTTAAGAATCAATTAATTTACAGCATCATTGTCTTCTATGTACTATGTATCACATGAAATTATTGTGACTGTCAGACATACTATAAATAAAACAATAGAAATTGCCTTAAATTTAATACAGTCATTGCTAAGTAAGGGCCACACTTTATGGATGGACAATTACTATAACTACCCCTCATTAGCTGAGATATTAAAAAAATGGGAACAGATTGTATACGAACATTACGTTTGAACAGAAAAAATGTTCTTAAAATATTGCGAGAAAAGAAATTGAAGCAAGGTGAGTACATCACCCAACATTCAAGTCCCATTTCAATGTTAAAATGGATAGATAAAAAGGCTGTTTCTATGCTAAGCGCTTACCACAAGGATGAATTCAAAACAGTCATTACAAAGCGAAAAGAAGAAATTTAAAATCCTGCATGTGTTCTTGATTACAAAAATTTACGGAAGGGGTAGATCTGAAATAACAGTACTTATAAATATATCTCATTGAAAGGGAGAAAAGCAAGAAATGGAATATGAAAACATTCACAAGATTATTAAATGTCACTGTGTTGAATACATTTATTATTTGGAAAAAGAATCATCTGGGACAAGAATTGAAATCTTTGAAATTTCCTATTGATCTGATCAAGCAGTTGTAATCTGCTCATTCACATGACAAAAGAGCAGTATGTGAATGTCATTTGGTGAGTGATTTACATCGCTAGTCAGGAAGACACTTTCTTGAAAGGCCTCAAGGTGACAAAATTAAACAACAGAAACAATGTGTGATATGTCACAAGAGTGGGAGATGTCAAGACCCTACATTGTGGTGCCCAGATTGAAAGGTGGATTTTACCCTGACTTGTTTTCAAAGCTCATAGAAAATTATTAGGAGTATCTGTAAAGAAAATTAGTGTATTTTTAATTATGTTCTACTCTTAATAAACATTGATATAAATAAACGAAAGTGTACAGTTATTTTAATTTTCCATATCCTCAAAGTCATTATTATTTAATCATCATTGTTTATCATATTATTGAAGATGAGAAGCAATGCATTCTCAGAAAAGAGCACGATTTCAGAGTTGGGAAGCGAAATGACACCCAAGCTACGATGTTCCAGCAGCAGACCTTGGCGGATGCACTCAGCTTGGTACCTGCCCCTGCGGTGCCACTAACCACACCTTTCAATTAAGGCTGTCTTCAAAAGCTACCGCTCTCACCCTCTGCACCACGTTGAAGGGGTAAGTCATGTTTCATTGTATATTTTTCCTTAAATACAATTTATTCCTGCTTATATTTTTCAATTAAAATTCACATGCTTAATATATTATTACTTGCTTTTTACAATAAGGTCATAAATAACTTAATTTTGATATTGTTTTCTTACCTAATGATAACTTCTGCAGAGTAACACCCAACAAAATTTTTGGAATTGTATAATTACTTCCATCATTTTCAGGCTTTGGATTAATCCGCAACTGAGTCTTCAGGTTAATGGGTGCCAAAACTGCAGAAACAAACCCAATACCATAAAATGAACAGCAATTGTATGGGACTTAAAAATTATTGAACAATGACAGAGATTGTGACGAATAAAAAGAAGCTATTTCACAAAAGATTTTATGCTCTTATATTCAATACAATATTTTTATATGCTAATTTGTATTATATATTAAACAGATACATTAAAATACTTTGGAAATAAATAAAATATTTGCCTGAATTGTAATTCAATTTTGTCTTTATATTAATATCTAGAGATCATTAATTTGTTTTTAGCAGTAAAACAGTTATAACCTCAAACAATTACCATGATTTTGCAACCTTAAAGCCTGCCATAGACTTAGAAAGTAATAATTATGACTAAAGTTAAGATCTAAAATGTTAGAAAAAAAGCCATAAATGATATTTCATAAAATAACTAAGAAAGTATATATAGTTTTTCAACTTACTGTACTGATTTTTAGGATTCTGTTTTGTAGTAGATTCAGCAAGTTTTGCCTTCATAACTTCTGGCTTCTCACGAGAGAAGAATTCTGTCTTGCAATTCCAATACAAAGACAATCCTCGCAATTCCAATACCTAAAAATTACAGATATCACTCAACAATATCCATCAAAAATCTGCTTACAGTCATCAGAGTTAATGAAAGATAGCAAGCGTAGGAGAACTACATTCTGTTACATGATTGAGAAAATCCCAGAGTATGTAACTTAAAAAAGCATTAGCATTGGTGGGGGGAGTTGGGGAGGGGGGGAAGAACAACAGAGGCCTACACATATTTTTTTGAAGGTTTTATTTCTATTAGGAAGCAGAATATCATTGATGTTGTTTGTGTTATGCTTTCTGATCAAAATAGAATGCAATTTTTTACAAGTGTTTGTTCAAATTTGAATTATTACATCTTCATTGGATGTGTGTGCGTTGGGAGGAGGGGGGAATAGTGACTTAAAAACACAAAATTTAGATTAAATTTTGGAAATATTTGTAATATGTCTTAGAACAATATACAATTGACATGAATGCATGATACTTTGACATAAATATTCATTATCCTCTGACTGACATAAAAATGTAATATATATTTCCATTAAATACGTAAACTGGTTCAAGAAAGTTCATCTTTTTTCATTTGTGGAACCTGATATGAAAACACTTTTTGATTGAACACACCCAAGTATTATTAGTTTTAACCATTTATTTTTTCTAGCAAAATTATCAAAAACAGCAATTAAATAAAAAGTTAGGCTCCATTGCAAATGTATGGGATCATTGACACCTTGGTACTGCTAGGGTAATGAAAATTATTATCTATTGATAAACACATTTCTATTTGCCATTTGAAAAATCAACTAAAACACATATTGGATATTAACCAACCTTGTATATCATGGTCAAAGCAGCATCTGGTACAAGGGATTTCTTCCAATTCTCATCTGTTGAATGAACTGATATGTCATGCAAAGTAATTCCCAGAGAAAAGGGAGAATCTGGTACACTGAAATTATCTTCATATCGAATATGAATTTCTGATAATTTTAGTTGCACATTCTTAATTATTTGTGTTGCAAGTTTCTCCACAAAAGTATCTGGTGCTTTTGGTTTATCTAAAGAAAATGATTAAAATATGTACCTGATAATCAAGATTATATGTCTATATCTGTATATTTATACATATTCTATATATTGTCCTATTTACCTTAATTTAGGTAGGTAAACAAACAATCTTAAATTTAACATTTCCAGAAAAGAGGCTATATTTAAATTACTATGTTAATTTAATCCTTTATGTAGCAAAGAAAAATTCATATTATTTATTAAAAATAAAGTAGGGGAACCAGTTATGAAAATAATTAAATTACATACCTTTCTCCTTTTCCCTTTTCTTGGCTTCTTCAATCTGGAGAAGTGCAGCTTGTTTAGCTTCCTGATTTGCTTTTTCTTCCTTTTCAGCATCATATACAATTTGCGATTTCGGTACAATAACAATATATAACTTGTCAATAGTTCCAATGACAGGAGCATTGTAGATATTGGTCCATGGAATTTTCAGTACAAACTTGCCTATCAAAATTAAAGAGTTAATTCTGAGTTATCATTTATTAAGCAAAATTCCCAATAAAAATACATTAAACTTCCCACACAATGCCCACTGACAGCTATGATAAAACTATGATGGAACCTAAAAATCTAACCAGGGCCTTGCACAGCACCTGCTGGTCATGTGGAGGCATATCTATGGTTTGGCAGGCATGGCACATGCCATGGGCTGAGCACACAGTGGGCACTAATGAAAGTATACTCACTAAAACAAATAACAACCCTAATTTACAATATCCTGACAGGGATGCAAATTCTATGCTTGTCATGGGTGCCTTAATACCTAGATATCTCTGAGAGACATTTTCAGGGATCATGTGAGCTTAGTGAGCCCTGAACATTGCTGAGGTCTATCAGCCCTATACTTTTACACATATGCCTATGGTATAAAGGAGTAAGGTATAAAGGACCACTTGGACAGGCCAGGAAACAAATGAATGTCATGCAGGGCCATGACACTGCAAGAGGTAGTGATGAAATCATTTACAAATCAGCTCACTGTAAACAAACCTGCTGACAAATTGAGTGTGTGGACATTATCTGCAGTTATGTTGCCAGCAGTGACCAAGCATTAACTGTCAAAGCAGTCCTCTTTTAGGAATCTCTATTTATCTCTTGGCCCCATCTCGGAGCTTGTACCACTGCCCTGGGTACAGGGATTCAGATCCACAATGATACACACAGATTGCAAGCACACTTATCACTCGTATCAAGAAATTATGGTATAGGTGTGATACAAGTGACTCAAAATTCCCCCCATGGCATGAAAACAAATTAATTCATTTATGACTTACAGGGTTTAGAGCCCAAACAAATTACAAACTTTTCAATTTTTAAAAATCCAAACAGTACAAATTGATTCTATGCTGTTTTTATAAGTGCATTTCAACATTTCTAGCAATAAATTTGGAGGCGCTACTGTTGTTAGCAAACACAATCAGAGGTAATTGGAGATAGACACCGCAACAGACACACACAAACAGAAACTGAAACAGACACTGAGACACACAAGACAGATTGACAGGCAGATGGATATATTGAAAAAAAACCCTTTTGTGAATAGGCGACCCCAAAATGTCTATTTTCATTAAAATTTCAAAATCATTTTTCCACAGCATTACATAACTTTTTTAAAATTATAAATATTACTCTTTTTCAATAATAAATGCATACATGAGAGAGTAAAATCTACTATATTGTTTATCAATCATGCATAATGTTTTTTATTTAAATTATGCTAATTAAAATACAAAATTATAAAATAGTAAATAAAGATGAGTATAAACTAGAGCATTTTTGTTTTAAAGAAACTATAATTGGAAATAAAGTATATTTAATTATTGTTACAACCAATTTTTCAATTGTTGAGTTCCTAGTTCCAATTGTCAATGTGCAATTTATGCCAATGATTCAATTCTGAAGGGAGAATTTCGCACAAGAATTGACCTAATACTATTTGAACAACAGAGGGGCTCTATATTTATTGGAATTGAAGTTTGATCTGGTAAGAATTATAAAGAGAAATGCGGTGGAGTACCACATTTCCTTATGACACTCACTGAAAGAAATTTACTGCTTATTAACCCCAATATAAATATGTTAATAAATTCTACATATACTCATACTTACACGCATATAGACATTAACATCCAAATGTTTAACTATTGATTAATTTAAACTTATTTTCAGAAGATTGATAGTTGATTTAAGATATTAAAACTAACATAACTAAAAAGCAGAAAAGTTGTCCACCAATCTTAATATTTTCAGCAAGAAGAAATTTTGTTGATATATTATAAGAATTTTTACAATCATTGTTAATGCACAAATAATCAAGATAAGCACACCATAAAAGTCTGTATAACTTACATACAAGAAAAGTCCAAAGGATATTGATCCATCTTTTGAGTAAACTTTTAAACAATAAAGAACCAAATTTTACATTATAATTTCAGAGCTCCATTACATTTTATCCAAATTATTTTATGTCCTAGCACAAGCAAAACTCTCTTCATATATTTAGCAATGATATAAAGCAATTTTGGACTCATGTCTTCCTTCAATTGCATATTTCTTCTGTTTAGTCAGTCTGGAATCCTGTTTTTTATGCAAATTGAATTCCCAGATCCTTAATTTCTAGTTCAATTATAAACATTTTGTGTTAATACATAGAAATACTGCATTAAATCATGTACTGAAGAGTAATGCTAATTAGAAATATTATATGCTGTATAATCAATGTACAATAATGGGTTTTGAACTACATATTTAAAGGCTAGTTATTTCCCTTTTCTAAGTTAATTTTTCCTATTGTTGAAAATCAATTAATAGAGAAAATCAAGTTATTCGGATTATAATTTCTCTTTACTTTAGTTATTTTTCTTCTAAAACTAAATACAAAGCATAATTTAAATGCATGGGGAAACATTATAATAAAAAGCAACTAACAAACAAATATGCCCAATCAAAATTAGGCATACATTAATGAAAGTTTTATATATACTAGTAAAAAGTTTGAATATACCCAATAGATAAATCCTTCCAAAAATATTAATATTTTCTTGAAAGTTGTTATTTTTGTTTAGTGTTACACCTCACTTTACAAGTACTTAATGCTTCCATTAAATATCTTGCATTATCCGGAAATTGGAAATTCACTGATCAAGTCTACAATATGTTATTTAAAAATTAAACTTTCACATATCCAGATAATGCTACATTTATGACATCACAATTCTACAAAAATACTATGAAAGACTGTATAATTAAAACCCATTTTGAAACTATACCACTGAAGAACTTACCTACATGACCAAATGTTGCTCTGATAGGTAGGTCAAATTCATCTAAGACAGTAGGTTTTAGATTCAAATCTTTAAGAACAATGTCACCTGTAAAAATGATACAAATAAGCCTCAATAGGACAAAAATGGAAATTATTCAACAGAAGCAGTATTTATCATACCTCCCCATATTCCAATTTTCAATTGAGACTGGTCTAAATTTTCAACATATTGTCCTCCAAATCTATTTAACAGATCTGCAACAATTGACTCAAAAACCATATTGCATCTGTCAGCAAGTGCATGGGCTCAATTTCAAAGTCAGAGTCACTATGAACTATAGCCACGCCCACACTTTATTACGAGAGCTCACGAGCCTGGACAGCAATAGAGAGAAACATGGTCAGGTTATTATTCAAATGTAGCGCATGATGTCATAACGCGATAAAAGTGTGAAAGCAAACCAGCAGCGTTGCGACTGGACGTCTACAACAAATCGATGCCGTTGCTTAGCTTGAGATTGTCACGACCAAATTTTGTCCAATGCGGCATGTTGCCTGCATTTCCTTCTTAATCGATAAAAGCTCACAGATTCTTTATATCATGTTCATCGCAATCATTTTCATTAATTGCCAAAAACGGCATGAGCTGTTACTGATCGGAAATAGAGAGAGCGTGCGAATTAAATCAGTTTACCACCAACGGGCTGGTATGTTACAATCATTGCAAAAGGTGCACAACATCCCTCACTTCTCGGTAAAAGGCGCGATTTCGTTGTTTTTCAAATTCTCGCAACAACAGAACAAGTGACGAGTATTCTTTGAATAAAGGAAATTCTGGCTCAAAATTGATATATAAAGTAAAAAAAATAATCGCTTCACTTTCACTTCGTACCCAATATGTTTATAATATTTTCTATCAGTCTGTTTCCAGCTAAAATTTATTAAAATTATAACATATTTGAAAGACATGGAGAATGACGGTGGTGTAGGTTTGAGGATGTAATATTAGTGGGGTTATTTCGCTCTTCACAAGTTATCATCATTATCATTCTGCCTTGTGCACCAGATGGAAGTGGACAATGGACTGAATCTCATTATCTCAATCATTGAGATAATGGAAGATATAAACGTTTGACCACAAAGAGAGGAGCTTTCTGGTTTTCAAACATAAAGCAAAATATAGTTTACAAATATGTTACAAATACATTTTACCCCCAAAATACATACAGGGTCATTATATCTCGTGTAAAATGTTTCCACAATTTAAATAGTTTTATTAAGCTTATGTACCGGTTAAATGTTGACATTTTCGAATATTGTTTCTAATGCACTTGCAATAAGCACATTTGTTGATCATGTAACTGTTTTTAAAAAATCGCAATACTTACTATTTCCTTTCTCATAAATGTAAATGTTCTTTCACATTGGTTAAATGAGACCGGTAGAATAACAAAAAGATCCGGTAGAGACGAACATTTTGAAAGAAGAAAGTGTCATAAAAGTTCTACAGTTTGTATTATAATTCGAGAGAAGAAAACAAGAAGAAAACATTATTGTTTAAGACATTGTTTAAATTTCTTGATACTATTTTTTTGTTTTTATACCTAAGCAATAAACTTTTGTTTAATTGGTGTACTTATTAACCATAAAATACACTCAGAAGCTGTTTAATATAATTTCTCTGAACTAGGAGTATATACAATTTGTCGCACCTATAGAATATCCCAGAGGTACCAAGGAAGAATACATGGACTTGTAGCACAGTACTGTTATATTGTGATACTTTGCTTGTAGTGAGTTGTTCCAAAGAACAAAACCATGGTATCCACGTTGTGCTGTGATAAAATTAACGCTCGTAGAGAAATTCTGCCTTGTACTTCAGCGCTCCTGGTGGAGAATTGCCAACCCAAACTTAATCTGACCAACACCACAGTTTAACTGTGGAGTTGTTATACTGTGCCAACACACCAGCCAAATATTCAGAAGCTTCCATCGACTTCGAACGAGAACAACTTACAACACAAATCTTAATACTAGGGCCTTGAATTGATCTCAATGGTTCTTATTCAATTTCTTTCTTCGGAGCCGAGACGTTTGTTGGTCAGTATGGTTAACACCAAGCATCTTTTGCTATTTCTCCGTTCTACGACCTCAACGCGGTGATTCACCTTCATAATAAGAATGGGCATTATTCACAAACATGCAATTATATTAGCTGTGAAAAAATAGAGGAAACGATTGGAGTCTTTTTTGAGAAAGTAATTGTTTAAAATTTGCCTATACCTGCGCAAAATTACGAAATCTTTGCTATTAAAAAATGTTCATGTTATTTAAAGATGTCTTTAAAAACCAGATTTTATTAAGAAAACATCTTCAGTATTGTAAGAAAACGGCGAAAAAATAATGAAATTTTCCACTTTTCAAAAATTCAGAGATTTCAACGAAAATGAAACCAGTGCCGTTTCTTTAAGAGTCTTTTGTGCAATCCCAGGAAAAAGTTAAATAAAGAAATTTGGGGCTATATTTGAAAAGATTTTGACAATATTAAATACCCAAAAATATCTGTAAAAAAATTACAGGGTCTCGAGTTCATCCAGACCGATAGGAGAATATCAGTTTTGAAAAAAATTAAATGAATGAATGAATAAATAAATAAATGACGAACGAATGAATAAAGGAATGAATGAATGAATGAATGATGAGTGAGTGAGTGAATGATGAATGACATACGTCATACACGTAATACGTCATACACGATTGTAATTGTATATGTGACTCAATAAATATTATTATTATTATTATTATTATTATTATTATTATTATTATTATTATTATTATTATTATTAATAAAAACGAAAAACATCTTATCATTTTAGGCGCCAGCGTTTACCATAGGCTAACGTTTTTCTGTCAACCAAGTTTCCTGTATCAAAGACCTACAAAAATATGACTACAAAACGGGTTAAAACAAGTAATTTAAGTCCTTTATTGTTCTGCTTAGCCTTGAAACCCCTGTCTACTCTACTTAATTCATCTAATTACGGAATTGCTCTTAAATAGGGGAAATTAACTCTTCTTCGCGTCTCACATCCTCTTTACATGGATGACCTGAAGCTCTATGCAGACACTGAGAGTCATATGCGGCAACTAATAAACGTGAGGGAAAAGTTCACTGACGACATCAAGATGAAATTCGGTTTGGATAAATGAAGGAGAGTGAATATCATTCGGGGTCATATGCAAGATATAAATTTGGAATCTGATAATGAACCAAAGATTACCTTCATGGAACCCCATGAAACTTACAAATACTTGGTTTTCCACCAGTCACTCCGAATCAAACACACTGTTACTAAGAACATACTAACAACTGAAGTGTGTAAACGATTGCATGGACTCTTAAAAACTCAACTCTCTGCTAGAAACCTTGCGCAGGCCATCAATTCATTTGTTATTCCAGTGCTGACATACTCCTTTGGCGTTATTAAATGGAGCAATACCGACCTCGACAACCTCCAGAGGACAATTCGAACCGCTATGACTCAACACCGAAAACATCACCCCATTCAAGTACTGAACGTTTTACCCTTCCAAGGTCGCAATGAGGGCAAGGTGTTGTAGATCTCATAAATCTACACAGCTCTCAAATTGCTTCACTCAGAAGATACTTCATGGAACATTGTGGGAGAGTTCAGCAAGCAGTGAGCACAGTTGATAATAACTATAGTCCTCTGAACTTGAAAAAGCTTGATCCGCCTGTTCAACCAATCATTAAAACGAAAGAGAAGATAACCTTATGGAAAGCGAAGACACTACATGGAAGGTACCCTCACGAGCTGAGTAAACCAGAAGTCGACATCTCTGCGTCGCACGCATGGCTCCAGCACGGGGATCTCTTTCCGGAGACAGAAGCCTTCATGATAGCTATCCAGGACCAAGTGGTACCAACATTGAACTACAGAAAACACATTCTGAGATATTCTACCATTCATTCCGACTCGTGTAGAAGATGTGAGGCTGCAAGCGAAACTATCCAACACATGACAAGTGGATGTAGCAGCCAAGCACAGTTGGAATACAAAAAGAGGCATGATGTGACGAAGCAGGTCCACCAATTATTGGCATTGAGAACGGGCTTACTCGCCACTTCCGTGCCGTATTATAAATATGTGCCTCAGAATGTGCTTGAAAGTAGTGAGCACACACTCTACTGGGATTGCTCCATTATCACTGACAGACATGTCGGCGGCAATAGACTCGATATAACTAACGTACATTGATAGAAACCATCAGCAGGTTTTCCTTATCGATATATCAATACCCAATACCCACAACATATCGGGAAAATATCAAGAGAAGATCCAGAAGTAAACCGATCTCGCCCATGAAGTCGCAACTCAGTGGAACTTCAGTAAAGTGACAACTGTGCCTATGATAATATCAGCTACAGGAGTGATCCCGAAAATGACACTTCGGGCACTGGAGTGTTTTCACTTGGATGCCAGGAATGTGTATAATATGCAAAAGTTAGTTATTTTGAATACATGCCGTATTGTCAGAAGCCATCTGAACCTTCAGTAAAGCAACCACACACCTGGTCATCATTCCTGTGTGTGGTAGTCAAATATGATATACATACATTTTGGGAGCAGCGAGTGAAGTTACATTTATTTTTATTGTCCAGAAGCAAAACAAGGGGCCATCTCAGCATTTGCTCAAAGGACCAGGGAAACTGGACAAAAAAAACTGATCAAGATGGGGTCATAGTGATTATACAATACTTGTTATAGATATATTAAGATATTACATAAAAGATAATTATTTTTAGCAGCAATTAGTTGAATATTTGACTTACTTTAATTTAATTTAAAATATTTTAACATTTAGGATTTATACAATTTCATTTTTAGAATATCATTTTCTTGATATAGTTATTTTACTGCTACTAATTATTATTATTATTATTATTATTATAATAAATATAATAGATATCATTACTTATAACATAATAATAATAGTAATACTAACAGTAATGGTAACAATTATGGTAACTGATACATATGGTTTAACAGTGTTAGTATATTTCTTGATAAAATCTTGAAATGGGGTGGAGGCAGGTTATGGCCAAATTTTTCCTATTTCTACACCTCGTCCTACTGCAGCACCTAAAATCACATTGCACATGTTAGTCATTGAGGTTTTCCTGAATGCTATAAAAAGTTTTTCCCCAAGGAAGTGTTTAAGTTTTTTTTTTTTTTTTTTTAAGTTGTACAAGCCTGTCGTGTTTCTCAGATGTATTGGTAATTTGTTGAAGAATTGTATACCTGAAGAGAATGTACTCTTTTGGTATAATGTGCTTGTACACATTGGTTGATGAAGGTTACATGCTTCCCTTGTGTTATAGGGGTGTAAGCTTGACTTAAATTTGTAAAGTGTGTCATTGTTTACTAGATTTTTCTTTACAAACATGATAACTTCATAAATAAAAATGCAAGGCAGTGGAAGTATGTTGAGTTTTTTGAAATGAGGTCTGCAGGACTCTGTTCTTTTTATATTTGTTATTGTTCGAATGATTTTCATTTGTATTTTGAATGTTTGTTTAGCCTCTGGTGCTTGGCCCCATATTATTATCCCGTATATAGAGAGCACATTTGCAAAAAACACTGTTCGTGCTGTCTCAATGGTTCTGTTTCTTATTATTATTCTAAGAGCATAATTATATATGCTCAATTTTAAATTAATATCTTCAAGGTGAGAGTTCCATTTGAGGTTGGATTGTATGGTGATTCCGAGAAATTTTGCTTTCTGTGCTTGTGTGATGCTGTTTCCTTCAAATGTTAAATTTGGTGAGTATTGTTGTGCTGAGTGGGAGTTGCGGAAGGGTATTGTGATTGTTTTGTCTCGGTTTAGGACTGACTAATTCAAACTGAACACACAAAAGCGGCGTTCTTATCAGAGATTTGGAGAAAAAAAATCGTGTTTACTTGTAGATGTTGCTGTGCCGTGCGATCAAAACGTCGTAACCAAGGGGGGAGAGAAACGTATTAACTACAAGAGTTTGAAAATCGAGATCGGCCAAATGTTGAGCGTAAAAGCATAGGTCGTCGGAGCACTGGGATTTGTTCTGAAAAAATTGTGTAAGAACTTGGCTAAACTTCCAGGTCATTCAAAAGACTGGGAAGTGCAAGACATTGCTTTGTTTGGAACAGCCCACATTTTGTCGAAGTGTTGTAGAGGCACCTACAATCACTAGATATGCTCCTTAGGAAGTTGGTTGCACCCCGGAGTACATCTTATAATCAACCGACTCATAATATCTTTAGTCTTGAATTAGTGTAATAATAATAATAATAATAATAATAATAATAATAATAATAATAATAATAATAATAATAATAATAATAACAACAACGATTGAGCTTCGGGCCCCATATTATAAAATCAGCAGGAAAAGCTGCAAAGACTGGATCAAATCTCTCCAGACTAATGCTGAACTCAGGAGGTCCCAGTGAAAGCAAAAGGAGGTTTATTTTTGCCGTAGTGCACTCAAAAATGCTGTATGCCGCCCCAGTGTGGGCAGATGCGCTAGCTAAAGAGTCCATTCGACGGAAATTCACACAGATCCAGAGAAGGATGACACTAAGGATAATCTCAGGATATCGCACGATATCCGACAATGCAGTCTTAGTACTGGCCAGTGTCCCCCCAGTGGACCTTTTAGCCCAGGAAAGGAGGACAATGTACCTGAGGACGACAGCAGATAAACAACAAACCCTGTCCAAAAGACATTTAGACAGTATCGAAGCGGAATTGAGAAACCATCTCCTCAACCAGTGGCAAAACCGATGGGACCTGGAGTGCAAAGGTAGATGGACACACAGCCTCGTCCCTAACATCAAGGATTGGACCAGCACGAACCATGGCGCAATGGACTTCTACTTGACGCAAGCCTTCTCAGGGCATGGGAACTTTCAAGCATATCTATGCAGATTTAAAATCGCTGAAAGCCCGATATGCGTCATGAAGACGACGACGCTATGCACACCATATATAGTTGCAAAGCTTGGGAGGAAAAAAGAAGAGACTGCTACCGCAAATTGCGACGGGAATTAACGCCTGCAAACACAACCCAGACAATGCTGCAATCCAGAGACTGGAAAACAGTGCGAGACTTCGTGGCTCACGTTCTAAAATAGAAAGCCACTACTAAAAGCAGAGAGAGCTAAAATACCATAGCGACCATCTGGAGAGGAAAGCTCATGCTCTCAGCCAATCTTCTGCGTGAAGTAATGTCTCGACGACGGTCCCGCGCAGAAATGGCGACACATGTGAATCGAGGTTAGGTTTTAGTCGGTATGCCACGCTGAAAAGTCCGACATAACCGGACTTACCGGTATGCTTAACGCATTTCTCCCTCCTCGGCAAAAAAACAATAACAATAATAATAATAATAATAATAATAATAATAAACTCACATGATGTATTGACAGTTATTAACACTCCACTCTTCCTTTATTAATTATTATTAGTGTTCTTTAGAGAATAACTTTTCTGTACTTCGAGAAGGCAAATTCGTGAATTATGTCTTCAAAATCAATTTCTACCAAAATGTCATTTTCAATACTCATCAAACTTAAATTATTTAATCGTGGTTGTGACATGCAATTTCATAACTCGTCTTTTGTTATGTTCAACTTAGAAAACGAACATTCCCGAGATGCTTTGGTCACAAAATTAGGAAAATTCTCAGCAATTTCTATATTGAGGAATGCTGATGATATATTCTCAGTATTCATGTAACTGTTCAAGTTTTGAATGTTGATATTTTTTTCATTATCTCCAGCATATTCTTGTAAATATTTTATATTTACTTTTAGATATGCATTAAAATGGTGACATTTAGGTCTGCAGTAATGAAGTGTTCACTTTAAAATTTGCAAGGATTGCAATATTTCAAAATTTCTATTTTCTCTCATTCATGCAGACTGTTCAAAAAACCCATCCATAGCAAACCCATCAACAATGTCTATATATGCTTTACTAATTTGGAGTTCTAGACTAGAATCCAGAGTGTCTCTTATTGGTAGGAATGAACTTTTCACCTCCCAGAAGTTTCTCGTTCCTCATTACTACATCCTCTATCTGCAAATGCAAGAATGGAGCTTCTTTTTATTTTGACGTCTTTGCCTACCATGATATTCATTCACAACTGATTTCTCTTTTGATTTGGACTCATGTTCGTCAAAATTATCTCTCTTCTCCATAATTATTATTCCCTTATTTTTTCACTATTATGACTTCAGCATCTTAACTGCTACAGACAAATTTACTTTTTCACTTTGCAGTAATTTACTTTCTGCGTTAAATTTACTGAGGATTTCATTCCACAATATTTTAAAAAAACTGTTTCAAGTTTGTCAAGTTTTTACTCTGAGCCTTAAGACGTGTCTCTGTCGGCTGACTTGTCGCATCATTTCTTACAGACTGAAGACATAATCTTATTTCATTATATCCTTCACATAAAGCATTTACTGCATCTGCCTACGCCACCCATCTATAGTATATGAAAGTTGTTACTTTCATATACATGTTGAAACTTTATGATGAGGACCTAAATATGAACAAAGTATCTCCCAGCCAGCGGTTGTTGACGATGAAAAGATGTACAGATTTTGTACCGAATCAAAGTAAATTGGCACAGCTAAAACACTTGGTAGCATCTACCCCTACTAAATTGAGAGACTGTCCAGCATATGGTACATACTCAGCTTACTTATTAAGTTCTTTTTTCTTCGTTTGTAGCCCTGAACATAGCCCTGACATGTTTGCTGCGTTGTCATAAGACTGTCCCCCACAATTCAGAATATCTATGTTATTGATTTTTAAGAAGTGGTGTCACAACTTCAGTAAGATGTTCTGCATTATGACCATGAATGGAAATAAACTTCAATTTTAACAGCATCTATCATATATCTTACTATAAACGTAAGTAGATCAATGAGTCACGTCCGGAGTGGAATCTAATAGCGTACGAGTAGTAGATATAGCGAAGTATTTTGCCTATCCAATTTCCGAAATGATTACTGAAAGAACTTCAGTTACCATTATTTCAACGAACTCTTCACAAATGGTGACTTATAAGTATGATGACATCCTTCCCTGCATTACCATATTTCTTCACGTGTTCTTGTAAGAATTAGTCAAACTGTCTTATAAGTTCCAAAATACCCAAATAATTTCCATTTTTACTGAACAAACTCTTTGGTCAGAACCTCTTAAAGGGAATCCTATCGATACTAAGCGTTTAATTATTGCAGTAGCTCTTTTCAACACCTCTTTCCAGTATTGTCGCTCATTATTATATTGGGAGCAACGGTGTATCTTCTCGCCCGAGTGTTTTGATCAATACACATGCAATAAGCTACCATGCAATTTCTACGTTCTCGACTATTTGCATGTTCTGATGCATCTTTCAGAGCATGTTTCCAGTCATTAAATCCATGTCCGGTAATGGAAATTTGGTGTGAGAAAATAATTTGCACGCAAAACAATAAACTTTTCTCTTCGCAGGTGAATGTATGACCCATTCTCTCCGTACAATTTCTATGTTTGGCATTTGTCGCGAGAACATTGCTTGCGTAAGTCGTCTTTCTTCTATATTATCTCCAATTTTATATACACGGGCCGATTTATCAAAACTATTTTCTTTATTTTGACAAGTGGAAGATCCTTTTTCTACCCAATAATCCCGTAAGATGTCATCAACATGTGGTGAAAGACCGGGATCAGATGTGTAGTGACTGTTTTCTGTAATAATGAACTTGAATAGTTTCCTGAAGCACAGTATGTGATATATTCTCGAATATCTTCTTCATTGTACGTCATAAAATCTTAACGTTCTACCAAACTATTTGTTACTTCTACTTGTTTCTGTAAATTGTTTTACTGTGAACTCGAAGTTGATGGGTCAGGGTCCCTGACTCAGGGATGTGATTTGTAGGTACAACATTATCATATCCTTTTTGTTTACAGTATTGGTATAATTGAAATAATTAATTAGTTTCGGAATTCCCGTACAAAATTAGATAGAGATTTTTCTTTCAAATAAAATTTGTTCTCCACAGTGAGTTCTTTTATTAAGGTCATGTACATTTTTTCCAAACTTTTGGTAGTCTTCGCGCAATATTGCGTCAAATATGTGCAATTAAAAAAAATACAAAATCAAAGTTTTTCAATAACGGCTTCAATTTTTCCTTTAAACTTTCGGTAGTGATGATGCTAAATGTATTCCACAAGATGACAAAAACGTCTTATTACTCTATTATGTTTAAAAAAAAAATCAAAAATGCATTTTTAAATAATGTCATATAAAATTTCTCGAAAACTCAATGTTTTAAAGTTCATTTCGGGGTATTTTTTTGTTTTCTCAAAAAATTACGCAAATGTAATTTTTTAAGATCTCTCACGCCGTTGGTATGCACATTTCCAGCTATTTGTAAACACTACTGTCTTTGTGAGTTAAAGTACTTAAAATGACTTCAAATTAAGTTTTTCGAAAACTCAAAGTTCTATCAAAGAGAGCTTCAATTTTTGAATTTACAATATCGCTTAAACGCCATTTCCTTAAAAACGGCTCGACTTTTGACAAAGAAAATGGTCATTTATGGCGTGGTTTTACTGTTTTTTAATTATCTCAAAATATTTCCCGTCTATAATTAGGAAACCGAAAAATTAAGAAAATTAAAAAAAAACAAAAAAAAACAAACTTTAAGCGGCAATAATGGCAGCTGGGAAGTGTTTGCGGCAAGTCCGAGTAGCTACCCGATACTAAAGGAAATAGTAAACTTGTACGGGACAGTCTGTGCCATTTTGTAACACTAGTTCGTTATTAACACAGGCTCGACAATAACGTTTTTCTGTAGAAAAAATGCCGCTTGATTACCACACTTCTCTACACTACTTACACGAGTCATGAGTTGGGTGAAACAATGAAGAGCGGGGCGCAAGACTCTAGTTACGCCCTTGCAGTGACACGCATTATACACCCTACTTCATCAAACACACCACACTGAAAAGAGTAGAGGTGAGTGAAGCTGGCGGGCTGAATTTTGAAAGTTCTGAATAGCGAACAAAGTGTTCTAGAGTTCTCAAAAAGTTCTACGATATTTCGAAAATAACAAAAAATTAAATTTAAGAAAATAAACGGGCTGCGGGCTTAAATCGGAAAATTCAAAATTTTCCAAGAAATCTCAATTGCGGTCAGAGTTCTACAGTTCTCAAAAACACTCAGACAAAAAAAAAAAATATTGAAAAAAATAACTTCCGTTTTCCGAAAAAAACTAAAAACTATATTTCTTCAGATGTGACGAGAGTTCTGGGTAGCGACCAACGAGTTCAAAAGAATGTACACTTTAGTCAACCGACGTTCAGAGCTGATGAAATACAATTTTTAAAATGTTTCTCCCAAATCTTCCGACTTGAAAAAAATTAACATAACAATATTGAATAATTCTCGCGTTTGACATAGGACGAAAAAAGCGTATTGGAACTTTCTTTACAACTCTGTTAGCTACCCAGAAGTCTGATCAGAACGGATGAAATATTTTTTACACCTTTTTCTCCCATATGTTCTACTTAAAAAAATAACATTAAAATATTGAACAATTCTCATGTTTTACGTTGGACGAGAAAATTATATTAGAAGTTTCTATAAAACTCCTTGTTCTCTATTTAGAACTCTCTTCAGAACCGATGAAATAAAATTTTGAGTTTTTTCTCTAAATTCTAAAAATCAAAAAAAAAAAATCAAAATATTGAAATTTTCGTGTTTGACGTCGATCGACAAAAGTGTATTTGTACTTTAGAACTCATCCGCAATCCAGAACTCTGGTGACATCTAAAAAAAAATAGTTTCTAAATTTTTCT
Organism: Gryllus longicercus; assembly: GCA_038098605.1. Classification (NCBI taxonomy): domain Eukaryota; kingdom Metazoa; phylum Arthropoda; class Insecta; order Orthoptera; family Gryllidae; genus Gryllus; species Gryllus longicercus. Next base: position 676,819 of record JAZDUA010000028.1, read on the forward strand.
CGGTAAATGGAAGTTATTTTTTCAATAATATTGTTGTTTTTTGAATTTGTCTGAATGTTTTTGAGAACTGTAAAAGTCTGACAGCAATTGAAACTTATTGGAAAGTTTTGAATTTTCTGACTTTATCTCGCAGTCTTTTTTGCCTTTTAAATTTTATTTTTTGTTATAATTTTCGAAACTTTTTGAGAACTCTTTGTTTGCTCTCAAAATATTTAGGATTTTCCAAATTCAGCCTGGCTTCACACACCTGAGGCGTATTTAGGTATTCAGGTGCCCATGGCAAGATTAGGATTTGCGTCCTTGTCAGGATACTTCAAATTAGTGCTCAAATTTTTTTTATTTGTTTTTGCTGGTATACTCTAAATGTTAGTGGCGCCACTGTCGGAACTGGGGGAGAGAGCATGCCCCCCTCCAAAGAAAGGCTTAGAGTGTTTGTTTCCCTTCATTTGGCAAAATTGATTAAAATATTTATTTGTATTAGAATTATGTAATTATTTAAACAATATTGTGTAGTATATCTACAGTACATAAATAATATAATAACAAATACTTTTATTATTTTAACTAAAATCTACGAGGGCCTCCTCCAAAATTATCAGCTGGACCCGCTCCTGAGAGGCACCCATAGCACGTGCAATGTCCACCATACCGTAGATTTGACTCTGAATGGGTGAGAATTACCTTGATTAAAATAGCAAGGTAGTTTAATGAGATATGACTCATTGACACTAGATATGTGAAATATTTTTTAGAAGAAAAATCCTTTTCCTTTTACTGGCTGAAGAAACTTGGTAGGCAAGCATCCACTGTCTTATTAGTGAAGTGGTGACATTGATAATAGCAACGAGAGCTCATTAACATGCCTGATTAGAAACGAGGAAAACTTTGTGGATCAGAGGCTGCTTTGGGTGTACCAAATGTGCCCCATCCACCAGGCTCATATCAATACAAATTCTTGAATGTCGTGATTTTGGGGTCTCTGAAATCAAAACAGAATTTTCTTTATTTAAAAAACGCTGTCTAGGTTTTAAAAATTGTTAAAGGGATTTTATGAAAAAAGAGATAATCTTGAGCAGCATTCGAGTATTTGTAAATTTCAAATTAATGTTTTCTATTTTTTATCAATCATTTTCGGTTTTGTTTTCTGAGTTTGTAAGCTGGGATTCAATTTTCAAAGCCAAAAAAGATTTTGATTACTGAAAACTTTTCCTTTGAATAGGGTAAATTGAGCAATTTTCATTAAAATTTCTGGCTTTGATAATTGTATATTAGAATCTCCTGCACTTCTTTTGCTAATGAGAGTATTACAATAATGTGTATTAAAAATAGCATGCAAAATTAGTATGTTCTTTTGTAGAGCTATTAGCATTGGCTTATCATCTCTCCTGTTAAAAATGGTTTTGATTGGAATAACTATACTTCACTAATCAGATGTTTTGATCAGTGAAGTGTAATTATTCTTCTCAAGGAGGCCCAATTATCCATTATAATTTGCTTCACACAACACTCTTCCAAATATTTAATAAAGCAAGAAATTGTGAACTGTATTTTCAATTTATGGAACAATTGAAAAATGCCAAAAATGTTTACCAGAAACTTATGCTATAGATATATTTTAACAGCAATAAAAATTCCGAGAAGAAAATTATTTTCTGTACAAATTTTGACAAAATATGAACAGTACAATCTTAAGTAATTCTAAGACATTGGTCTGAGGAGGAATAACACCAACCGGCAAGACTTTTTTTACTTGATTTTCGACATTTACATTTTCATAATGATATGCCAGATTGTTACTCCATCATCATAATATTAAAATGAGACATTTTGGTTATGTTCAAATTCTGAAATACAATCTGTTATTAAAGATTCAGTGCCAAAAAAGAAACAGAGAAAGTACACAAGCAATTTCAACCATTTTGTGAAGAAAGAGAATCCAAATTGACAACACAAACTATAAATGAAGAAATTACATACATTTTGAAAGAATGGGCAACTGATATGCAAAGATAAGATGGTGAATTGTACAAAGAATATGGTTAGTTGCGGAACGTTGCAGTCAAAATTATACAGGAAAATATTTAAGGAGTACAAACATATGTTCAATCCATTTGAAAATGAATAATCCCACTGCTAATTCAACTAATACATCTTCCATTTCAAATACTTCCATGGAATTTCAGGATATGGAAAACTCAACATCCTACAACCTCAATAATAGTTTTTAGTAAATGTACTTGACTTTTTTTTGTATCATTTTTGAAGGTTTCGTTACCATAAAATTAAAACATAGTTGAATATTTTACATTAAATTGTTATTCATATTGGATTGAAGTTATTCCAAGAGGCAGGTTATACCTCAGAGCTGAATGAAAATTTCTTATAATCTGGTATCAGTTTTCAGTAATATTTCTCTTTTTCAAAATGCCTCTGATTTTGGTTAACCATTTTTTCATGTAATGTGTTTCTTTGTGAAATAGTCACACTAAGAATCATGAGAAGTGCTGTGATATTACTTATGATAAAACCAAAAACTTGCTTTACACCAAGATCAGCTAAACACGTATGTTTTTATGTACATATCACTAAATTTTCGATAATAAATACTAAAAATTCCCATACTTATCCACTCTTGAAGCAATCCCTCTACAGTATCACAGAAAACACTAGCAACTAATGCAGAAACTAACATTTTATTTTATTTAGTTAAATCAAGTTGCTTACAATGCTACTATGTATTATAAAAATTTAGTTTAGATTCAGTTCATACTTTTTCTAATTTTATTCAAGTTATTATTCTTAGTGACAATTACAGTGATTGGAATCCAAGTTTGCTAATCATACTTCGTATTCAATATACACAATGGATAAGTAACATTTTTGAAACATATTTATAATACTTAGAATATCAGTAAATATAAATGTAACTCAAATCTACTTCTGTTTGTAGTTAACATTTCATATAAATGCATAAAGAATCATTTTAGAAGGCATATTCTCAAGTAATAAGAGCTCTATGTGATTGAAAGTTTGTCCTCATTATAATGTCAAAATGTATTTCATTATCTAGTCTAGGTTCATTAAACACTAGTGTATAGATTAAAGAACAAAACTAACATCAATTTGTTTTAATAAAAGATGGCATTTAACAAACAATAATTGGTATTTCTGTACCCATTTTTATGTATATAAATAAATGCGTTTGTACCTATTTTATAATTATATAACAAAAAATTGAAAATAAAAAGTTTCCCCATTAAAGAAACACTTTAATTACAGTCTTGAAATGAGAAAAAAAGGTACAAATATGGTCTACAAAGCTATATATATATATGTATATATATATATATATATATTCTAACCGTCTTACCTATCGTACACACTCGTACCTTCTTCAGCACACTCAGCATGCACTGTAAGCAAGTCGTCAAGATATTATGCTCGTGAAGCGAGCTTAGAATCTCAGGAAGCAGGATCTTTGGGGTACGAGAAAGGTCTGAACCCTTGACACAATAAAAGTCACACAAATCACACATAAACGAGCATATAATTCACTCAAAATTCTTTGGCATGAATTGATAATAACGAAAAGCAAATCACACATAGAATTACACTTCAAAAAAAAAATGATTGAATAACACAAATAAGAAACTTTGACACCCTATTCAAATGAACACTTAATATTGTTTAGAACTGACTTTCTGAATCAATTTCTTTAAACCAGTACTGGGATTCCCTTCGAAAATTCACTACGTCTAAATTTAACTTATTCTAATTACAATTGCACGTGAAACTAATCTAATTTACAATTTCTTGCCTTTTCAAAATTTTACATACAATAATCAACTTGTGGGCAAGCGCACTACTCTCAATTTCTCCTTAAATTCTAAGTGCTGGTAACAGAATAATAGCTGCTACAATAGAATGGTTAAAGGCAAGCAATTACGCATTAAATCTCCCACTCCCTAAGCTACAAATTATTAACATCCGTGTCCTCAAATTTTAACACTTCTGAAATTGTTCTTTCCCGCCGACGTGAACTTGACCTAAATTCAGTTTTACGGGTTACCTCGACACTGTCCGCCTTTCAACCTTGAAACAGCGTGCTGCGCTCCGCACTGCGTTGCTCGACTCCGAAGTTCTGCGCTGCTCTCGCCGTCCTTTTGCTCAGTCGTCGTCTTCTCGGTTGCCTCGCGTATTCTTCCGTCTCCACTAACCGATTTCTTCTCCTCCCACGGCTGCTATCGCCTTCGATTACGCCCAATTTGCAGAAAATGTCCCTTGCACTTCCCTAACTGCCAGTGCAAGTACTTCGCTCGTTCCTAACTTTTATTCTGTTAATTAAGAACTTTCAGAGCTTTCCTGAGAACGGGCACACTTTTACTTCCCGCACTAGTTAATAGAAGAATATTTCTCTAATTCCTGACTACTGCGCGGATGACTAGCTAGACGTTTTTCTGCAACGCCGTACACTCCTATTCTGAACAGTCGTTGCGGCAATTTCTAACTAATCTAACGCTCTGATAACATCTGCACACTTGCCAAGCGGTGCCTTACGTGAAGAACTGCAGACCTGACGCGTGCTAGCAGAAGAGATGTTGACTCCAGGCGAGATGGCGATAAAAGAGAGGATTTCCGTATGCGCGTCAGCCTATTTATTAGCGCCGCGCTGGGGAAATTCTGAGCAGATACTGAGAAGGGGGGGGGGTAATTTCTCCTACTTCACTCCTTTCAGGAAAAACGTGACTCGAAAGTTTGTGGCTGCTAGTGCGAGCAACGGATACCAGGCTGCGCGTTTTGCTACTCAGGTATTCGACTGCTCTTCTCGCCGTCTGTGAGCGTTGACGCCGACGAAACTGTGGTGTGACGGGGTTGTATAATCCCGTCTCGGCACATTGCCCCCTCCTTTTCTTCTTAAGATTTTTTTCGTCGTCGAAATAAAATCTTAAGTTGCTTCAGCCGCTTTCCTTACTTCTGCTGCTTTCCCTACTTCTTCCGCTTTCGTTACTACTTCCGCTTTTCTTACTTCTTCTGCCGTTTTCCTTACTCCTGCTGCCACTTTCCTTACTACTTCTGCCTTCCTTACTTCTGCCATTTTCCTTGCTTCTTTTACCGTTTCCTCGCTTCTACCGCTTTCCCTATTACTTCAGCTTTTATTACTTCTTCTACAAGAATTGGATTGATGTGCACCGTAATCGCTTTCCAAATTATTCCTTCTCGGATCATCTCGTTCATTACTTCTCTCACTCCGTCATGGTAGGCTATGGGGATAGGATAATTCTTCGCTTTAAATGGTCGCAAGTCCGTTAACTTGATCTGAAGCTCATACCCCTTTATCGGTTCGTTGTGATTTTTGAAGACATCTTTGACGCTTATCAACATTTCGTACAACGCATTTTTCTGATCAACCCTCAATTTTTCTTGCTCCATTACTTTCTTCCTTATTTCTTCCTTTATTTCATTCTCCTCCATTTGCACGCTACACATTTCGACTTCTGCGAATTCTTCTGATTCGACTCTCTCGTCTACCTGTGCATTTTGCGCCTTTTTATTTTCATCTTCCTCCATTTCTACGCGACACATTTCGATTTCTGCGAATTCTTCCGATTCGTCTCCCTCATCTGCATGTGTATTTCGCGCCTCTTCACTTTCATCTTCCTCCCAAACATTTTCTCCGTTGATCAAAACTTGCTTTTCTCCGATGTCGATAGCAGCGCCATGTTCCGCCAAAAAATCCACTCCGATAATTAGTGGGTAAATTAATTTCTTCACCACTAAACAAATTATATCAAACATTTTTCCTCTAATTTTCACTTCCACCATTACTTGTTTTCTTACTGGATGAGATTTCCGCCCCCATGCATCTACCATACGAGTGTTATTGGTTGGTAATTCCAAGACGTTTATTTTCCTGCTTACTAACTCTTCATATAATTCTTCCGATATCACAGATTTAATTGATCCGGTGTCTACTAATGCTTTACTACGCACACCAGCGCAACTAATTTCAATTACGGGACATTTCTCCCCTTTTCTCGATTTCCAATTCTCCCATAAGTTTTCTCCATTATTCGTAATTCGGTTTGCAGTTATAGGGATCGCGTGTTTGTCGTAAATTTTGTTCGATTTGGGACCCCTTTTCAACTCGAACTTGGCGTGTTTCCCGGTCCCGTTCGATCTCTTGTACTAATTTCATTTCGCGGACTCCGTGACCTTGCCCGCTGAAAGCTGTGCGCGTTCCTGCTCGTACATGGTTGCTCGTCGCCGTAACCTTGACCGCGCAGCTCTCCGCTCGCCGTCCCTTCGTTCCGCGGCCTCGCGTCCTGCCCATGTTGTCGAGATTCACCTTTATTCTTGCTTCCTCCTTTCTTCGACGAAGAAACTATCGTGTCTTGAACAACTTGTATCGCGTTGATATTTGATTTCGTCGTCTTCGGAGTTTGGTTCATGTTTTCAAAAGTCAAATCATAATTGCCTAACAAAATTTGAAATTTTTCTACATCCTTTACATCAACGCTGCATAACAAATTCTGGATGCTTAGCGGGAAATGTCTTGTGAGAATGCAAATTATTTCTTCATCCGCTACGGGAGGAGAGCACATTTTCAATGCTGCTATTTTTCGTGCCGCGTAGTCTCGCATGGTTCCGCTAGACGTACGGTAATACCCACTCATTAACGAAATTTTGAAATTCATCTGCTGTTCCTTTCCCCAGTAACGGTCTAGGAACCTCACTACAAATTCGTTAAATGAACTTGGCAACGGGCATAACGTTTCTAGCCACGCCTTTGCATTGCCTTCTAGCGCTTGATGCAATAGTAAAGTTTTGTGTGCTTCGCGGACATTCGAAAGAACGAAAAAGCTCTGCAATGATTTAATGAAAGCATTCGGATTCTCGTTTGGATGACCTGAGAATCTAAGCGATGCTGGTATATTAATATTGCTTCCTCGGCATGCTCCCCCTCCTTCTACTTTACTCTCCGCTATTTCCCGCAGTTCCTGAATCTTACGTTCTTGCTCTTCTAATTGTCGCTTCGTATCTGCACTGCTTTCAGTAATCTTGCCGCGAACTTCTTGGACTTCCTCTTGTATTTGCCTGAAACGTGCCCTATTTTCCTCATCTTTCTTTTCGATTTCCGTGGACATCGAATCAATTCTCGCTCCGACTTCCGCGTGCTTTTCCTCAATTAATTGAGTGCATGTTGCTACTTGCACCGCGATCTCTCCCCGAAGTTCGTCGCATTTACCAACTACCTCTGACATTATGGACTGTTGAAAGTGCTCGAATTTTTCATTGAAAACCTTGGTTTGGTCGTCAATTTTCTCGGCTAATTTTTGCACTTGCTCCTCTGATTTCCGCGATTGTTCTTTAATTTCTACTGCTAATTTTTGCACTAGCTCCTCTGATTTTCGCGACTGTTCTTCTGATTTTCGCCCCTGATCCTCTAACTTTCGCGATTGTTCCTTAATTTCAGCTGCTAGATTTTGCGACTGTTCTTTAGTTTCCTCGGATAATTTTTGCATTCGCTCGTCAGATTTCTCTATTTTCTCGGATAATTTTTTCCCTTGATTTTCTACTTGTAGAGAGATGGTTCGCGCGAAATTCCCTAACAACGCCTGCATTAATGTCCGCATCGTATCTTCTTCCGGGCGTTGCGACGGTTGTTCTGGCGTAGTTTCGGCTGATTCGGTGCGATCCGCGGTCGGCTCACGTACTTCATCTGCCTCGTGCAACCCTAGATTTTCCATCCTACGAAGTACCTCGTCCCCCGCGTCGCCCTCACTGTCCTCGTCACTCCTGATCTGCTTAGGTTCCCTATATTCCTGACTGCCTGCCATTCTAATGCTTTGCGTTTGCCTTTTACCTTTCTAACAATACAAAATGCACTTCCCTTCCAAAATCACAATACAATACACTATATAACACTTCACTGTACACAGAAAACACTTGCTGAAAAGAAAACAGTACACAGCCTACTAAATACCACAAAATGCTCGTTTATTGTGTCTAGGGTTCACCTTTGCTTGCTCGATTTCAATCGATCGCTGCCACACGTAATGGGCGCCAAAATATCTAACCGGCCCTCACTTGCACCATTCGACGATTTCAATCGATCGCTGCCCCACGTTATGGGCGCCAAAATATCTAACCGTCTTACCTATCGTACACACTCGTACCTTCTTCAGCACACTCAGCATGCACTGTAAGCAAGTCGTCAAGATATTATGCTCGTGAAGCGAGCTTAGAATCTCAGGAAGCAGGATCTTTGGGGTACGAGAAAGGTCTGAACCCTTGACACAATAAAAGTCACACAAATCACACATAAACGAGCATATAATTCACTCAAAATTCTTTGGCATGAATTGATAATAACGAAAAGCAAATCACACATAGAATTACACTTCAAAAAAAAAATGATTGAATAACACAAATAAGAAACTTTGACACCCTATTCAAATGAACACTTAATATTGTTTAGAACTGACTTTCTGAATCAATTTCTTTAAACCAGTACTGGGATTCCCTTCGAAAATTCACTACGTCTAAATTTAACTTATTCTAATTACAATTGCACGTGAAACTAATCTAATTTACAATTTCTTGCCTTTTCAAAATTTTACATACAATAATCAACTTGTGGGCAAGCGCACTACTCTCAATTTCTCCTTAAATTCTAAGTGCTGGTAACAGAATAATAGCTGCTACAATAGAATGGTTAAAGGCAAGCAATTACGCATTAAATCTCCCACTCCCTAAGCTACAAATTATTAACATCCGTGTCCTCAAATTTTAACACTTCTGAAATTGTTCTTTCCCGCCGACGTGAACTTGACCTAAATTCAGTTTTACGGGTTACCTCGACACTGTCCGCCTTTCAACCTTGAAACAGCGTGCTGCGCTCCGCACTGCGTTGCTCGACTCCGAAGTTCTGCGCTGCTCTCGCCGTCCTTTTGCTCAGTCGTCGTCTTCTCGGTTGCCTCGCGTATTCTTCCGTCTCCACTAACCGATTTCTTCTCCTCCCACGGCTGCTATCGCCTTCGATTACGCCCAATTTGCAGAAAATGTCCCTTGCACTTCCCTAACTGCCAGTGCAAGTACTTCGCTCGTTCCTAACTTTTATTCTGTTAATTAAGAACTTTCAGAGCTTTCCTGAGAACGGGCACACTTTTACTTCCCGCACTAGTTAATAGAAGAATATTTCTCTAATTCCTGACTACTGCGCGGATGACTAGCTAGACGTTTTTCTGCAACGCCGTACACTCCTATTCTGAACAGTCGTTGCGGCAATTTCTAACTAATCTAACGCTCTGATAACATCTGCACACTTGCCAAGCGGTGCCTTACGTGAAGAACTGCAGACCTGACGCGTGCTAGCAGAAGAGATGTTGACTCCAGGCGAGATGGCGACAAAAGAGAGGATTTCCGTATGCGCGTCAGCCTATTTATTAGCGCCGCGCTGGGGAAATTCTGAGCAGATACTGAGAAGGGGGGGGGGGGTAATTTCTCCTACTTCACTCCTTTCAGGAAAAACGTGACTCGAAAGTTTGTGGCTGCTAGTGCGAGCAACGGATACCAGGCTGCGCGTTTTGCTACTCAGGTATTCGACTGCTCTTCTCGCCGTCTGTGAGCGTTGACGCCGACGAAACTGTGGTGTGACGGGGTTGTATAATCCCGTCTCGGCACAATATATATATATATATATATATATATATATATATATATATATATATATATATATATATATATATACATACATACATATATTTGTACCTTTTTTTCTCATTTCAAGACTACATATTAACACAAAATTATTGCATTTCCTAAAGTTTCTGAGAGAAATGATGATTGTATATCATCAGTGTGTAATGAATGTTAAAACATCAAGAATTCAAAATTTGTTGCTTCTGACATGACACTGAACTCAATATGTTAAAAGTCACACAATGTATTTAAAATTGCTTAAGAGTGATTAAAAACTATGAAGGTCTATAATAGTAGAAAACAGTTTCAAGAAACATGGAACAAAATAGACAAGGGAAGAAATTAGAGAAGGGGGCACAATGGGACTAGGTGGACATAGTGACAAAATGAGCCAAGGGGGCAAATAGAAAAAGGAGACAAAGTGACATGGACAAACGGACAAGAGGAACATTTGTATCCAAAGAATTATGAGCACTGTTAAAATCAAAACTCGAGAGTCTGCTAAATTATTTGTAATACACTTGAGAATTTTAACGTACGTTGTTGTGGACTTCATTCATTTTTTAGGTGGTTGGTTGCTAAGGAGCTAAGCACGCCTTTACCGATGTAAATAACAAAAAATTTTTTTTTATTATTCTATTTCTGTGGTTGTTTGTAGAACGTGATTTTTTAAAATTTTCATCACTTTCACAACAGAGATTAACACTCACAAGGCATCGTACTGAGAGTTTGTGGGGCCTCCTCAACAAAATCTTGGAAATGATTTTTAATTATTTTCAGATTGAATTTCGTATACTACTTTGCCATTCATTTGAGATTCTTTCTTTATTGGCTCATTTATAACTGGTCTGAATCGCCCAGCAAATGCGCGGTGGATGCCAACAATATGTTCATGAATATATAATTAGGTATTGAATATATTATTATAATTATATTATAATTAATATTGAATATATAATTAGGTAATGGTGATGCAGCTTATTGTTTTGTTAGCATTTGAGTTTCTTAGCATGGAAAAGCAGAGTTAAAATATAAATATTAATTTAATATGTTTAATCTGCAAATATAAGACGACCAAGTATTTTTTGAATGAGATATTTAGGAATAAATTATATTTGGGTAAATACAGTAATTCTTCAATCATTTTACTCATATCAATTACAATCAATATTCTGTTTCTTACTGAAAATCATTTGGTAAATACATCTAAAGCTCAAAATACACATCCATCTGATCATTCTGGAGGGAGCCATTGAAAATTTTTGTTAAATAATTAACATATTTGTTATTATATTGTATATTATTTATGTTCTAGAGATATGATCTAGAAAGGCCTAGAAAACTCTAGGCCTTTTGGGGAGGGCCATAGCCCCCATGGCCCCCCCTGGAAGGAGCACAGATCAATAACATACAGACATGTAGGATGGCATTCACATTGCAGCTTCATTTGGCAGCAGGATTAACCCTTTGAGCTGGATAGTATCACTTCATTTTATGAATTTGGAAAATATCTGACTTCTTGTTGCTAGCAGAATGTTTCAGAGCCTGCCTGCAATTTTGACTTTGTTTTGTGAAGCTATTATTAATATATGAAAATAATATTACAAAATTTTACATAATATTATCATTATTTCATTATTTAACACAAAAAATTGTAAAAACTGCATGAAACATTGGGAGAGAGGAAAGCAATGTGTTAATATGTGTTATTAATTAAGCACCATTAAAAAATGATCAGCATTGTTCAGAAGTGAAGAGTGGACGATGATGCTTGGCATAGCTCACCAGTGCAGAGCAGAAATCCCACATTTTAGTGAGGAAAATTTGAGAATCCATCAGATCAGATAAAATGTAGTACCAAATAATCGTAAAAAAATTATCAATTTAAGGAAAAATGTGTCATATCTCAGTATCGCTTTCTATGCCACAAAAGTAATGTACATTAATAGAGTAACAATTCCACACTGTAAAATTACATTTAACTCAGATTGGTATATAGAAAGGCATTGAAGCAATTATCATAGTCTAAGATATACAATGTATATGTGCATTAAATGATGGAAAGAAAACATTGTGAAAATGTGAGATAAAAGATAATGATAGAATAGTTAGACCATTATTGGCAACTTTATAATTCAGAATTATACAATGATAAGGTCATCACAGGATGTGAATTGATGGGTTTGAGATTAGTCTCTCCTCATGAAAATGTGATGACTTGTCACTGCTAGTAACATTTGTAATTTTCATATAGCATGTCCTTTAAAAGAATTGTTATAACACAGAAAAAGAGCACATACAATATACACATTTCCCAAGAGCTTTCTTTGTTCAGATAGCACTGCACAAGTGAAGATGGTCTTCATATCATGTGCCAATCAGTCAATAGGTAACCTCCCATTTCTGAAGAAAATTGCAAACACATGTCATGGGTCATTTTCTTAAAAAAATGATTAAATCAAGATCTTTAACTATTGAAGAAATGTTCTTGCATTGATGTAAGAACATGCTGAAGCATAATCACACTTCACAGATGAAATTGAAGTTCATTTGAAATATTCTGTAAGCAAATTTAAGTTTTATTAAACAAATATTGTTATACTGCCAGAAGATAAAAAGAAGTAGTGTCCTGCTGTGCAGAAGTGGTTGAATAGGCCTGAGATACATGGAATTTGGCCACTATTGGACTAACTGTAACAGATATACACAGTACTAAAATATTTCTTTATGGAATTACACAGTAATTATTAATGGAAGCAGTGAAACCACTGAAGATGAATAGTTTTGAAGTGTGATACGAGATGCAAGCAATACACTCAAATTACTAAAAATTTGGGTTAAGTCACAATTGCACTGATGACCTCATCATTTAAATTTAACCAAAGTATAAATTAAACTTCGTTTAGAAAAATTACCAGATGCACACACACACAATATTTTATTTTACAAATTATAAATATAATACTCTCATACACTGGATTATTCACTTCTTTTCACAAAATAAAAATATACGTTTTAAAATATCAATAGAAGTGCTTTACAATATAACTCTACTCAGGAACAATTTTGTAAACATTATTCCATTCCACTGCTTGTATATCTCAAATGCCAAAGGTGAAGTAGGGGATTTAAAGTCAAATTGAATTTTGAAATGACATTAAAACACATTACACTAACAAAATGATTCTGTACAGACTAAACATTATACAATGGAATAAAGTAACTTCCTTTTTAAGTAAATCTTTATAAAAAATTGCACCTGTTTAATTTATAAAAGTTATTTCATTGACTAAGAATGAAATACGGGGTAACTACCACACACACCAGATTGAACATTTGACTTTCATTACATATTGGGAAGTCATATATGTAACCAGCCACACAACCAGCTTTCTGACCCAGAATCTGCAAGTATTTAGTAGTAAAGGTAGTACATACCCAATACTCTATTGATATTAATTACTGAATTTGTTCTCTCATAAACTTAATTACTGTAAACACGAAATGGTACATAAAAAAAAAATTACCTGCATAACCAGAGTTTGTTGGATAGTGTGGATATCTTTCACTATAATACTTTGTATTGCAAACTAAATAGTTTTTTTATGTCTGCTTTTGAATGACAGTTTCCCTTCTTTCGCAGCACCTGCATGCGATGTTTAGTTGGGGGGGGGGGGGGGGGGGGTAAAAAAAAAAATCAGCGATGAAAAGATTTCTTTGGGTTTAGAATAATATATTTGGACAAGCAGTTCTCGGAGGACAATTTAATTTCTATTGGCACAAAATAAGGGATGGGGACCATGAATTTGATGCAACAGATAAACTAATCATTAACAGAAATTGTTATTTATTTGTTGGGAGGTAATAGAATATACATCTGGCATTAAGAGATGTAATGTGGTTGCAGAGTTTATTAGATTCTAATGCCATTTCAGGTTACAGAGCAAAAAACGCTTTGCATTTCATTTTCCTTTAGAAGAGAGATTTTAGCTAAAAAGATTCAAATTATTAGAATATTAACTAAGCAAAAGGGAAAGCATAAAACATTGTTGAAACATACATGTCAACATTGCCTGCCTAGATAGGTGTTAAATATACATACACACTCAGGTACTGTATTGACAAGATAATGTCATTGACTTTCTTTCATTGAATGGAACTATATTATCTATTTATTTTACATGTTTAATCAACATAATCTCTTAGTATCAACTGAAGCACTATCTTGCGATGGAGACAATGTAGTACACAATTGCAGTTATTTTGTAAATTTAATTTATATATATCTTTTTGTTAGGTGCAGTCTATATTGCCAACTAATTTAGGCTTTAATAATAATAAATTTTACTCTGTAACACAAACTGTTTAATAATAATAATAATCATCATCATCATAATGAACTCCAGACATTTAGGAATGATCCTGTCCCTTTTTGTGTTATTTCAGTAGACCAAGAAGATTCATCTTCTAAGTGTTCCTGATTTTTCCATCTCGTTAAAGGTTTCAGTGTCAGTGTTGTTGTTGTTGTTGTTTTTTTTTTTTAGTCTAACTCTCCATCCTGCAAATGTGTTTTTTCCATCTCTTTTTGTGATTCTTAAATTGTTTAAACATTTTTAATTATTCTAAAAGAAGGGCATTGTTGCTAGCATTATGTAATTATTGTGTGTTACAGTGAGTGAAGTGGTATTCAAACTACTCCGATTTCACATTTTGTAATTTATGGATGACCTCCTTAACAACTCATCTACTAAAGTAAATATTAAAATATTATAAATACATTATTCTGGATTCAAATACAGAAAGTAATACTTTAAGTAATAAATTATCATTGTGAAATTGAAAACATTTCATTGGAAAGAAATTAATTATGCAAGAATCTTGATAAAACATTGAGTCTATTGAATCACAATTGTCAACAAAGTTTAGTAAAGCATACATTTCACAACCACTGATGATAATATATTCCATAAAATCATAATTTCTAAACTTGCAGCACAGTACCAATAACTTAAATTCCCTTCATTTAAGAGCAAGTCAATTTGTTTCAAAGGCTTAAATGTTAAGCCAAATTATCCATTAGAATTTAGAATTCTCTGACAGTACAATATTCAAAATTGTAATGACACTAAAATTACAGTGTTTCCATAATAAAAATGTAGATTGAAAGAAAAAGGTCCGAGGTAAATTTTTGTTTCAGGAAGATCAACAATAAAACTGAATGTGAAAGAACATTAGTTTTCACACATTGAATTCCTCATGATAGCATTCTCGCAAGTCCAGCAACTGATCTAAATTGGATGAATATTCGTCATTTTCAAGCCCTGAGTTTCCGAATTGGTGAAACTGTCGTAATTTTAATTTCTTCACTTGAGAATGCAAACTTTCCAACATATCGCCAACACTTCTACTACTATGCAAGCCAGCAATAACAGGGACAGATTTCACCCCTGAAAGAATAAAAACAATTATTGTCAAGAAGTAGGTCACCATATCTCATAAATGTTTCTTCAAAACATTAAAAACAGAATTTATTATTCACAATATTGTATTAAGTGCTTGATAAATTTCAGATAAATGAACATAAACATTTTGCACAAATCTCCTCTTTACAGTGATTTTTATTATTTCCCCACTAATAGTCAAATCTTAGGACCTTGTCAGTGCTCTCTACAGTATATCACTGAATATCACAAAAATAATCATTTAAAAGGCTGAATACCATAGTAGGAGAAATCAAGGAGCATCAGAAACAATCACATTACCCAAGTAAGCTCTTTTAACAAGAGTACACATCTGTATCTTTTAAAAAGTGATATCTTCTGTCGTAAGTCACAGCCCAAAGAATGGGTTACTGAGACCTTTGTTCTACCAATAGCCTAATTCATCTTTGATAGAAACATAGCAAATAATATTTTCACAATCTTGCTAAATACTGTCAAAACATACTTCTAGTAACACAACAAATTATAACATGAATAAAAGGTCTATTCAAGAGATTCTGAGACGATGCATTCCTGATATGTACTTTTTAACAAAAGACCAGGACCAGTAATTGTTTGAGGGCCCAATGTGGAAAAAGCTGACAATCTCAGTCACAAAGGAAGTGGTAGATGTTGCCAGTAGAGGATAGGAAATATCAGGGACCTTAAGTTATTAAGACTGGTACCGTCATGGATTCATTTTATTTAATAACATACAGGAAGCAGTATCACTGATAATGCCCTAATCTTTGGCAACATTGTAGTTTGTATGAAACATACAGTAAATCCAGCTTAAAAGGAATATTGTCATAACATGAACAATTATTTCAATATTTTCAAATTCTTTGGAATTTGTGTTTATGAAGATTTACTGTAATTGTTTACATGATACATAAATCATATTATTTCATAATTAAATTATTATTACATCACAATGAAACATGACTTGGGTGGTTCTTTGTTGTTTCTCCTAGTATGGCAACTGAACATGAGAAATAACCTTGTAGCCACATCACAGGAACAGAATGGGTCAAAGGTCATGTGGGTGAGATCAAATTTCATTAGCAATTGAAGAGGAAGAGGAAGAATATTTTTTTTGGTAAAGAGAAAACTAATCCCTTTACCCGAATGAAAATCTTCAATATTAACTACATACATGTATTCTTCCAATCAATAAAAACATTATTTCTTCCTGTTGAAAATAAATATTGAACTTACCACAGTTTTTTGGTCTTGAAACATTGCTAACAGTTCCATCTTGCAATATATTATCAGAAAACAGGTTTGGAAATGGAGGGCTGACTTTGCATGGAAAGTCAGCAGTATGTGCCAGCGATGCAGTTGCATATGAACAACAGGAGAGAAAGAGAGAAAGCATTTCCTGTACAGTTGTACATCTATATGCTGGATTCCAATCTCTATAATTGTGACTGGAGCTGTATCAACAGAAAATTATCGTTTAGGAGACATATGGCTGACATACTAATAACAAGATTATGTTAGTTATGATTTATCAAATATTTTTGACTTCATTTCCGGCAGAGGTGTCACAGTTATTACCACATTCTGAATTGATGATGCCCGTCAAAACTTACTTGGGTATGTGCCTTATGAAGATGAGAGATCAGGTCATTGTCAGCCCTAAGGATGCGCCAGAAAGGAATAAGAATACATGGCCCATTTGTTTCAGACAGTATACCAGCAACTGCCAAGAAATTATTAGAGAAAATCACAGAAATGACTGATCAATTCAGTCAACTTCTAGAATTCGCATCCATGCAACAGATGATCTGGCTATTTAGCTGGTGTTGAGAATGTCAGTTACTAGTATCTAGGATACCTCAATCTAATTTTTGCAAACTTGTATCTACTAATATTTTTGCACATGGCTGGAGCTTTTAAAAACAATCATAGAACATTTTTAAGCCAGGAAATATTGTACCATTGACAGTTTTATTTGGTGAAAGCAGTGTGATGAACAAATTATCATTTGATTTCCTCAGTCAAGATTTTGTTAGGGAGGGAGCAAGGAAATAAAACTTTCTCATTTATTTATTTTACTTTCATAAAGAGAATACACCTTTTACCCCCAATAGTCCTTAAGATCACTCCAAAATCTTTGTTATCAACAGTCACCCACAATTGTTGCCACTCAGATGTTGGTAATGAATAGGGTTTCTACTAAGTGAGAAAGTAATAGCAAAACATTTATCTGAATAATACTGCATAGCATTAACCCAGTAAGTCCCATTGTTCCCTCTTGGCAATGCCTCTTTTTTGGAAGCAGTCTATCTCTTCCCTGATAATGAAACCATTATCAGGGGAGAGATAGAGATCTGCTCAACCTCCAGAATATTTAATCCGTTACTTTTGCTGTGAGTGTGTTGTTAGAGGAGTTGGCATGTCCGATGCTTTCAAGAAGTTGTTCCAGGCAATAATTTATTTTTTTGTTCAGGAATTGTGGTTTTATACAGAAATCTGTACATGCAGGAACATACAGGAAACATTGAACAATAACTTTATGGTTATAAACAATTGTAACTTCTGTTTATGCAGAGTGTGCGAAAGTTTATTTTACGATGTTCCCAATTGGGAACATTGGGATCACAAATTTTTTGTCTGTGTTATTACTTTTTTTGTTGCAAATTCTTGTTGCTAATAAGCTTTCTCATTTTATTATTTTCTATATATACATTATTTTTCAAGAAATATTTAACTGAGGAAATTCCTGATTTGGAAGAAATTAGATGATGAGATTTATCTCGTTATTCGGTCTCACGATGGTGGTGACAGGGCACTTACTGACAACGGTGTGAGAGACGTGAATCTAAATGCACTTTGAATGAAATGAAAAATATAGATAAACTACAGAGTGGTATTTATGATTTCAAGTGTAAAGGAGAAATTTTGGGTGTCAAATGGAAAGACAACAAAGTAGACTGCCTTGCTTCAAATTATGATGATGATTACCTTCTGTGACAAGCAAAGAGGTACAGACAAAGCTCAAGACGACTCGTGCAAATACTGCAGCCTGCTCTAATTTTAAACTACAATTCTCGTATGGGAGGAGTATGTTTATTGGATTGTTTTATTTCCCAGTCTAGGTCTGTTATAGGATCAAAAACTGACACTGCCTTATTCTTTTGAACTGAATAAACACTCTTAAGAGTCGCTGCACAAAGAATGCGTTGCATTATTTCTCCAAATGCCAAACTGATCCAGCAAGATTTCACAAGATAAATTGTTGCTAAAATGGTGCATCACACCCCTCAACACCAATACCCCGTGAACTATTACATTCCAAGCCAGAACTGGACAAGGTTATCACCTCACACCTACAGTGAGGCAAAAATATTTAATGTGTGAAAGAAGCAATATTACAACTCATTTGTGCAATTTGTAAGGACTTAGTGAATATGCACTGCATGGCCTGGAGAACCTCTATCTTCCCATTGTTTCCATTTGGGAACATGCTGTAAAATTAAAACAAAAAATAAAGAAAATATTTTCAGTGTGTGAATGTGTTATTTACGTTCTAAATAGTTGGGAAAAGAAAGATAATACAAAACTTTTAGGTTTTAGTGGTTCTGGGACTTAGTGGGTTAACACTACACCACAAACTCAATTTAGTTCTTGTTGCAGATGCCGAGCAGCATCCTCATCAGAGATTTTGCAGAATATCTTAGTGTCATCAGCATACAACCAAGTGGAACTGAGAGAAAAGACAGATTGCAAGTCATCCATAAATAAAAAGTATACAGCCCAGGTGAGAACCCGAGGGACACTAATGGAAAAGGCACACAACAGAAACTTTACACATACTACTGTGTTCTTCCAGACAAATGAGTATGTAAGTTAAAAGTACCTCCCCTACTCCCATCCTGGATAATTTTAGCATCAAAATTGAGAGATCAACTCTACCAAACACTTTCACACTGGTAAATTGCATCTACCAGAGTGCCACTTTCCAGAGCATCAATGATAAAAATTTTATAAACAGTAAGGCTGTTGATCTATGGTTTCTAATGGTGGTCAAAATTGAAATGGGACAGTAATTTTCAATATCGGATACCTTTTTGCCTCAAGTCACCATGCTTGATTTCCATAATGTGGGGGAAATGCCGCAACGATTGATTAAAGAGCATCAAGTGTCACAAGAGAGCAAAATTACAGTTCTGAAAAAAATATATTGGATATTAGATTAGGAACAGATCCCTTGATTACATTCAATTAACCATTAGCTTCCAATATGTTCAGAAGGTTGAGTTTAATACAATGGAAATCAGTCACAAAGTTGAAATCAAAATTATTTACAGTTATTTTATTGGAGAATCTGCTCCCAGAAAATAGACTGCTGAAAAAATTTAGCAAACAAGGAAGCGATACCTAGACTGTACCAGTCATTGAATTCCCCCCAAAGGCATGACACCAAGTAGTTTTACTGAGATGTAGTATTCCTAATGTGAGTCAAAAAGACACACATGATTTTAGCAATAGATTCCTCAGTCGAAACAATTAATCTTCAATAAACTTCTTGTTGTGTAAGTTTACATTTCAATCTCAGAGCAGAGAATCCATAGTATGAAATACTCAATTTAAGTTTTTTAAACTGCTTATGAGATTTTTTTCTTCTCTGCAATTAGAAACCTAAATTCAGCACTGTACTGAGGATAATCATGTGGGAACAAATAGGTTTACCAAGAGATATAAAATCTCATAAAATAAACTCACATTTTTGTTAATTTCATAAGTAGAAAAGCACATGACCCATCAATGCAATTTAGATGGTAAAATATTTAAAAATCTACGTGCCAAAAAATCATATACTATAGTCTGATGAACACAACAAATCTAATTACAAGACAATGGAATTTCAAAAACCAAAGCCAGACGATAACAATTTCTTGTTTACAGGGCGTCGATGCACTGAGACACAACAGAACGTTAAGACAGGATCAAGTCAAGCAGTACATTATGCGAATTTACAATATTATTGTGTTGGAGGATATTAAAGACAACAAAAGCATCTAGCAGGAACCAAGCAGCTTCATCAATCTGCAATGATGATGATTGCACTCTGGCACCCTCCACCTTTTGAGCTCTAGTTTTTAAAGAAAGAATGTATGTATTATAAATTAATTGTTCAATTAAATTCAACTGTCCTTTGATTAAAAATGTTGAGTAATAAATGAGGAAAAGGGCTAGCTTTAGGCCTCATACAAGGTTAACTTTCCACAGACATATTTTGCGTTTTGACTAACCATTAGATTTTTATGACCAATATGTTAAAGGAAAGTACATTTTTTTTAAAGTTTAAAATGTAGTCACAAACCGAACATTTATAATATAACAACTGCCCTAATGTAGTAGTGATTTTGCCCTAATTGAAGAAGGGTAGTAGTGTACATTTAAGGGAAAATGTTACATATATTTAACGATATATTACAATCATTAGGGAGTTTTTACCGGGCAAAGCGTAATAGCAATTGACAGCACTATTGATCTTCTGTGCATGCACAGTTCCAAGTTTTGCATTACTTTTGCGCACCTGTGCTTGAACAGACAATCGAGATTGCAGTCGATTGCTGTACCATGCAAAAACTCTGTATTTTCAGGAAGATTGTCTTAAAATAATTTTAATTTTGCTTTTATTTCATTTTAATTTTAATTGTTCTCTATGTCAACAGAAACTAAAATAAAATTGCAACATGTTTATTCGTAGGCCTCGCTGTAAGAGCATTCCACGAAGGGATAATACCTGCCAATGATTTAAATTGCTTTGTATGTGATAAGCAATGAAACTACCTCTTACGGTTAGGAAAGGAAGTGCTTAAGGAAGTGGTAACACTGTACCTAAACAAAGACAGAAGAATGAAAGCTATACTGAGGTCCAGCAATGACTTCCCTCACAATCAGTATATCTCAATTTATATTCAGACTGCAATCAAATGTTTCATTCTTCTGATGGATACAACTTATTTGCTTAAAATTATTTATTTTCATTGAGAAAAACAAAAGTGAAAAGGCTTCTTAGAAAAAACTTACCACCAGTCATCCATATACAGGTTGAGTTGAGTTTCTCCTCAAGTAATATTTCTATATCAGTGATTTTAGTTTTCAGTGACTGCACTTTTAGGTGAATAATGTGAAAATAGGTTTTATTTTTGTGTATTGTCTGCTTTCCTGCTGATGTTTGATGCAACAGGTTATACAAAGGATGTAAATGTTCCTACACAATCTGTTTCCAATTTTTTAACATTGCAGCTAATGATGGGGAGTTGTAGTAATTGTCCATCCATAAACTGTAGTGTCTGGCAAGGACTGTATTAAATTTAAGGCAATTTCTCTCGTTTTATTTATAGTTTGTCTGAGTCACTAATTTCATATGATACATAGCACATAGAAGACTATGTATTAACTGTTTCTTTAAAATACATCCACAAAGAAATAGAAACACTTCAGTCGATATTAATATATTTGTATCAACAACCACACGCAAAGAAACCGAAAACCCGCAGAAATACACTGCTTGTTAGAACACGACACCACCAAGCACTCAGCGTCTATAGACGGCACACCGTAAATGAGAGGAAAGACAGGTCAAGATCCCTTTTGTCCTGAGATGGCTTACTACGAATGGAAAATGCAACCCGCCCAGGTACAGCATATTAGGTTTAGAAGAGGAAGGACATTAAAATTGTATACACGAGTCAATAATAATAATAATAATAATAATAATAATAATAATTATTATTATTATTATTATTATTATTATTATTATATTATTATTACTCCGTATACAGGTATCAAATTATACAGACTATTGCAGACAACATAAGGCATTACCTTGTATTATCACCAATGAATGTTACCTATTAAACAATATTGTTACACTTCATTAAAATAACTGGCTACACTGGATACTTGCTCGGAACATACAATATAATATATAATATACAATATATAATGTAAATATTATTTTTTAATAGGTTTACCAGAAAATAGGGTCTCAAAAGTTTTAGGAAATGAAAGTAGATTTTACAAACGAAAGTTAACAAAAAATTTTCATCAGAAATATTCTAAATACTAAAACATACCTAATTATGCAATATTTATTCAAATTGTTAATAAATCTGTAAGTATTGTCACATACCAAGGAAGAAAATACACTGAAAGAAATTAAAAACATACCTTATTAGCTTATCTTCAGTGATACCCCGCAGCACTATTGACTGGATCCAAATGCGATCCTCATTTAAAGAGCAGTTTGGTGTAAGGCTTTGCCACAATGGACCTTCCCACTTCTCCAAAACATCCAAAAGGAACGAATCAGCAGGCATAGCGAAAGGCAGACCCACACTTGCAGCAGCTGCTTTTCGACCCACACGACTCAAGCAACTGCATAGGTCTGTGAGCCTTGCCACCTCCCCTTGACGCTTGCGGTAGCTCAAAGTGAGGGTGTCCAAGGCAGATGCAAGGATGGCACTTGTGTGATAAGGAACAGTGCTCTAAACACCAAACAAAAGGTATGTAAAACCAAAATTAAGACCATGTATTTTGACTTTTTTACTTCAAGACTTAAAGTATAATGCATTAGAAATTTGACATAACAAATGGAACAGAGTTGATGATACATTTCCTGATTTTCTCTCTCTATTTCCAAATGTTAAAAATACAAGTATAAAATTAAAATATCTAAAAATATTTTTAATGCACCAATCACAAAGAATCCAAGGACTATTTAACACTTTATTATTACTTACTCTATCTTATATTTTCAAACTGCCAAGTAAACTTTTGTATTTTGAAGTAAAGAAATTTGTAACAAATCACACATTAGTATTTAGATCATGAAATCCCCAGAACATTTGTAACATTTCCTCTCAACCATTACTGACATGTAAATTCTCATTAATACTCAACATCAAGGGTACAATATACTTTGGATACACTAATGAATTGTGTACTCCGTTTCTTCTCAAATATACTAATTAATATTTTTTATTCCAGCACCACTTCCAATAACAAAAATTATAATAACTAGCATTTATTTTTAAAAAATCCCTACTGGTGTAGCTACTTTAAATTTTAAAAAAAGTCTAGACAGTATAACACATACACACAGCACAAGACTAACATTTAACATAACAAGATTTCCATTCTCTTTCTCATGAAACAGCGTTGGAATGGATATTTCATTGTGTATTAAATGCATATAATCTATTTATAAAATATAAAACAATAAAATAAATATTAATAAAACAGAACAAATACAAGTTCACATTTCAAAACATTTGTTTTTACAGAAATTTGTGACATACATAAGTTGTCAAATGTCAAGTAAAATGGGGATTTTTCCCCCCACTAGTGTTAACAAAGTATAGGAAGAATATTTTAAATGACATTAGAAAAGTTCAAAATATCGCACATTTCTTCAATTAAATCACCTCCAAGTACTAACCTTGTATTCAAACATCTATATTAAAATTTCATGTTTTCTGAAATGTTCTATCAAATACAAATCAAAACTTGTGAAATGAAAACACTACAGCCACCGAAAACAAATTTGTAATTACAGACAGACACAGACACTTCACAATTTAAAAAAATATTTTTAGTTTATGTTGCAGTATAACAATACAAAAATAATTTTTCTTGGTTAAAATGACAACAAATTTCCACTTTGATGATACATTTTAAGAATAATATAAATACTTTCATTGTTTCTTCAACATTTCTTGATTCAAAGTATTTCTAGAAAATGTTCAATTTTTTTCTTCACTTGTTCTCACCATCGAGGGTGCACAACCTTGAAGATCCATTGGTGATAATTGTTTACAACATCACATGGCATCAGTTGAAGATGAGAGGTCTGAGGATGCAAAGCCACACACTTCTTATGAACACGATGGAAAAGAGTACGAGTTTCTGTATTGTATTGCCAAGGACCATCTACTGTGCCAAGTCGACAAAAAACAAGCTTAATTCCTTGTGCATCACCTTCAATACATCTTTCACCAACTCCTAGCTGTCCTTTTGCATTTAAACGTAGCAGCTGATTTGTACCAAAACCATGGCACGGAGACATACCCATTAAATTAGGGGGCCCAAGACCCATTGTATCCATGCATGTCTGGGATGCCACATTACGAAGTTCTCCCCATTCCAAATTTTCAGGCAGTTCTGGGAATTTATCAAACACATCATAAGCTACATTTTCCATGTACCACTGAAAACTTTTGCACTTCAGTTTCTCTTTAAGAGTTAGCTGCTCAGTAATGTTTCCATGATCCAGAAATTGAGCTAGGGGTTCTCGAGTATAAAAATATTTCTTATATTTAGGGTCAAACCAAGTTTCTATAACTCGCTTATAATTGATGGTAATCAAAGGTCCCTTTTTCTTCTGAGCCAATTTACCAAAGTTGTAAGGCATGAATCCTCTGTAGACATGTCCAACACGAGAACATGGAACCCATTCAATGCTGCCTCCACACTGCCATATCTTAAAAGAGAGTTCAAAATTTTCACCACCCCAAACTAGAAGACCAGGATCATAGGCTCCAAGAGAAAGAAAAAATTCACGATCTATTGCAAATAAACCACCAGCATGAGTTGGAGATTTATACGGTTCACTCTGGTGCTTCCTTTTACTTGCTTCTCGAGAAGGGAGTTCATTTTCTTTGTACAACATACCCCATTCAAAAATTCCTCTATAGTGATGACCAGATTGATATACTGGGCGATACTCAAAAGTTTTATGATCTATACCGTCAATGACAGGTACAGTCATAATAGTTCGATCTCGATAAATTGGAGCTAACAGAGGTGGAAGCCAGTTGACATTCACTTCACAATGAGCATCCAGAAACAGGATAACTTCACCATGAGCTTCTTTTGCACCACGAGACCTTGTACGAATCAGCCCTTCCCTTTCTTTGTTTCTTATTAATCGTACTTTGCCATCAAATCTGGCGATGTACGTTTCCAGATTCTTTTTCAAATTTTCCTTATCACTGAAATCGTCTACAAGCAAAATTTCTTCCAAGAACTGGGGAGGAGTTCTGTTGATTACACTATGAACTGTTCGTATCAGAGTGCTCCACCCTTCATTATGAAAAACAATAATGACACTCGTTTTGGGTAAATCTTCGGGATAGTCCCAATGTTTACATTCCTGCAATCTAGTGTCAGGAATATTTCTATTAAGAGAAATTTCATCTGAGCATGCCATATTCATGCCATAATCTGACAATGATTGAGCGGCGTCGTTTTGCTGATCATCGCGTAGATGATGTGGTTTGCCTTCTTCACCGGCGCCGTTTTTGGCTGGTCCATCGTCTTTTGGCTCAAAATTACCCAAATGACTAACCCATTGAGGCGCCTTTCGGTATTTTTCACTTTTGACACTTAGAACATTAACCTCACTTGCTTCGCTTGACACAGATAGCCAATACAAAACAGGCAGAATCATGCAAACCACCAAAAAAACACGGAAAAGTCTATTTTTTCGCAACGAAACAATCCTCATTTTGATAAAGAAAATATTTTACTATCTAACATCACAAACAAGCACAGCACTCTCGTTGAGCTGTGCCAACGTGTCCGCTCCGCCGCCTCACGGTCAACACATTCCGCGACCTGTGGTATTAACCGTAAGCACCCTTTCAGCCGGTTTCGTTACTTAACGGTAGTTAGTTTGCGTCACTAAGACACCAACTTCACACGAACCTTTTGGATTAAAACCGCGGAATTGCATAAATACACTCATTTCTAAAATCTCGGACTTCATTCACTGATGGTTAATTAGAAACATTTGTCGAGACTGCTGTCACTCGTTTCAATCCCCGTTGACGGCTGTCACATACATGATATATTTGCTGTGCACAATAATATTTCATAATAACTTCACTTTCAGAATTATGAATTTAAAATCTCGAAATTTTCCCTACTGTAAAACTTCGCAACTATGGTCCAAATGTACCTTCGAGCAAAAACATTTGTAAAATTAACTGTTAGTAACCTTGAATGTTTAGAATTGGTATTTTGATACTCTGTGTTGCAGTTAATTTCAGAAGCAAACACAAGATAGCGACATTGGTTTTTCTACTTAACTTTATGATTTCGGGGGGTATATTGGGGTGCGAGGCCTCAGCAAAGTCTCAAATACGGTCCAACTGTTTGTCATTGAGACTTCAGCTTGGTCCATAGTTGTCAATATGGTGTTCCTAGAACAATGGTCCAATACTTCAAATGTAACTATTTTTGTTAAAACATTGTTAAGGTTTCAAGTTAACTGTTTCGAACTGAAGCAAAGAAAAAAGAACTGGCATTTGCATCCTGTGAAATAGAAGGAGAATGCCTGACAAAACAAAAAAAAATCTGTTTCTCTCTTGACTACGTGTACAAAAAGGAGAAAGGAGAAAAAATTTAAAAAAAATTGGTCAAAACTTGCCTTCTCACCATTTCAAGTTTTAAATATAGAATGTACTACTATTGTTAAATTTTATGTAGTTGCTAACAGAATTGATATGTATTGTTCTATTATTATTATTATTATTATTATTATTATTATTATTATAAGAAGTAGTATTAAAATAACATCTTGAAATGTTAAATTATCTGCTACTAAAAATAATTATGTACTGTATAATATCCTAATATATCTGTAACAAGTATTGTAGTATAATTTCTAGGCCAAAGACCCAATCTCCATCAGGTTTTGTTCAGTTTCCCTGGTCCCTTGAGCAAATGCTGAGATGGCCCCTTGTTTGCTCCTGAACAGTAATGTAACTTCGCTCTCTCCACCCAAGACATCATATTGACTCATCATACACGATTGTAATTTTATATGTGACTCAATAATAATAATAATAATAATAATAATAATAATAATAATTATTATTATTATTGTTTTCACACCAACATGGGTATTTATCAAAAATTTAACCATGTATTACTTGAGTTAAAAAACAAAAGCAATTAACCAGAAAGTCTAGTTCATTTGGACAGAAATGAATAACAACGTACCAAAGCTGGACCACAGTTGTGTAGTTTTACGGTATTGAAAACTCAAACCTCACCAAAATTCTTGTACCAACTTTTACCCTTAATATCGTATTTCTTTATAATTTTTCAAAATAGCAATTGCATATACTAAGCTTCCTCGTATTATTTGTAATTTTTCTTTCTGCACACTGTTCACTTTTCCCCTTCGTGCTAAATGGGTTACTAAGTATCTAGCTTTAATATATATTATATAATTATATAACTATTTAATTTCAGGTCTTGCCAATGTAGAAAGACAAACAATATTAACCAGTGGTGCTGTAGAATGACACATACATTGTCGCATTAGTTTTCTATTTACTTTGGTCTATACTGACTCGCTACATACTATTGCCGGCTGCCGTCTATCATCACCTAACGTACATAAAAAAAAATCAATAATAGTAGAACTGACATATTACTTCAAGAATATTAAAGAAGAGTAAACAGTTGTCATAAATGGCCATTTTCATTGAAAAAATTGGTGCCTTTTCTATGAAAATGGCGTTTAACCGTTACTGTAAATGCGAAATTCTAAGCTCTTTTTCACAGAAATGGTTTGAGTTTTCGATAAACTTCATTTGAAACACTTTCACTCAAGTGCAATAATGTATACAAACCGCTGGAAATGTGTACATTAACGGCGTGAGATATTAAAAAAAGAATACATTTGTGTATCTTTTGAAAAGATAAAAGAATATAACAAAATTAATTTTATGCCATCTCAAATGGCGCAATTAGCACTGTTCGTACGAAACGTTTGAAAAAAATGGCGTTTCTGATAATGGGAAATTTCGAGCTCATTTTCACAGAAAACTTCGAGTTTTCGAGAAATTTTATGACATTATTTAAAGCACAAGTACTCGAAATACAATAATGTGAAGAAATTGCCACTAAAGTAAATATTAACCGCGTGAGAGACAAATTTGTTTAATTTAAAAAAATGGAGAAAAATTGTGTTTATGTCATCTAAAGCGTACGTTTAGCATTATCCCTACCAAAAGTTAAAGAAAAAAAGTGGAGCAGTTTTCGAGAAAATCTCGTTTTAGTTATTTTTTTTTAATTGCACAAATTGCATGCAATATTGCAAGAAAACTACTAAAAGTTTCAAAAAATGTGCAGGAAGTTAATGAAATAAGTAATTATGGACAACAAATTATTTTTGAAGAGAAAATCTCTATCTTCAATATTGCAGTTGTAGGAAGTTGCCGAAAAAATCATACTTTTACAATTCTCCAAAATTCCGAGTTAACAGTGAAAAACAGACCTAAGCCACCTTTATAAGTGTATTTCACTCTACTCTTAAAATAAATTTAAAGAAAATCATTTTGGAGCCACTTTTGAGAAATTTTTGAAAATGTCCCGAGGGTTTCATGTAAAGTACGCCCAAAAGTTGATGAATGTTTTCCAAAATTCCAGAGCTTCGACTCAGGCTAAATAGGCAGGGATTTCTGGAATTTGAAAAAAATTCCAACGCATATCTCAGACTAGTCTTTTTCATACATGACAGACGAATTGCTGTCAATCGATTTTTCGGTATTAAGAATCTGTTGATAAAATTATCAAATGCATGCCAAAAGCAGCCAAGTATGTGATCACATAGAATACATAACTCGAGAAATCAGAAGTCTGGAAAAGGTTGTACACAAGTCACGAGAAGAATAACAAAGGCAGTAGGCCTATATATTTGCAAGTTCCTAATCATTCATCTGTGTTTGACCACGCTTCACACCTCTTTCCTACTTCCCAAATGCAACATTTGTACATCTTTGATGATTCTAACTTCTTTTCTCCTCTTCCAACTGTTCTCTCTCTTCAACCTAACCATCCTCCCCAGAGCTCAGCATGAAAAGGGGCCATATTTAGTTTGCCATCAAAACCCAGTAATGAGAGCAAGACGAGTTACCAGCGAAGCACACTCTCACACACATAAAATGCTCGCAGGCAGTCATTGCAGGAATTTCTCCATTATGAGAAAGACACTCTACAAAGTTTTCATTTACGAAAGTAAACAAAGTATCATGATCGGTCATTGAGACAAACAGTAGCTGCTTCAGACATGACAACAGTAATTATTGTACGTGGTTAGTGAAACGTCGTGGCATTGCGCCCGCCGGACCCCACAAGTCGCGATGCCCGCGAGGGGGAGGTGGTGGTCATCTGGCGGCCACCAAAACTGGGCGAGCACCGAGAGTGCTCCATGAATAAAATCTCATCTTCTGCTTTTTGTCTAGTATTTATATAAATGACACCATTCTACCTTGGTGTTCCGAAGTCAAGAACCTAGGTGCAGTTATCGACAACACTCTCAGCTGGAACTCGCAAGTAGATTCAACCTGCCGTAAAGTTTTTGCCTCAATGCATTCAGTGAAACGCCTGCAAGTACTTTTACCAGGTAGCACACGTGAGACTCTCATCGAATCACTTATCATGCCACATTTCGACTATTGCGACTTTCTTCTGACCAACATGACATTCAAATTACAACGTAAACTTCAAGTAGCCCAGAACGCATGCGTACGTTTTATTTTTGATCTAAGAAAATACAACCATGTATCGGAATTTGACAGAATTCGTATGCTTACTCTAGACAAAAGACGGTTACTCCACTCTCTACTTCTTCTTTATAAAGTTTTAACCGGTTCTCATGCAACACGCCTCAAAAGTAACTTCAATCCTCTGAAACTAAATCGTGCTCGTGAATTAGCTCTGCTTTGTGAACCACGTCACAAGACTTCATTCAGTAAATCATTCACCATTACTGCTGTCCGAGCCTGGAATAAATTACCAGCGAGACTAAAACATTCAAATACTTTCGGTAAATTCAAAACTGAATTAACCACATGGGTAAGAAATAACGACATATAGAATGGCGTTAACGTCTTCTTCAATCTCCAGACTTCTCCCACTTCCAAGCGCCTGACACCGCCGTTAAACACTGTACCCTCTCTAATTTCAATATTCTACCCCATACCTCAATCCTCATCTCCCATTCCCTCTCACACCTAAATTATTAGCATTACTATTTTTCTGTGTACCCCAATGAAATTGTTAATAAAATATACAAAATTATTAGTTACGTTCCAGATAAAATATACTTGTAGCTATCTTTGTACCATCATCATATTTATTACAATATATTGGCATAAACAAAATTGATGTTAAGATACCAGCACTCTTTGTATTGTTCCTTAATACAACCAGAATTGTGTTTAAAATTACTGTTGTTATTTGCTTGTAGTGTATTGTGCTTCTCTGGTGTGGTTCTTTTTTAAAATTATCTTATATTTATGTAAAGTGCTACTGCAAACCAAACGTACCTTTCTGTAACGTTCAAGTAACTTCACGTTTTTCGCCTACTTCTTCGTTCTTTTCTCTTCCCTCTCCCTCACAAATTTTATAATTTTTACTTTATGACCCCTTCCCCTGTACGTTTTTTTTTCTTTTCTCTTTCACTACTAAGTACAACTTACTCAGTACTATTAATGTTCGGCCCTAAGCCGCCATCCTGATTGAGGTTTTTCTAGGTTTACTCAATCGCTTAAGACGTACGCCGGGATGGTTCCTTGTCTTGCACTCCCAGACGTAAATGTACAGGTTGTCCCCCTTCTCGGTCGCTCTTCTTTCTCCTGTTTTTCCTCTTCATTTTCATTTATGAATCATTTCTCTTATTTTTCCTTCTCTTCCACTTTTCTCTGTAAATTGATTATGTTCGGCCCTAAGCCGCCATCCTGATTGAGGTTTTCTGGGTTTACTCAATTGCTTAAGGCATATGCTGGGATGGTCCCTAGATTTGTTCTCCCAGACGTAAATGTACAGCTTGTCCTCCCTTCTTAAAATGTTACTACTCTAAATGTATGTAAATTCAGTAGTTAGGCGGAAGAGAAGGCCGTATGGCCAGAGCCTCGCCATTAATAAAGGCATTATTATTATTATTATTATTATTATTATTGCGGGCCGGGGCGTGTCTCGGAAGGGGGATCGTGAAGGGGATGATGTGTAGGGGCAGCTGGCGATGAGCCCAAAATCCAGAAACGCGATGACGCCGCCAGCGTGGGTGGTATGTAACGTGATGCTTCGCGCGGGAGACTGGAGAGAATACGGCCGGGGCATTCGAATTTGAACCGAATCGCGGTGCGGAGGCACTTGTCACCCGCCAGGGGTTATCGCTTTCTTCGGCTGCGAGTTGTGGCTGTTCGCCACGGGGCGAGAGGCCAGGAGCGGCGGTAAAGTTAGCCGATGGAGTCTGTGTCAGGCTGGGGAGGGGATGCCTCAGATGTGCAGTGCTGGGAGAACAGCGCTAGTTCCTCAGTAGTGTAATTATTGTATAGAAAAAAAAATGTAAATAAATCTGTACATAACTCCGTTTCTGTGTTTCACTCGCACCTCGACGCCACAGTAGAATAATATAAATCATGGCAGTAAGTAAGAATCTATCAATAATACTACAGGCTCCCTGATACATTAGTCATGAATTCTCTCCCTTCCTAACATTTTCACAAGCAACAAGATTAAGATGGCAAACCAACATCTAAAAGGTAATTTTAGAGAGACCTATTACTTTACTCAACATCTCAAACTGAACATAATCTCGTTAATCAGCTGGTTACAAGAAACTTGGTTCCATGTTCATGAAAGTGTTAATTTCATTTACAGCTTCGCACCACCCACTTCACCCTACCAACTCCATTTCATGATTATATCCCATTGGCTATATGTCCCCCTCTCACCTTTTACAACTTCCTCCTGTAGGCCAAATGCCCATCCTACGTACCACATTTACTGCCACTTCCATATAGCGCCTAGAGCAACTACACTTAATAGAAAAGCCCACAAAAAATAAAAACAGATATTATATAGTAACATGTACAGTTAAAAAAAAAAAAACAAGCTTACAGATTTCGAAACCATACTTCAACAAAACCTTGAATACCAATCTACATACACAACAAAGTATAACTAGATGATTTGGTTATAATGAACTCGCACACACATAGTAATAACTTCAAAAAAACATGTTTTGCCTCAGTACCATCAATTCATATTGTTAGAACTCGCTGCATTACTCAGCCATTTCATACTTAATTGCACGCTCGAGAGAATCACGAGTTGGGTACCTTCATATATGTTCAACTAGCTCTCTCGTCAGCTATGTTCAAGTAGTGCTCTAGCTGACCACAGGTGCGCCATCTCCTGGCCATGCTTCCGTCAATTAATTTACTCGTCACTCAAGCTGTCTTAGGCATCTCTAGCGTGAGAACTCGGCGCCCGCGTCCGAGTTCATCTGAACGCACCGACCACGTCGGCCCGCGCGTCCCCAGCAAAGCGGTTACTCTTGACCTCTTAACTTTCTTAAGTTAATGTTACGCTACGTCTCTGGCAAGAGCAGATGTGGTCATAACTGCTCACACATGCAATTACGCATCTCCTAATTAGCCTCATGGTACCATGTGTGGTACATGCATTATGCGTAATCTCACGAATACATCATCTTCCAGTTAAAATGTGGACGTGATTAATTCTCAGTATGGATTCGTAGGGTTCTGCGGCCGGAGTCATTTGATTCTTGGCTATCCGGGATGAGCCGCGTCTCAGTCGATCGAGCTGACGCTTCGGCCATCGTATTGTGGCCTTCTTCAGATATATTGCTGCAGTATATAACTGAAGAACGCCACAACACGATGGCTGAAACGTCAGCTCGCTCGACTGAGACGGACATTCCGGACAGCCAATCAAATAATTCTCAGTATTATTATATATCATGTGTGCACCGCCATGTGCACATAAGTTTTATACTTCACATAACCAATTCCTGCTGCACGAACCAGTGAACTACATGCCTCAAATACGTTGTTTCATAACCGAACATTCTCAATTAATAGAGGAGTTCATGTAACTTATTCTATCGTAAACTAATCGTGCATTACAATTCACCAGTTGTGTTAAATGTGCTCAGTGAACCACATGTTTAAATATATTCTACTGTACTGTAATTTATCACGTGTTGAACTAATGCCAACAGAAACTGTGAATGTGTCCCCTGCCGTGAACTAACTCATGTGTAATCTAACACAAATGCTACCAACACGTCATTTGTGCCACAATGTCTGCTTCCGTGGCATTCACTGCAACTGCTGTAATTACTAGTAATCAATCACAGTAAATTAAAGAGGCTTGCTGCTACAGCGTTCTCATCAGGCAGATCACGGCACGCTCCCGGCGCGTGCGTACTCCACAAGTCTTCACGACACGTACCCCGCGCGTACGTATCTACAAGACTTCTCAATATATGCCCCACTCGTGCGTACTCCAGCTACAGCACGTGATTCTTCATGGTTTATATTTTCCTATTTCAGAACTATTGCATCAAGCCATATTGCATACTCGAACTCATATTATTTGCTATGTGCAATCAACACAGTTTTTAGCTACAATGCCTAATGGCTATTACAACGCCTCATGCAAAAACACGTTTTCAACTGTAGAAGCCCAGGGCTACTAAATTCATTCAAGTTTCCTAACATTAGTGAAACCATTATTGTATTGAATTGTAGTATAATTTTCTTAGGTTTAATTATATGTCTTTTCTCTTTAATCACTACTGAATTCTCCCAAAGTAATAGTCACTCCTATAAATATAGACATTTACAGGGAAAGCGTCCGTGTCGCATTAAACACAGTGTTTGTCCGAGTTATTATCAAAGCTACTAGGTAAGGTGGAAGAGGCTGCCTGCTCGCTCATCCAAGCCATCTCAACAGTCCACATTCCTCAGACAGCGTCTAACACATATTTCATCCATTAACCATTCACCTGGCATTAATTGGAGAAACCATAGATAAATACAGAACAAAGCAGCTGGCAACCAGAATTTTCTTCCGCGCTGTGAGTGAATTTGACTTAGCTATCTTTCTTGTTAAAAACACCTCTTCCTATTTCTTTAGGTCCCAATAGAGAGTATATGAAGTTCCTGCCCTCAGGGATAACAAGAAAGTTTGCCTAAATGGACCTAAAATTAAAAATAAAGGTAAAAACTAATGATGCAACAGAGTGGTAAAGACTTTCTCGTATTAGTTTCCTTTTCTCTTTGGGGTTTTGACATCTCAGATGTCATCTATTGGTGCAGAAAACATATTCTTCAATGATTTCACAATTTTTCGTATCCCTATAATAGTTTAGAGAAAACTTGTTGCTATTAAGTCAAATTATTTCTAAATTTTCAATTAAAATCCTAAAATTTTCAAAACAATATTATGATATAAATTAAAGAACTAATTGTGCAGAAGAAATTTATTTGATGAAAAAATCTCAATCTCAAATATTGTACATTAAGAAGATGCAAAAAACAAAACATGTCTGTAATTATCAAAACTTCAGACGTGCATTTACATTGAAATCTCAATCTACTTTCTGTAGCATTATATAACTATCTCTACACTGCAAACATTACTCTGTAGGTATGTACACATACAAGAAAGCAAATTATACAATTTTTGGAATTCTTTTCTGATATTTTATATGTTTACCAATGTGATGAAAACAGGAATATAGTTATAGGATGTTTTCTAAAGATAAAAAAATAAAAATAAAAAAAAAAATGCATAAACTGTACCTATGCAAACACTCACACTTTTAAATAATTTTCTTCAAAGAAGAGCTTTTGTACTGGAACTCAACTTTAAACAGTCAGGTTCTGAACTGTCAATTACATCCTATTTATCCGGTACTGTGCTAGGTAAAAATTTTAATTCTGCCAAGACTTTATTATGAGAGAAATTATGAATAAAAATATGGGTGATTAAATTAAATTGGCAAGATCAAGTTATATTAATGAATTCATTAGTTCTAACAGGCAGACAAAAATATTGAATTCAAAAAAATTATCACTCATATATTGACCCAAGTAACTCCGAATAATCCAAACTTATATCACACATGATCAATTTAGTTTTTTTATAATGCTAATTGTCCTATGATGATCAATGGGAGAGAACCAAAGCTCTGCTCATGCAAGCAGCACCATGTGTCCTGCAGCTCTCTGATGGATATATATTTAGAAACAGTAAAAACGCTGAGCTAATCAAAAAAGAGAGGGGAGAGAGAGAAAAAAAAGAGGAGAGAGAGACAAAAAAGGAGGAGAGAGAGAGAAAAAAAGGAGGAGAGAGAGAAAAAAAGGAGGAGAGAGAGAGAAAAAGAGGAGGAGAGAGAGAGAAAAAAAGGAGGGGGAGAGAGAAAAAAAGGAGGAGAGAGAGAGAAAAAAAGGAGGAGAGAGAGAAAAAAAGGAGGAGAGAGAGAGAAAAAAGGAGGAGAGAGAGAGAAAAAAGGAGGAGAGAGAGAGAAAAAAGGAGGAGAGAGAGAGAAAAAAGGAGGAGAGAGAGAGAAAAAAAAGAGGAGAGAGAGAGAAAAAAGGCAGAGAGAGAGAAAAAAGGAGGAGAGAGAGAGAAAAAAGGAGGAGAGAGAGAGAAAAAGGAGGAGAGAGAGAGAAAAAAGGAGGAGAGAGAGAGAAAAAAGGAGGAGAGAGAGAGAAAAAAAGGAGGAGAGAGAGAGAAAAAAAGGAGGAGAGAGAAAAAAGGAGGAGAGAGAGAGAAAAAAAGGAGGAGAGAGAGAGAAAAAAGGAGGAGAGAGAGAAAAAAAGGAGGAGAGAGAGAAAAAAGGAGGAGAGAGAGAAAAAAAGGAGGAGAGAGAGAGAAAAAAGGAGGAGAGAGAAAAAAAGGAGGAGAGAGAGAGAAAAAAAGGAGGAGAGAGAGAGGAAAAAAGGAGGAGAGAGAGAAAAAAAAGGAGGAGAGAGAGAAAAAAAGAGGAGAGAGAGAAAAAAAGGAGGAGAGAGAGAAAAAAAAGGAGGAGAGAGAGAAAAAAAGGAGGAGAGAGAGAAAAAAAAGGAGGAGAGAGAGAGAAAAAAGGAGGAGAGAGAGAGAAAAAAGGAGGAGAGAGAGAAAAAAAGGAGGAGAGAGAGAGAAAAAAGGAGGAGAGAGAGAGAAAAGGAGGGGAGAGAGAGAAAAGGAGGGGAGAGAGAAAAAAGGAGGAGAGAGAATAAAAAAAGGAGAGAGAATAAAAAGAGGAGAGAGAGAATAAAAAGAGGAGAGAGAGAATAAAAAGAGGAGAGAGAGAATAAAAAGAGGAGAGAGAGAATAAAAAGAGGAGAGAGAGAAAAAAAGAGGAGAGAGAGAAAAAAAGAGGAGAGAGAGAAAAAAAGAGGAGAGAGAGAAAAAAAGAGGAGAGAGAGAAAAAAAGAGGAGAGAGAGAAAAAAAGAGGAGAGAGAGAAAAAAAGAGGAGAGAGAGAAAAAAAGAGGAGAGAGAGAAAAAAAGAGGAGAGAGAGAAAAAAAGAGGAGAGAGAAAAAAAGAGAGAGAAAAAAAGAGGAGAGAGAGAAAAAAAGAGGAGAGAGAGAAAAAAAGAGGAGAGAAAAAAGAGGAGAGAGAGAAAAAAAGAGGAGAGAGAAAAAAAGAGAGAAAAAAGAGAGAGAAAAAGAGAGAGAAAAAAAGAGAGAGAGAGAAAAAAAGAGGAGAGCGAGAGAGAGAAAACAGACAGAGGGGAGAGAGAGAGAGAGAGAGAGAGAGAGAGAGAGAGAGAGGAGAGAGAGAGAGAGAATTTAATAAATTAATTGCAGGTTCATGTCAATTGCTAACACATTAAGCATAATTTAAAAGTTCTTTTGAAAATAACTCCTATCACAAGCATTTTACTTAAGTTGCCCATACAAAAGCAAACACAAACCTGGCTTGCAATGTTGTAAATATGCCATTGCCACAAAGTTCTCACAATCTGTTACATTGAGAAAACAATGCAATTGTAACAATTTAAAACTCGTGTAATCTCTGCTCACTCATGAATGCCTACCTTCTGCATCCAAGACTTTTCTCGAAGCTTACATTTTTTAAGAAAAGAAAACTATTTTAAGTCTTGTAGTAAGAATGATATAAATAGGATAATAAAATATGATATAAATAGAATTATACAAAATCTATATTATTTTGTTCTTAGAAATTCATGAACATAATTTTTAATCTTCATTTCTTTGCCAATTCCTTACTCAAAACTTTATATGCATTTAATAAAATCTAAGAAAGTAGTAATTAAAAAACTTACATCATATTTCAAATGTGAAAACTCCCTTGGCGGACCAGGTTGTCTCCAACCATTTGAACCCAAGCATAGGGGAACAAATAATGATGCATGTTCACCTAGCTTTGGGAACAGCAGAGACAAATTGATTGTACGTAAGCAGTCTGCAATAGGAGTTGCTGCTGGTGAAGATGGTATGCTGGGAAATACAAGCACACACTTATTTGCATATTCATCTTCCAAATACTGAATTATTCCAGCTCCAACACCTGAAAATCCATCAGTGGCATCCATGAGCAGATGGAATCCCTAATAAACAGAGATCCACATGTCACAGAAAACCACATCTTTCAAAAATATACAAGCTGAATCATTATGCACAACCAGATTTTTATTATTAGACCCTGAAAAATTGACAAATTAGATATCTCTAACCTTCAAAGGATCTACTTCACTAGGATCTACCTTCACTAGGATCTACTTCAAGCAACAAAAAACATGAATAGTTCTAATCTGACTGTGCAACAATATGCATACAAATTCCAAACCTGAAAGTTATCACATTCTTCAATAAATCTTCTAATTCGATCAACAAAATCATCTTGAAACTCTTGATTTTTCCACAAGTTCACTCCATAATTGTATATATCGAAAGGTTTAATGCTTGAATTATGCTCATATTCATTGACTATGTTTGCTGTATTAGGATGATATCGAGTAACAAGAAAATCAGACCATTTTTGTACACTAGTATTCAAATCTTCAAATTTCTGCAAAGCCATACCTAAGCAAAAAAATAAATAAAATTGATCACTGCATTAAAAAGTACTATAAACAATTTTACTAGAAAATGAACAAAAGTGCATACATTGCTCATTACATGCATCTCCTGCACTGTCAGTTAGCGAATCTAGATGCCTTAGAAATTCATTTTTTTCAGCAGGAGGATCTTTGATGAGTTCAACTTTATCATGGGGCCAAAGAGCATTATCTTGCTCAGGTTCAGAAGGTTTTTCATACAACTCTCCTCTTAATGGCAAATGGCTTAAACTACCCTTCAGATCCAGAAGAATAAGACGTGGGGTGTAGGTAACATGGCCCTGCAAATAAATTAAGTATGAAGCACACAACCATTAAACACACTTAATACTGTAAAGATACTCACCAAATTTGTTAATCCTTCACGATAAAGTACATCGTGATTAATTTCTGATGTGTTTTCTCCGGTGTACTCAAATCCCGACTCCTGGAATGGGTACAAATACTAATATCACCCGTAACCTCAAAAAGCATGCCAACCAAATTGTCATTGTCAACACACACCTGAATATTCCACCAATGTGCACCAACAAAATTGGAAAAACTACCTAATTGCAAAGTGACTATTTCTCTTGAAGAAGCCATCGCACAATCAATGTTACAAACTTCCTAACCAATACACATCCATTACAGATTATTAACCATTATCACCACTACCAGACACTTATTCTTTGATTGAGATGCCGCTAATTTTCTTCTTGTACAATAAGTCGATGACTATTAATATCAAACATCGAATTCGTATATCGACAGAAGCGGCGCACCACAACTGTTACAGCAATCAACAACACTATCGATCTTCTACGCATGCGCAATTCGAGTTTCGCATCACTATTATCAGTGTATTATCATGGATAAAATACATCTGTTATACATGACATGAATACACGTGTATGGTATTATAGTATGGTGCAAAGATTACTTCAGTTTGTTCAGGTTTTCTCTTAGGGAGAACGGATAATAGTAGGGAGCTATCTGGTGCACATTTCTGAATCGTACCCATATATGTCCTACGCGTAAGGAAATGAGTGCGGGGTCAGCTGGCAAAACTTTTTTCCGAGCCCACTTCAAAGTATAGCGTAATATAATTATATGTGTATAGCAAACACAAGTTAGTATCTTAAATAATAAAATGTCCCTAAGTAAAATTATCTGTTTTCAATAGGATTTTGAGAGAATAGTAATTTAATTCGGAAATTAAAAAAAAAAAAATAATAAAACTTTGAATGAGTGAATTTCCCAATCTCGCATATTTAAAGTCAGTAAATTTTGTATATTGATAATGTTTTGAATGTAAATATTTCAAAAAATATATTAACGTCACTATGCTCTCGTAGGTCAGTGGCGAATTTGCTTGCCTTTCATCGCTGAGGTTCCGGGTTCAATTCCCGTAGAACCTTATGGGAAATTTGGAAATTTGTTACGACAAAACGAGTTTGCATGCTTCACAGGGACTAGTCCAACCCCTACGAAGTATCTTAAACCCTACCTCATTCCTAATGATTTCCCAATGGTGGCCGCTGAGAAGTGACGCAGGGGCGCGTAGTAGGAAGCACGTACGCGGAGATGCTATTTGGCGGTCCTCTTCCCAACTGACTGCGACGAGACGTGACGGAAAGGTTGAAATATTAATGGAGGATTATTCCTGACTCCCGCGCCGATGTTAATGGAGGATTACTCCGGAAGCGCAAAGGGCTCAACGCCCCGCGGGGCTTGTAGACGCGTTGCGCTTAAGACGCAACAAAGTTAAAAAAAAAAAAAAAGAAGAAAAAAAACTAAAAATGTGTGCTATTTTATCTAGGGCCGCCCGGGTTACGGCATTGCCAAGGTTCCCAAATGGAGCCTTCTCATTGGTTAGAATCTTAGAATGCTGTTCCAAATAGTTGGCATGGTAAACACAGCTCTCTCTCTCTCTCTCTCTCTCTCTCTCTCTCTCTCTCTATATATATATATATATATATATATATATATATATATATATATATATAGAGAGAGAGAGAGAGAGAGAGAGAGAGAGAGAGACGAATGCCCCCAGAGCAAGTAATTACCGAAAGGGTGTGGAGAGCAAATTCAAAACAAGAACACATATATCAGTTATATAATAACAAGGTTTAATCATCTTAAAGCCCTTTTCGTTGCTTAAAAAATCGCACCAAAATCAATAATGAAACACAATAACACAAAAAACTGAAACCTTTTCATAATGAAATCAAAATCAATCGTTAAACTATTCGCACGAATGATCACTGGGAATTCTCTTTGTTACTCTCATTAAATTTTCTACAATTCCTATTTACATTGATAAATGACATACAATTTAACACTCTATTCAAACAACTTTACTACAAAAAAGTGTGTAGACGCACCTCACTCTCTACAACAATTTCGTTGTGGCCGTGAACAATATAAATTAATATTGATCTATGTACAGTTTCGTAGGTAATAGTGCTTTTAAAATGGCAAGAATCCCCCAAATGATACTCATATGCCTCCTAAATGCTTATTTCCCTCACAATTTTCTGGTTAACAAGTTCCTCTGGTCGCCGTGACTTTGACCTAATTTTCGGCGCTTGCGGGCCGTTACCTCCCGCAGCTGCCTTCTCCATGCTCAAACGCTCGACTTTGAAGCGCCTTGGCCTCTGCGCAGCCGATCGCGGGCCCCGGGGTCGCCGGTGACTTCTCGCTGCTCTCTTGCGTCGTCTTCCGTGTCGCCCTCTCCCGGCTCGTTTCGTCCTCGTATTCTTCGTCCCCCTCGATATTTCGTTTACGCCCGCGTGCGTTACGTATTTCGGGCGTACGCGTTGCTCTCGCTCTCCCAAATTCCGTCGCTGATTGAAATTTACTTGATCTCAGCCCAAAATATATCTCTATTTTACTGTTCTCAGCTCCACAATAACTAGTAGATTCTAGGTTGACTCCCCGCGTCTTATTTGAAGAAAAACTTTATTCCACAAAGTTTTAACGAAGTTCGCGGGAGGCTAGGCGTCTGTCCGACGTCCAATACTTGTACCTACTGATTCGGCCAAATTGTAGCTGGATTGGCGGTTAAGAACCGAAGAGAGAGCTGCTGGCTCGGCGAACGGGAACGAAAGAGAGTGACTAACCGTGGGCTCGCCTATTTATGCTCGCGCTCTCCGTGCAGGGGTAGTGCGCGTCCTCTCCCCTATCTCGTCTGATTGCTTTTACGTCATATTCCTGCGCCGTGCCGCGAACATCGCGCGCAACAGTATTGTAGGCTGCGGGCGCGCCGCTTTCAAGTCGCCGAGCTCTCTCCCCCGGTCTACCACAGGCTTGATGAGTGTGCGTGTGGGACGAATGTAGTCACTCGCTTTCGTCACTATATATATATATATATATATATATATATATATATATATATATATATATATATATATATATATATATTCTAACACCCCATTTACCCACACACAAACTTGTACCTTCTGCACACTCAGCCGCATGCACTGTAATCGGGTTGTTAAGATATTATGCTCGTGAAGCGAGCTTAGAATCTCAGGAAGCAGGATCTTTGGGGTACGAGAAAGGTCTGAACCCTTGACACAATAAAAGTCACACAAATCACACATAAACGAGCATACAATTCACCCAAAATTCTGGCATGAGTTGATGACAACGAAAACAAATCAAAAATAGAATTACACTTTCAAAAATGATCAAATAAATACAAATAAGCAACCTTTACAGCCTATTCAATAAACGAACACTTAATTTTGTTCAGAACTAATTTTCTGAAGCAATTTCTCTAACCAGTACTGGGAATTCCCTTTGAAAATTCAATACGTCTAAATTTAATTTATTCTAGTTACAATTGCACGTGAAATTAAACTTAATTTACAACCTCTTGCCTTTCTTCAAATATTACATACAATAAATAATATGTGGGCAAGCGCACTACTCTCAATTTATCCTTTAATTATAACTGCTAATAACAGAATAATGACTGCTCCAATAGAATGGTTTAAGGCAAGCAATAACGCATTAAATCTCCCATTACAAAGCTGCAAATTATTACCACCCGTGTCCTCAGTTTTCTAACACTTCTGGAACTATTCTTTTCCCTGCTGACGTGAACTTGACCTAATTTCACAGTTCTACAGGTTACCTCGAAACTGTCCACTTTCCAACCTTGAAGTCGCGTGCTGGGTTGCGCACCGCGTTGCTCGATTCCGAAGTTCTGCGTCGCCTGCGCTGTCCTCTTGCGTCTTTTTCTTTCTTCCTGAACGGCGTCTTCTCCCCGGTCGACTCGCGTATTCTTCCGTCTCCACTAATCGGTTTCTTCTCCTCCCACGGCTGCTACCGCCTTCGATTACGCCCAATTTGTAGAAAATGTCCCTTGCACTTCCCTGACTGCTAGCGCAAGTACTTCGCTCGTTCCTAACTTTTATTCTGTTAATCAAAAACTTTCAGAGCTTTCCTCACAACGGGCAACTTTTTACTTCCCGCATTAGTTAATAGAAGAATACTTCACTAATTCCTCACTACTTCGCGGACGACTAGCTAGACGTCTTTGCAACGCCGTAAACTCCTATCTAAACAGTCGTTGCGGCGGCAATTACTACCTAATCTGACGAATGCTGATGAAAATCTGCTTACTTGCCGAGCGGTGACTTACTAGAAGAACTGCTGTCCCGACGCGTGCTGGCAGAAGAGAGATGTTGACCCGATGCGTGATGGCTAGGAAAGAGGTCTTCCGCTTGCGTGTCCGCCCATTTATTGGCGTTGCCTGGGGAAATTCTCTGTGGCGGGGGTAACTTCTCCTCCTTCAACCCTTTACCAGGAAAAACGTGACTTGATAGTTCGTGGTGACTAGTACGAGCAACGGATACTAGGCTGCGCGTTTTGCTACTCTGGTTTTCGGCCGCTCTTCCCGCTGCCTGTGAACGTTCATGCCGATGAAACGGTGGTGTTATGGGGTTGTATAATCCCATATCGCCACAATATATATATATATATATATATATATATATATATATATATATATATATATATATACGGAGAGAGAGAGAGAGAGAGAGAGAGAGAGGGAGAGAGAGAGTTGAGATCACTGCGTAAACACTATAGTACATGAATAGTTCTATTCTGATTGTGCAACAGCGCATTTATCACATTCTTCGGTAAATCTAATTCGATGAACATAATCATCTTGAAACTCTTGATTTTTCCACATGTTCACGCCATAAATACATATATCAAAAGGTTTAATGCTTGAATGTTCTCGCAAGTTCGGCGCGGATCCACGGGGGGGGGGGAAATCCCCCCTAATTTTTCAGTAGTACAGCAGTACTTTTCT
The DNA here is from genome assembly GCA_038098605.1 of Gryllus longicercus. Lineage (NCBI taxonomy): Eukaryota > Metazoa > Arthropoda > Insecta > Orthoptera > Gryllidae > Gryllus > Gryllus longicercus. Next base: position 720,236 of record JAZDUA010000028.1, read on the forward strand.
GCCAGTATTTCCACGCAAAATTACCCGAAAAGTACTAACATTTTTGAAAAATTGTTTATGACCTTATTTTAAAATCTATCTTAAAGGAACAGATTTCATTAGGGGAAAATTGTTTATCTTTAATATTTTAGTTGTAGAAAGACTTCTAAAAAAGTGTGAACTTTTGCAATATTAAAAAAATGCCATGCTCTCCCCAAAAGGCCTAGGGAAAAAGTTAAAATGGTAAAAGTGCAGGAAAAATGAAAAACACAAGCAAAAATGTAGAAATATCTAAAATGTATCGAAAAAATAACCGTGTGTTCAGTCCTTAGCCATTTAGTTAATGGGAATACTGATCTTCGCTGTATTTTAGCCCAGCGGTGCGTGCGGGCAATTTTTAATAATTTTATTAAGGCGTTTTATTTGCATAATAATAAGATTCAATAATCATAAATTATTGTTTGGAGTGCTTGGCGGTAATATTCACGAGATATCTTTCAGATTTCTGAGCCGACTTCAATTAAATAATAATTAATACGTTGGTGTTAATAAATTGATAAACAGTCATAACTTCTCTCCACATCTTAAGTATTACAGTTTTGTTTCTTAAGCATACTAGACAGAATCACCTAAAGAGACGTTTTGTTTCTTGCTCATGTCTCTGCTCACCCCCCCCACACACACACACTTACTCTGTGCAGCGCGAAAAGCTTCCAGTATGCGAGACGCATAATGCATACTCAAACAATTAAAAAGCCAGAGCTTCCTAAGCTTTTAGAACCGAGAAAACACGAATACCTGTTTCACAACAGCTCTCATTTACAACTGAACCACTGAGCTATGATGTCAAAAGGAGTTATTAAACTAGTTGTTAAAAACTTTTCTGATAGAATTTTTGCAATGATGAGATAACAGGATGAAAGATAACAGGAGTGTTATATATAAATGGCTTATATCACCTCCTTTACCTCTATCTAATATAAACGGGAAATTTTCTTTCTTTTTGAGAGTTAAAATTTTAGTATTATGACATGATTTTAGGCATGAAACGTTTTAATTCGTAAGAATAATGTTTAAAACCACAAAGTGTTTTATAATACTGAACTAAAGTTTACCAATTTATTAATGTATATTATTTGCTCAGCATAATAAAATGATTGTTTGCTTAATTATTATTATATTTCTTCTCAAAATACAGAAACAAGTAAATATTTTATATACAAATTTGAAGATCCACGAAATGAAATGTCTAAATATAATTCTTTTAAATTTGTACCAAGATTGAGGGGGCAGTTGCCCTCCCTGAATCCCGCCTCTGGTAGGTATTGAAATTACCCATGAAGACTTTAGTGTTTCATGATATCTTCTCACTCCATATAAAAGTTTGTGCAACTTTAAGAAAACCAACTAAGTAATACTGAAGGTAATACTTGAGGGGGTCATGGTCTGCCCCTCAAAAGACCTAGAATTTTCATTTACCTTCCTTTATTTGGCAAAATTGATTAAAATATTAATTTATGTCTGAATTATGTAATTGTTTAAACAATAATATTGTATAGAGTCATATCTACAGTACATAAATAATATACAATATAATAACAACTATGTTTATTATTTAATAAAAATCTATGATGACCACCTTCAAAATGATTGGCTGGATCTGCCCCTGATACTGAAAGATTATTTAAACTTATAAAAATCACATTAGGCGCTGAAAAGGTTGATAAAATTAAGTAATCTGTGCACAATAAATACACAAGACACAGTAGGTTGCATGGAGAGATAATAATTAGTAGAACAATATTTTGTTACATACAGAATTGAAAACTCAAATTTAATATTCTTTTATAAAATTTATTTCTTGAATGAAAGATACAGTTCCAAGTGAATTTCTCAGTTCATAACAATACTGAAATCTACAAGGGATGATATATTATTATTCTGTACTTCACATGTCAAAGGAAGAATCTTAGAAATTGATACAAGTATATAGTAAAACAAATTCACAAAATAAAAATAATTAGTTCGAGACAGGATTCTGGTTGATGATTGTTTCAGGAGATTGATTTCAAACACAGCTTTGTTTTCTATGAAATAAATCTTTTTCACTGGCTTCTGCATGACTGGTTAAACTGATAAAGTTATTGTACTGGATTAATGTGGTGATCTTCATGTTCATAAAAACAACTATTTCAACAGAATGAAAATTAGGAAATCTTAAAAAGATTTTATTAAGTAGTTCATTGTATCACACATTTTTCAAATTCTAAACTGTACAATTATAGTACAAATATTACATTTTTATTCTACCTTATATTAACACATACAACAATTTTTATAGATTAAAAATACACATGATTTACAGTCCGTGAATGTCCTTGTTGATCCCTTTTGCCAAAATAGACATGGGAATGAGTTAAACATTGTTTAAGCAAAATAAAGTTTGCTTTAATATTACATGGCAATTTTGTTGTTTTCCAATTCTTGCATAGCTTGTGTCATTGCTAACATTTCATTTCGAATCAAATCTGCACATGTTTTTGGAACATTATAATTAGGTGGCCCATGAACTTTGCACCCCAATTCCTCACATTCCAATGTAAGAGATAAAAGTTCTGATTGACCTCTTTGTATAATGAGTCTTGAATGATCAATCATGTTATTTAAATTCTTTATACAATCCTCTTCTTGTTTCAGTTTTTCTTCACTTTGCTTTAGTCCATCTTTTAACTGGTTGATATTTTTGATAAGCAGATCTTTCCTGAAGTTTGCTGCTTCAATCTTATATAACTGGAGGCGAGCTGTAGCAATATCTTCCAATACCTGACGCCTACTTGCTATTAATTTTGTTTCTGAAGACCACAAGTTTTCCACAAGTTTGCATTGACCTGAAGTTTTACTTGCAGATTCTTTCATATTGATGTTCTGCAATTCACTAGTAGGGATTTCACCTTCTTTGTTTTCTGTCCTTTGTTTCTTTTGCACCTGCTCTTGTGTACTATTTGTAAGTTCGCGTTTTCCAGTCAGCACACTTTGTTCACTATGAATTCTAGTTTCTGGATTATTATTGTTGGAAATTATACTAGAAGTTTGCCTTTTAATCAAAGATGGTAAAAGCTCTTTTTGGTGTTGAAAAACAATATCTTGATTGTTGTTGAGAGATGGTTCCTGAAAATTACCGATTGTAATTAATTCACTTCCTGTAATTACATCAGAGACATTTGTATTAGGAAAAGGATCGTGAGATGGCAAGTCATTTTGCTCTCTATCAATAACATTCACATCTTGTACATGATTGTAACTTGAATTACTCTCTGAAGAAACATGATTTTCTACGTTTATTTCAATTTCAGAGGGTTTTCTTCTTGAAGTAGTTTGCAAACTTTTCTGATCTATTACTTTTAATAAAGTAATACATTCATTTTCAGATGTTACCAGGTCTTCTTGACAATTATTCGTCTTATTTGTGATCTTTTCTGTGGTTTGCATATATCTTGATTCTTCTTGCTTACTATTTCTACCTCCAGATTCACATACCTCTTTATTTTGAATATCTCGTTTCTTTTGTGTCATCTGTACCAGCTGTTGCTTTAATTTCATATATTCCTTCTGTTTGAAAGGAGGGAGTAATCCTATATCCCCCATACCCGTAGATGATGTCTGGCGAGAAACTTTTCCTTTATTACCTACATTTCTGCTCCATCCTTTATTTGCTTGCTTGTAGCTATTAATGGATGCTGAATTCAAGTGTTTCATTGTTCTGTCATTAGGAATAGTTCTATCTTGATTTATAGTTTCAGGAAAATTTTTTATTACAACACTTTTAATTCTATGATTAGCTGTTTTTGGTTTTCCAGCTTTAGAACTAGCCATTCTTTTAACAGTTGATCTGGGAATAGCTCTGGCACATCCTTGAATTGCACATGAAGGTTGTATATTTTTGTGGAGAAATGTAGTAAACACTGGTGTAAAAATTTCATTTTGTCTGTTAGAATGTACAGATGTAACTAATTCTTCACTTGTAACAACACCCTGTTTTTCAAATTTTATACTGGATTCTTGTTGAGATCTTGCTTCTTTTAAAAGAACTTCCAACTTTTTTTCAAATTCTGTATTGACAGTTTTTGAAATTGAAATTGAAGTACTGGTTTTGTGTTCTGCTTTCAATTCATGAGTACTATCGGCTGATTTTGATTTGCTGGGTTTATCATCACTATCATCACTATCTGATTCTTTTCCAAGGTTGATTATCAATTCTGGTACAGTAACATTAATCCTATTTGTAACTTGTTCATTGAAAAGTCCATTTTCTCCATCTGTTGTACCTATTCTATCCTCATATACCAATGGTGAAGTATATGTAAGAAATTTCTCACCCAATGAATTAATAGAATATCCTGAAATACTTCCACTGGTTACTTGTTTATCAGAAAAAGTAGCATTTTTAAAATCATTTTCATGCAATGAAATATTGGGAGGATGATGAGATGGTAATGAGGAAGCAGTGTCTCGCAATTGCTTATACCTCACAACTGAAGGAATTGATTTTTGATTTTCACATTTTCTCACAGAGGAATGATGGAGTTTCTTCAGCTCAGTAGCTCTTCGTTTCAAAGCAGCCACTGAACTGGCTTGAACAGTTTCTATAGATTGAGTCAAAGAACTTTCTTTCCTCAAGTGTTTTTCATTTTCAGAGTTATTACCTGAAACACTGTTTTCAACATTTTCAGAATTCTTTGATATAGTAGTGATCTCATGGGGTAATAAATCATCTATACTTTCATTTCTTGTGATCTCTGAGTCTGAATGAGTGTTACAACCACTTTGTAAAGAAGCATTCTGTTTTGTATTATCCATTTTGTTTCTTGAGATTGGGGAACATTCTGTTTGGATGATGTTATTCATTGATTCACTTGTGACTTTTTCAATATCTTCAGGACTTTCCTTTTCCAGGTCACCTTCATCAGAGGCATGAGAATTTAAAATACTACAATTCTTTTCTTTGTCATTTTTGCATAAAGTGTTTTTGTCATCTTTGTCTATAATTTCACTATCAAGACTATTATGTTGATTAATTGTGTTTGTTTTTTCATTTGTGGGTATTATTAATTTTAAAACACTGTAATTAATATTTCTGTTTATCCTTACTGATTGAGGAATATATGCGTTACTTTTATAGTCTGATAAACTGATGTGCTTTTGACATAAACATTTTGTATTTTGTAAAGAATGAATATCACTGTGCGATGTGACTATTTCATCTGCTTGAAAAAGATTTGGGAAATAAATTGAATGTGGAACAGTGGGATCACCTCTTGGCAGATGAGCAAAATTTTCATCTGGTTTGCTATTATCTAATACTTCTGAATTTGCTGGATATATCTGAGCTTGAGGTTTAATAATTGACTTAAAAACTGATGAGAATTCATCTTCTATCGTATATCCTGCTGAGCATTTAGAAGACAAAAGTACATTAGTATCAAGCAATGGCAACTGAATACCTTGATGTGAAGTCTCACAGTTTATGTTCAAAGTTGGTTGACAGGCACTTATTTCAGATTGTGTATCAAAACACGCATCTTCCTCAGAATTTCTTTCCCCAAAATCATTGTCGTTTTCTCTATTGCTAACCTTATTTTCAGTGTCAACTAATACTGCCCGTGAAATGGTTTCCCCAAACATGCTTTGATTTATATTATAATGTGTATCAGTCATTATTGAAGCACATTCTTTATTTATCTGATTGCCAAGTTCATTCTCTCCACTCTCAATATGCATCAAAGATCTAGCAGACCTTTCAGATGTTAATTTTATTTCTTGCATGTTATTATCCTGTTGCAAGTTCAATTCCTGCATTTCTGTCTCACCATTCCTTTGAACTGTATGTTCTTGAATATTATTGGATCTGCTGTTTTCTTGTGAAATATTCTTTAACTGGGATGATTCTGGAGGAATTTCTGATGAGTTGTTTTGGCTTTCTCTGGTTATATTTTTTTCCTTTGGGGAACTTGCTGCATTTTTTGAAGTATTTTTATTCTGATCTTTGCAAGGTTCTTCATCACTATCATAAATAGTTATTACTTCTGGTATTTTTGGAGGAACTTCAATTATTTCAATGCTATTTGTGGATGTAGGAGAACCAGGATGTGAATAATTTTTTTCCTTACTAGTAATTTTTTCACTCTTTTGTGCAACAATATTTTTCTCTACATTTAACATTGAATTTAAAGAAAAACTGGAAATATTAGTTTGACTTAGGTTCCTAGAAGAACTATGACTCAATGTAGCAATATTTCTGGATGGAGAAAAGGGTGATTTTTTGTTCTTTTCTTTAACATGTTTACTGTACCAATGCCATGGAGGTATTGAAGTATTCAAACAAGAATTGCCAGATGTAATATTGGGAGCGAATCTTTGATCACAAGATAGATGAACACATGATGAATAATGTTGATTTCGAGTTCTCTTTGACTCACGTCTCTCTCTTTCTTTTGGTCCCAATGAGGACTTCGATATTCCCCATTCTTTTGCTGTAGAACTGCTTGGTCTGTGTGTGTGATACCATTTATGTGCTGGAGATGTTCTGTACCTAGCTCTTGAACTGTGATTTGAGATGTAGGCATCATCAGGTACTACTGGTTTTCCCCCGTATGTATTACAGTTTGATTTTCGTGAACACGATTTTGATTCATCCCTACGGCATAAAATAAAAGTTTTTGAACATGTTTCTCTATCTGCACCTTTATGAGAAGTTGTACTCCCGGCTGTTTTTGATGGAACTTCTTCCATCGGATCATCATCATCATCATCTTGAATTTCGCCTTCTTCAGGTTCATAATCATCTTTCCTGCTTTCCAGGGAATATTTTGTCATTGCAATACCCCCCCCCCCCAAAAAAAAAGCTCACAAATTGTCACCTGTTTCAGCTATGCAAGAGTTGAAAAACGAAGGACCTATTGATACAGGCTAAGGAACACTCATATCAATCGTATTTGCCAAATGTAACATTAAGCACACTACAATTTGTTATTGTTTACCTTCAAGAAATGGTACAAAATCCTTTTATGATGGCGTTCTCTCAGTTAGTACATCTCACGCATGAACGTTCATATTCAGGGAGGGAATCGTTGAGAAAGGATTTCCTGGAAAAAGAAGAAGAAAAAGACACACAATTTAGAAAGAAATTAATCGCCGTTAGATTGCTGTTTGTCCAGTTTTATGTCTGCCGTGAACATACTCCTTACAATATTATCTTGCCAAACGACAGAGATAGCTCGCTACTGCAGTGTATTATGGGATATTTTACACAACAAACAATATAAAAAATACCTCGAGTACTCGATGAAAACAAACATTTAACCAATCGCTAAGCATAAATTTGTTTTTCCTAGTTATTTCAAAACGCAACAATACCAACAAGCACGTTCTCAAAGCCGGTACTAATCATTAACGGCGAATTTTTACACTTCTACTTAATTAGATGGTTGCGTCCTATATCACCCGTCGGATCGTTTTAGCGTATCATAGCTTATCGCAGTGAAAAGTTTGATTTTAAAAATTAGCAGGATGTACGTCTAGTATGCTACATGTGAAATCTTAAAGAAAAGACGTTGTACTTGCAAGGACTTTCTTTTAATGAATTATTTCTGTAGATATCCATTTCTGAAGTTAAAGTTTGTTTCGCGACAAGTTGTTGGAAAACAACTTATAGCTCTGTATACAGTGTCCGAGGTTAAGAATGAAGTACAGGGTCTTATGGGCTTTTCCGGCAAATAAACATCCACCCCGTTTTAAAAATTTCAAAACCTGTTTAAATACTCATTAACATAATTTTTCATAACAAGAATTACATTAGTAAAATAATTCCTCGAATAATTATATATTTACAATAAAATGTGCGAATATCATTCGAATTTATTAATTTTTGTATGAAGGGATACGTTAGGTTGTTGGAAGCGGTGCCACGTGCTTTGGTTGCCATGTCGTACTAAGCTCAGAAAGTTGGATTTACAGTTGTTTACCTGTGCTTGTGCGCCTGTGTTTAGTTTTGTTTTTGAGATTTATAGTCAATCACGTCAAAGTTGAATGTAATTTAGTTTGTCTTCATTTTAGTTTTTATGTTGTAAATTTATTAATTTACAATTTTTTAAATTTCTTTTCTGTTTCTTTGCAAACTTAATTTAGAATGTATGAGCAACAAACTGTAAAGCGACAGAGTGGTAAAGTGCTCCACACTGGGGAAAACAAATTGTTATTAATGCTTATAACTTCAATTATGTTTTAGAACGGGATTCCTACTCGCTGCCTACCGGGTCCTACTGTCCGCTCTCCCGGCGCGAGGCATTTCAGCTTCCCGTGAATCAAATCAGTTTGTTCCCATCGGTCCCACTGATTTTGTCGTCAAAGGACTATTTTAATTATTTTGTTCGGTAATCAAAACTTATTATTTCTTTACTGTAAAAAAAGGAAACAGAAGCTTTGGTCTTTTTGCAACTGGATGTGGTTGGTTTGAATTTTGAAGATAGAATTGAAATGGTGGTTGGTGGTGGTATTGAAATGGTGGTGAAAACTTTAAAAAATAATATTTTTCTGATTTCTAATGACATTTTGAAGTACAAATAACATGAAAAGCTTAACAGAAACGTTTCCTGTGTATAGGAGTCTCATAGGAATATTTTTAGATATGAAGAAATGGAAGAAAATACGCTTTCATAACATTGGAAAAGTTCAGACAAAATACTTTAGAGCTAAACTAGCGCTCTGCCCAATTGCGGGATTCGTCGTCACCAACGAGTGCATAACTTTCGCTTCTTACAGTACAGCAGAAAAGCGTTACGTTTGGCATCACTGTTGTCATAAGACACCGTACTTCATTCTTAACCTCGGTCGCGCCATAGAGGTTTCCTACTGGCGATCATAAAGCATCGTGATAAGAGCAAAAGCGAATGACTGACTTGAGAACATTGAACGAGACTTCTTAATTTCCGTGTGATAATAACGTTTAATCTGGTCGTGCTTTAGGTAGCTATTTTTCCGCCCAATAAATATTTTGTTCTGTTGATACCGAAGGTGCTAAACTGATAATTAATTCACTAAAAATAAAACATAATAAATACTACTCTAATAATTAAACGATCACCAACGCTTTGAGAGGAAATGGTAATTGAGAGAGTTCCATGAGCACTTTACATGTTTTGAGAGGTGGTAGGTTTACCAACTGCAATGAGAAAAATTACAAAAAAACAAAAAAAAAACGATTATAAAACGCGATCCTGACAGAATATCCTTAGCACATAGAGTAGAGATATATCTCTACTCTATCATAGAGTAGAGATTGTATCTCTCCTCTATGCCTTAGCAGGACGTTAGCATACATTGCGTTAGCAGTTTCTTTTCGTACATATTAAGTTAAGACACAATATGTACCATATCTCACCCTAGCTACAAAAGTGCGAGAACACAAAAATACAATTTTTTCTAGGATCGCTTTTCTCTTGTTGCTATCAAATTCCAACACCCATGCACCCCGCAATGATAAAGATCCTCGTTCGTGATGACTAGTCATCATTATTTCTCAAATCTTTGGTGACAACAAAAATGTAGGGTTTTGAGTAGTCATTTTGAAGCAAGAATACATGGTTCCCAATGTTTATCTCACAGCATATTCAGCCCATTTACAAACGCGTTCAGTAATGAAATCGATTTCGCAATTAATGTGTTTGACGCTATGCATACCCTGAAAGAAGCCCTTTTTCTAAACTACTTTACTGTCTAAAATTATTATTTTTCATTTTTATGAACTATACAACGAGAGAACGAAGTGGTTGTAAACATCAGTATACTGTGTAAACATTGCCACGTGGATAGGCAGTCACTGATTTGCAAGTCTCTGATGTACATTCTTCCTCGGACTTTTTTAAGTACACGCGTAGGAAAATAGTTGAAATTCAAGTAAATGTTTGTAATAGACTGCAGATAATCAAGTGTCTGAAGTAAGTGTTATTTACATTACATGATATGTGTTACTTAGAACGAGAAGAGTAAATGGAGTTTCGATGTAATGGCGGACCGCGTAAAACGTGTACTTATTGCAAATAAAAAAAATTGATTTGAGCAGATGAATAAGCGTAAAATAAATTCGAATTACTAGGTCAAGATCAGTTGTTTAAAATACGTAAATTCTGTTTGAAATTAATTACCCATATGGGTGTCTCGTCGAACATTTCGATAACATTGTAATACGGCGAGAAAGTATGTGCTGTAGATAATTAGTTTAGTTTACATACGTTTCGCAGAATGATTAAAATATGTCGGTCGGTTTATATAGCTGGGAAGGTTTGAACTTTTTTTGATTGCACAAATTATGAAATTTATCTTTTCTCACTATCCTTGCGATGAAAAGTTGTAAGTTACGAAGTCTATTAGTCCTCACAGATTTCATGTTAGTGCTTTATTATGTAAATACTTATCATTTTCAATTAAATGCTGATATTAAATTATCAAATCACTGTTTTGAATTTATTGGGGTTGTTAAATTAACTCTTGAGAACTACACTGCATTTCACTTTTATTTATAACAAAATACATATACATAAACTCTTATTGAACGTCTTTGACGGTCTTTTACAAACACTACATTGCTGCACAGTAAGACAAAAGGACGAATGAATATGATCATTCGTTTACATACCAAAAACAGATGACGACAGTGTCGGCGCGTTCACAAACCTCAATCTCTCAATATAGAGTACATTTCCAATAATATACTAGACGCAGATGGCGACACTGTCGACATGTTCACAAACTTCAACCTTACAATATAAATGTATATTTCCAACACGCCTCCTTACATTTATATACATACTATCTTAAATTCAGTTAATATTCATCATATTCCTAAAATACACAAACTTGTCTTTACACAAAGCTTTCGTGAAAATATCTGCCATGTTATCATCAGTATTTACTTTGACTATATCAATTAAACCATTCATATACAACTCGTTGACAAAATGATAATGGACTTCAATATGTTTTGAGTTTTTTGTAAAGTTACCATATTTAGCGATACTCAATGCTCCTGAGTTGTCTTCGTACATTACAATCGGTTCATCAAAATTCAAATCAAAAATTTTCATTACATCTTTTAGAAATTTCACTTCACTCACAGCATCTGATAGCGCAACATACTCTGCATACGTCGAAGCTTTTGTTACACTTGATTGTTTGCGAGACTTCCAAAATACAACATTGTCAAACATACGGATCACATAACCTGTCGTAGATTTACGATCTATATTGTCACCTGCCCAATCTGAATCTACATAACAATCAAGAACTTTTGCATTTTCGTTTCTACAATAATTCAATTTCAGGTTTCTTGTCAAATACAGATATTTTAAGATTCTCAGACAATACTTATAGTGTGTGCCGTCATAACAATTCTGAAACCTGCTCAAATAATTAACAGAATAACTGATATCTGGCCTTGTTCCTGAACTAATATATAACAACGCACCAATCAAATTTCTATACTTTATATCATTACGCAATTCCTGAGTTGGTTCTAATTTCAAGTTAACTTCCATCGGTGTAGCATATAATTCTGAGTCTTTAATCTTGTATTTTTCGGCTAATGAATTAATATAATTTTCCTGACTCAAGCTCATTTTGTTTTTCTTGTATTCGTAATTTATATCAATTCCTAAATAACTTTTAACCTCACCTAAATCTTTCATACTAAATCTATTTGACAACAAATTTTTGATTTCTTTAATTCGACTTTTCTTTACACAACAAATGAGCAAGTCGTCAACAAAAATTATCAAGTAAATCAGGACATTACTTTTTCGCAAAACATAAAGGCAATAATCATATTCACTTCTTTGGAATCCTAAACTTTACAAGAAAGTATCTAAACACTCATACCAAGCTCTCGGACTTTCTCGTAAACCGTACAGTGCTTTCATCAATTTGCACACTCGATTTGTGCCGTCTTCGTAGCCTTCAGGTTGTTTAACATAAACTTCTGACATGATTTCGCCATTTAAAAAGGCTGTTTCTACATCCATTTGTTCAATAATTAAACCAAAATGACAACAGTATGACAGTAAAATCTTCAAAGTTTGCATTTTAGCTACTGGTGCATATATATCATCAACACATTCCTTTTGTTGAAATCCCCTAACAACTAATCTTGCTTTGTACCTATTATCAAACTTTTTAGTAAAAACCCATTTAACATCTATAAGATCTTTGCCCTCTGGCTTACTAACTAACTCCCATGTGTCATTTTTCTTCAAACATTCAATTTCCCTATCCATAGCTTGACTCCAGCTTTTCGATTCATTGCTATTAATCGCCTCCTCAAAACTAACCGGGCTATCTGCACTACATACGTTAATATAAATAAAGTTACTTGTATTATCATCCCTATAGCGTTGTGGAGTTTTAACCACTCTACCCGACCTTGTTGTTTTTTCCTTTAGCGCTGCTTTTGGAGATTCGATTTCGACTAACCTTTCTTCGTCCTCGCTGTTATCTTCAGACCCAGTTTCCCAATTTTCACACCCAGATTCATCTAATCTTTTACTCACGGAACCATTATCCTTTAAACCTACACATCTAATATTTTCTTCAACAACCTCTACATGCCTGGCCACAACAATTTTATTATTTATGAGTACCCTATATCCAACGTCACTGTAACCTAACAGAACTCCCAAATCTGCTTTTCTATCCCATTTTGACTTTCTCAATTGTTCTGGCACCCTTACAAAGACTCTACTTCCATACAATTTTAAATGTGTGACATTAGGCTTTTCTCCAAAAAATATTTCATAAGGAGTTTTCAATTCTGCGGTATTTGCAAGACATCTATTTTTCAGATACGCGGCAGCACAAACTACTTCTGGCCAAAACCTATTGTTAACTTTTGCTTTGGCTAATAAACATCTTGACATGTCCATGATTGACCTATTGAACCTCTCAGCAGTTCCATTCAACTCATGCACATATGGCGGGCACGCATTTAAAACAATCCCCTTTTCCTTGATGTATTGATATATATTATTATTCATGTATTCTTTTCCATTATCACACCGCAATTTCTTAATCCTTTTCCCAGTAAGATTTTCAACCTCATTTACATACCCAACTAAACAATCATATAATTGGTCTTTAGTTTTAATTGTGTAAACGCGTGCAAGTTTACTATAATCATCAATAAAAGAAACAAAGTATCTTTCACCATGCATACCTACTGTTGAATGTGGCCCATTTAGATCTGTGTGAACAATTTCTAGGATTTCTTTAGCCTTATTTCTGTTGTTTTTAAAAGGAACATTATGCATTTTATTTTCTATGCACACTTTACATTTCATAGGTTCAGACTCGACGTTTTGAGGGATTCCATCTACTAATTGATGTTTGCAAATTTTATCTAAATAATTGAAATTTACGTGCCCCAGTATCCTATGCCACTTTTCCTTTATTGTCATATTTTCTTTATTGCAGAAGTTTACGTTAAATTCCCCTTTGTTGATCACACTTGTCACTTTATATAACCTACCTTGTTTCCATGCAACTGCAATTAAACCCCTATCTTTACTAAAAACTTTTGCGCTGATGCCTTTTGCAATAATATCATGTTTCTCTGTGACTCTTGAAAAACTAATTAAATTCCTATCTAGATCTTTAATGTAAAATACATTTTTCATTTCAACTCGTTCTAATCTGTCAAACACTAAAAAATCGCTAATTACATTACCAACTTTAGTTGCCTTTAAAATCTTTCCGTTCGCGATTTTTACATTAATCGGTTCTTTTAACGTTACGCATTTAGAAAAGTATTCCTCGTTATTAATTATATGATCTGTACAACCGCTATCTAACAACCAATTAATTTCAATCTGACCTGAATCCTGTGTTACACTGTTTACTTCCTTGGCGAAGACCTCTGTCACGAAACTGCTTGCGCCACTTACATTCTGATAAAACTGTTGTTCTCCACGGTTCCTACCACCATGGTCGTCCTGTCGGTAATGTCGGTCTCCTTGCTCGTTCTGTCGGTAAGATCGGTCGTGACCATAGCGACCGCCTCTGGACCCACGTGGTCCTCCTCTGCCTCCGCGATGTCCATTTTCATAACTTTGGTTGACATAACCTCCATAGTTACCTCGTGCTCTTCCGCCACGTCCCCGGGAACCTCGATGATTCTCAGTTTGTCGACATTCCCTCTTGAAGTGTCCTGGTTTACCACATCCGTAGCACACTTTTTGGCCGCTCGCACTAGGTCTCTTCTCCGAGATGAATGCATTTGATTTTACGCCCTCACTGTCCTGGTTCTCCTTGATGCTCTTCATCCTTATTTTTGCCTTCACGTACTCCGCAGTCCGGTCTTCCTTCTTCAAAACATCCGCTAGATCTCCGATATAACTTAGTGACTCGGGCAGCGTTTTGAGCATGTAATTTAGTTTCTCTTCTTCGCTTACCTTGGCCCCGGCTGACTTCAGTTCGTTTATGTATTTCTCAAACACAGTGAAGAATTCATTTATGTCGCTGTAATTCTTTAATCTGAGTCCATCTAGTTTGTTCCTGCAGACAATCTGCAACGCTGTTGACTCTTTGGAGTATAGCTCGTCAAACTTCTTCATAACCTCGAAAGCACTTACTTTATCATTCACGAACTCTAGCTGCTTGTTAGTAATTGCACTAAAAATGCAATGCATCGCCTTCAGGTTCTGTTCTTCCCATTCTACGTCCTTGTCTTCTTCTCGCTTCGACCTCGTGGTCACCTCATGGCATTTTTTTAATTTCAAATAGATAGTTAACCTCGTTTTCCAGTTTGCGTAGTCCTCTCCATCAAAAGCTGGAATGTTCAGGTCGTCCATGTCGCAAACTTCCTCGAATCGACGGACACTGGGCTGAACTCCAATATAACCTCTTCAGCAATTCATCTGCATCCGGAAACCACGCTCTGCTACCATGTTAAATTAACTCTTGAGAACTACACTGCATTTCACTTTTATTTATAACAAAATACATATACATAAACTCTTATTGAACGTCTTTGACGGTCTTTTACAAACACTACATTGCTGCACAGTAAGACAAAAGGACGAATGAATATGATCATTCGTTTACATACCAAAAACAGATGACGACAGTGTCGGCGCGTTCACAAACCTCAATCTCTCAATATAGAGTACATTTCCAATAATATACTAGACGCAGATGGCGACACTGTCGACATGTTCACAAACTTCAACCTTACAATATAAATGTATATTTCCAACAGGGGTATTATAAATTTACTTTTATATTAAAAAATAAAATTTAATATATAAATATAAAATCAAACATTAAATAATGATAGTAACAATAGTGCAAGTACTAGATTATTAGAAACCACAGAACTGCGGAAGATTTTCCAGGTCACAACACTAGGTTTGCTAGTGAGCAGTTGTCTCCCAGTAGTAGTATGACAAAAGTTCAGTGTCCTGTATTGTCTATATAGTATTTGTTAGAAGTCTGTTCGAGCTACTACGCTTGATTCTGGATGTTTTGAAGTGGACTGTATTGATAAGGTAGGAGAAGCACAGTAGTCCCAAAACTCTTTGATAGCTCAGGAAGGATTTATGTAGTTCTGGATTGACAGAAAAGAAGTTCTTGCACAACTACATTTACTAATCACTTGATTACATTGCACAGCAGTACATGACACATCATAGTACATTAGAGCTGGAGCACAGTACTAGAAATTTCCTGTTGCGAGTGGTCTAGTGTAAAAAAACTTACATTACTCAGACAGCATAAGTGGAATTTGTTGTAGCGCACGAATTGGGTCGAGCCCTACTTCGCACAAATAAAACAATGGTTTGCGCGTGATAACAGGGAACAGACCGAGATTACACATTAAGCTGAATGTCCAAGGGGTATGTTGCAGATAACCTACAGTACACTTGAAGTTGCACTTACCAACTGGGAACAGTCCAAGGTTGGACAGTAAAAATTTTACGTATGTCAATTACACACGGAGCCCGCCAACACGGGCCACACGTGTGGCTTCGCTCGGTGCTTGCTGCGGAACTGAAATGTCGGTTATACGACGGGAGCATCGTAGATCGCCAGTTTTCGAAAGTTGAAAGAAAAAAAAATTGGAGCGGTTTCGAGACAAAAAGTGTTACAAATATTTTAAATTGCCTATATTTTGCGCCTAAGTACATGAACAGCACTCGAATTTCAAAAAACGAACTTAAACATATTTGAATATCTTTCCTCAAGCAACAGATTTCAATAAGGAAACTAGTGATGCTACAACAGCCCACACTTTCTCGCATTATTTGTGACTGCTCGGATTATTTCCAGCTCATCATAGATACATATTTATTATTTCTGCAGGTAAGTTTATGCAAACTGGTGGCAGAATACTACAATTTACATAATACAACTAAGAGTATTATTCCAATGTAAATTAAAATTATTTTGTCAGTAATAATAACAATAAAGTAAACAATAGCACTAACTACATTTTATGTCTGTCTTGAACAGACATTTTAAACTAATAATACACATTTTAATTTCACTACATTTCGCTTTACTTCACAACACGCCACCACGCTTCAATACAAATACTACTTTGAATATAATTATTTATTTAATAAAGCATTGCATTTAATAGTGATTGTCACAATACTAGTAGTAATACTACTACTACTACTACTACTACCACCACCACCACCTCCACAACCATCACTACCACCACCACCACCTTCACAACCACCACCATCATCACCACAACCACCACTACTACTACCACCACCGCTGCCCCTATCACCATCACCACCACTTCTACCTTTACTACCACGACTACGACTACAGAGAGTATATATCAGAGACGGCACTCAATGTTAAACGGAAAGCCCCTATTTTCGTGGAGGGGAGAAATTCGAATCTCCCAACCCAACAGAAACAACGAATGAGAAAGAGGCAGCCATATTCGCCCACCGCCAGCCAATAAGCGTCGAAAGGCAGTAAACAAATTGAAATGGAGGACGGACGTGAACCGGGCTATTTGAAATTACATTATTGAGTAAATTTTCAATATGGTGGACATGGTTATGTACTAAATAAAATGTATTTGACATAAAAATGAATGCCCAAGGTCAGTCAGTCAGAAGTCAGTAATTCTTAAAGGATATGTAATTGTGAGGAAGTGAAGTAAATTGTAATGATAGGAAGTGAAAATTAAAAAAAGGTATTTTACATAAATAATATTTATTTGTAAAATTGGTACATATACAAAAAAATAACAATGTGCATGAAAAAATCCTGTTATGTGAAACAAATCCTGGTCAATCATCATTTGTTATTATACTAAATTATCATTATACTAAATATCACTGCTGCTAAACAAAGTAAAAATAATAATAAATTTGTCACATAAATACAACATACGCCCATGCATGACTAGAAGTGTGTGTGTGTGTGTGTGTCTCTTCACTCTCTCTCACACTCTCTCTCTCACTCTCTCTCTCACACTCTCTCTCACACACTCTCTCTCTCACTCTCTCTCTCTCACACTCTCTCTCTCTCTCACACTCTCTCTCTCACACTCTCACTCTCACACACACACACAAATTTAAATATCAATAATAATAATAAAAAAAGAAATTCTTCATAGATTCGTGCCTAGGCTGGGTCAGTCCTTTATATGCAACAACCAGTTTAGGGGTTTGAAAATGTGCAACAGAAAATGCAAAAATTATTAGTAATAGTTTATATTGATGTAGATATGTGTTATATAACTAAATATAAAAATGCAAAAACATACTTAAAATTATATGATTCCTAAAACAAATCTCAAAAATAGTCATGTTGCATTTGTGAATATGTTTAGAAAATATAAATTTCCTAGTAACAATCCCAAACTGTTATCCAAAGAGCTATGTATGTAGTACACAAGGCAAACATGTAAGAAAAATAGTAAGAATTAAAAATTAACAGCCATAACATGAGACAGTTATCCTGCAAAATGATCTTTTTATTATATAAAACACCAAATCATCTTCAATTTTGTACATATCTTGTGTAGGAAAGTGAAGCTCACCAAGTTGATTCAAGTATGTTTCTGATTTACTTACATTGCTATGACAAATTTCTTCTATTCTTTTGATTAATGAAATATTGGAATCCTGCAGTTTGGACGTATTCAATTAGTGATAATGCACAAGAAAAAATCCATCACAGAATGTGTTAGAAGAAGAGATATTATGTCATACATAAGAATACATGTTTGTGTTATATACATACATAATTCTGTGTTAGAAATATTGTTATCATGAAAAGCGTTTAATGAAAGTAAACTACCTGGACTCTTCAAAATTCGGTATTTATGGCTGACTGTTTATATCAGTTACATCCATTACTTAACTCACATATTCTCATCTCAATTTAAATATGACTTATATAAATTATTAAAATATTGTTTTTAGGGATGACATTGGAGTAATGTAAATCACTCATGAAAACTACTCCTACTATTATAGTGTCACTTCAAATCCAAATTTATTGCACAGCAATACCAAGAGATTACCAAAATTGACGGTATTATATTTCATGTCATCAGTGTTTTTTTCCTCATATATGCAACATAGAGCAAGCACACATTTTCTTAGAAACATAGCACATTGGAAGAGGTGAGCTGCAATAACTCCTTCCACAGGTTCTGTTCTCTCCTCTCCAGCCGGAGGAGAAGAGTCTGTAACACCAAACGAGGTGTTATTGACTTAAAAAGGGAATAGTGCATTCACTAAAAATGTGAAAAAAATGTTTTTGTACTCACCAAGAAATGCAAGGACATTGGACGACATGTTGACCGTGACATTCAGAGAAGGTGGAGCTGGCCCTGCGAATCAAAGAGACATGGGTCTTTGATCTGAATACAAATTGTAATTGGAAAAATGTCTTATTTCTTTTAATAGAGGCTAAAAACATAACTTACGCCTGTCTGGTGGTATGCCTTCTAAAAATGTTCTGAGTGCTTCTTGAATTGAATTAATGGCTTATTTTACGTGGCTTCTTCTTGCAATTCAGGATGCACATCATTGAATATGATAGGTACTGCATTCCACCCTGCTCTTCCTGCTGCAATCAACATTCTAGGTATGAAATGTTCCATGCACACATACCTTCTGTGTATCAGTGTTTGCAATGGGCAAACAGCCAATGTTGGGTCTCCAATTGCCATCAACCAATTCATACACCTATATTAAAATAATGTTTGTATTACATAAATTACTAAATAATAAGAAACAAAATAAGTATTAGATTTAAGGTTGTTGGTATAAAAATGACAAATAATAAATTGTTTGTTAACAATTGTTAAAACTAGTTAGGTTATGTTAGCAAAATTAGATGTTTTTTTATAAAATAGCCACAGGTTATTTGTAAATATATAAAAAATATCCATTATTCGAATAATGTTAAACCATTCGTAAGAATCATGCCATATATTTCATTTCACTTACCGTTCATGTTCACTTGGAAAAGAAAACAACCTTGTCTTTTCCGCATTTCCCCTTTTGTTATTGTGGCAATTGGGAACTCAACGCCTATATTTCGGCATTTCTTACCAAAATTGCCAAACAACCAAAAAATCAATCACTTCGGCAAACGTGCAGAGAATGCGAACACCAAGAGAAACTGTTGTACACTGTCGTTCTTTTAGGCATAGAGGAGACATACATATCTCTAATCTATGCTTTTAGGGAACAAATCCACAAAATCAAACTTTCTGTTTTTAAAATTAGTTCGCAAAAGCCCCTGTACAGCGCTACTTGCGAGGGTGGCCGATAATGGCGGACTTACCTCCCCTCTGACCGTCTCCCCCCACTCTCTTGTCCCTCCCACCCCTAATTTCAAATAAGGACGTTTTACCACCCCCTGACGACTACGACTACTTTCACTTCGACTTCCGACAACGGTTTTTCCTTATCAAGGCCCCGCAAAACATGGATTTGGCTACACCAAGTGTTAGAGGAAACAAGTTACTATATATACCAACAGGATTTATCCTTTTTTTCTTTACCAGGGCTACGGCTTTTTTCGCAGTTTTTCTGCCGCTTTCTGACGCAATTTTGTATAAAATGTTCAGAGATAGAATACATGCGAATAAAATTCAGAAAATTCTACAAAGAGCTCTCTGATTGGGAGGAAGATCATAAATTGGATAGTGAGTATTAAAAACGTAGACGAGCATCAGCACAGTACTGGATCGGAACAACATCTTTCTGATACTAAGTACGAATGTTTATCAACGGCTGTTTTTGGGTAGTAAATAGCATTCTTAGATATTATAATGCGACCTAAAATTGCATTTCTGTACAATTTATTTGTTGTATTCAAGAGTAATTGAATAACGACATTTACGACACGCGCCGCCTGGTGTGCAAATTTTATGCGCGTCCGCTGGAAGGAAACTAGCACACCTTCATCAGGACAGGCAGCGTCTACCTTGCCTATCCCAAAGTATACTGCCGCGATAAAATGTAAAACAATTATTCAAATATCAGGTAGTTTGTGCACCCTCGAACGTGAAAGTACAAACGATCTTCTGCGCATGCGCAGTTTGAGTTTCACATCACTTTAGTGCATGCGCAGATCGATAGTGCTGTCCAGTACGGGGTGCACAAACTCGCTATCTACATTTGCGAAAGAGCTCAAGAAGACGTCCGTAGATAGTGAAGCTACATTTATGCTCAAAAGTAAAACAAGGTGCCATTTCAGCATTTGCTCAAAGGATCAAGGAAATTGGACCAAAACCTAATCGAGATGGGGCCAATGACTCAGAAGCTGAGGTATAGCGCTTGTTAAAGATGTTTTTAATCTTCTAGAATTATACAGTTTAAATGGAAACCAATACATTAAATATTAATGTTGAAACCAATATTCTTATCTTTTTTTGCTGCTCATTATAGTCTCTAATTGTATATAAACAGTTATGTAGCAGAAACAATTTTTCGCAGTTGAACTTGGGAATCGATTTTAATTGTTTAATGTCATCTGCCAGCGAGTTGAAAAAAATGAACTTGTATGTGTGAACATTTTTTGTGATGGGTTGTTGATACTGACACAGAGTTCCCACCTGTCTTATATTTTTGTATCGAGCGTTGTTTTGAGAAATTCTGTAAATAGTAAGATTTATTTATTACTTTGTAACAAAAATAAATCCTTCCAAATAAACAAATTCCTAACTAATAAAACTATATTTTTTTACGGAAAACTAACAATATGAGTTGAAATTGTTTGAGAATAAATTTAAGTAAATGTATACTACGAATAAAATTAGAATGTGATTGACATTTGGGAGTAGAGTGGAGGCAGCGACTGTGAATTACTGTGCGCCCTCAACAATAATTAGACAAACAGAAAAAAAAAATGCTGAGAAACTCGTGACAAGTTTGTTCCTAAAACATTTGTTCGTAACCTTTGTAATACTTGCTCATAGAGGTACTACTATTCTATATCTTAGTAACATTTGTTCCCTAATTTTAGATAGTTTGCAAATGCCGAAGCTTCTGATTCGCTGTACCCTAGCTTACGGCGCTGGCGTTATGACGTGACCACGAAATGTCAATCACATTCTAATTTTATTCGGACGTCATTCACAATATTATTTAACGCTTTAAAACTGTTATGACCAGAAAAACAACAAAGATAAACACGGTTTCTCACGACGTGTTTTATTCCACAGTCCAAAAGAGCAAGTCAATTTACAATAGCCAAGTTCTAACAGAATTCCAGGAGAGAGTCCAAATACGTCGCTAAATCACCAAATATCCGTAGGGGCAGTCCAGAGTTCGTAAGCACTTCGACGTATCAACTATTCACAATGGCACTCGCTAATCACTTGCAGACGCTCGCTTCCAACTGCCTCTCGCCGCCCGAGCGGCTCTTTTTATAGCTCGCTTGCGGCGAAGGATCGCTGGCCAGCCCGCTGATAAGGGTGGGCTCTCGCGCGCCGCTGTCTGCTCGGGCGTGACGGTACTGCCGCGATGTCGGACAGCGCACTCTCTTGAGCAGCATCGGTACCGTCGACCGGCGGCAACTTTAAGGGAGCCTGTTCGGCCACGGCACCCTCCGCGCCAAAATGCGTTGCGTATGGCGCAAAACGCACTGAACGAGTAACCCTCCTGGGCCGAAGTTCCGTCCTGGTCGAACAGGCGGGTTCTCTGCTGCTGCTGGTGGCTGCTTCCTCCCGTGTGTCAGCTGCAACTGTTGGTGTCCCAACGGCCGTGCGCTCCTGTGGGACATAAATTATTTCCTTCATCACTTTTCTGCGGAATTCCTCGGGTGATATCCAAGGCCTGTTGTCTACTTGACTTCCGTTAGTACGAGGTCTGATCTGCCCCTGGTGGCGTGTGACCAGCCTTTCTAAGGTCCGTACCGCATAAACTCTGCTGCCTCGAATTTCTTGTATTATCCCGGGCACCCATGCTGGTTCTTTCTTAAGTGACTGAATATATACCTTGTCACCTACCTTGTATTTTGGTCTAATACCTCCAGCTGTATGCGGGTCGCTAGGGCTGAGCAGTGACAGCAAGGTCCGGGGCTGCCTGCCGTGGAGTACTTCAGCCGGGCTCTTGCCTGTTGAGCCTGGCAGGACCCGGTATGTGGCCAGGACCCTTAATAGAGCTCGGGACTTTGGCGTCCCCGCTGCCCGCGCTTTCCCCATGGCCGTTTTGAAGGTTCGTACGAACCTCTCCGCCTCTCCATTAGACTGTGGGTGGAAAGGCGGTGCACAGATGTGATGTATGCCGTTGCTCGCACAGAATTTTGCGAATTCCTGGGACGAAAACTGCGGACCATTGTCTGAAATCAATACCACAGGTAGACCCTCTGTCACAAAAATCCTCTCCAGCATCTCTACGGTCTGCGTAGATGTGGTGCTCCCCATTTCAACTACATACGGGTAGTTTGATTTCGCGTCCACTACTACCAACCACATAGACCCCCAAAAGGGGCCGGCGAAATCCACGTGGACCCTTTCCCATGGTTCTGTCGGCTCCGGCCAAGGTGTCAGGTCTTTGGGGGGGGCACTTTGGTTGAGCTGGCAAGCCTCACATCTCTTTAGCATTTGTACAATGTCGTTATTCATCCCTGGCCACATACAGTGCCGCCTCGCCAGCTGCTTCGTACGAACTATCCCCCAATGTCCCTGGTGTAACAATTTAAGCACTGTCTGTCTGAGGCTCTTGGGTATAATTACTTTTGTGAACTCTTCGCCCTCCAACAATAAAACTCCAGCTTTGCATGACAATCTGTCTTGTTTGCTATACCATCTGGCGTTGCTTCTTAATTTTCGCGTTGGCCACCCTTCTCTGATGAAGCGCCGAACCTGGTTCAGCTCTGGGTCCTTGTCCGTCTCTCTTGCTATAGTCCTAGCCTCTAATGGGAAATCTGCTAGGTTTCCTAGATCCTCCAGGTCTAGCTGGAGGCACTCCTCTTCAGACGCGTCGAAAACTGGGTCTGGGCCGGCGGGTAATCTAGATAACGCGTCCGCGTTCGCGTGTTGCGACGTGCTTCTATAGTGGATCTGATAATCATAATCTGCAAGAAACAACGCCCACCTCTGCAACTTCTTGGCTGTGGATTCTGGGATCCTCTTCCCTGGGTGAAAAAGTTGCACCAGCGGTTTATGGTCCGTAATGATGTGAAATTTGGTCCCGTAAAGGAACTCGTTGAATTTTTTCACCGCAAACATGATTGCCAACGCTTCCTTCTCTACCTGGGAGTAATTTCTCTGATGTTTGTTTAAAGTTTTCGACATAAAAGCGATTGGCCTCTCGATCCCTTTTCCATCTTTTTGGGATAACACCGCTCCCAGACCGTAGTCTGAGGCATCTGCCGCCACAGTTGTGATCCTTCCCGGGACAAAATGATTAAGTCTTACCGTGCGCAGTAACTCTTGCTTTAAACTGTTCCACGCTTTGTTGCAATCTTCCGACCATACAAATTTGACCCCTTTCTTTCTCAGGTGGTTTAAAGGAGCTGCTATTGTCGAAAAGTTTCTAATAAACTTATTGTAGTAGTTAACTTTGCCTAAAAAAGCTTGCAACTGTTTTAGATCTGTTGGCGGAGGCATCTGAATAATGGCTTGTACATGCTGCTGGGTAGGGGCTATCCCCGTGCTGTCCAACACGTGCCCCAGAAAAACTACTTTCTCTTTGAAAAATTCGCATTTCTCCTGATTTACCTTAAAACCCCTGTCTCGCAACACTGTAAACAATTTCCTCAAGTTTTGTGTATGGTCTTCTAGGCTGCGTCCTGTGACGATGATATCATCTAGATAATTGCAGCAACCATCCAGGCCCGAGGTAATTTGCTCTAGACAGCGCTGGAAGATTGCTGCCGCTGAGTTTACCCCAAAAGGTAATCTGTTATAGCTAAATAGACCGAGCGGAGTGTTGATTACCAGTACTTCCTTGGCCGCGGGATCCAACGGTATTTGTAGGTAAGCATCCCTAAGGTCTATTTTAGAAAACTGTTGTCCGCCTGATAGTTTGTAGAAAAGATCTTCCGGCTTGGGAATCGGATACTGCTCCACTTCTACTTGTTGGTTCACCGTGCTTTTGAAGTCGCCACACAACCTGATCTTCCCGTTCGATTTTTTCACTAGAACCAAAGGCGTGGCCCACTGGCTCACTGTTACTGGCGTAATCACCCCTTCTTTCTGCAGCCGTGTTAATTCCTCTTTGACTTTGTCTCTAAGTGCCCATGGCACCGGTCTCGCTTTGTAAAAGCGAGGCTTATGTCCCTCTTTAAGCTGGATCTTAGCCTGAAATCCCTTGCATTCTCCCAACCCGGGCGAGAACACCTCCGCGAATTCTGAAACTAAATCTTTAATGACGTGCACCTCATCCTGGTCTGATATCTGATTCACCTCATCTACGACTCCAAATCCCAGTTTATCAAAGGAGTCTAACCCCAGGATGTTCGTTACATCATACCGGTCGACCACTAATAGTTCTATGACTGCCTGCTTGCTCTTGTATGAAGCTTGCACGCGCACACTCCCTAACACTTTAATAGGCGTCTTCCCGAAACTGGTCAATCTTTTTTGTACTTTAGCGTAACCGGGAGACCCTAAAAGGCGGTACGTGTTTAGATTGATCAGCGTAACCGGTGCTCCCGTATCTAACAGGAAATCTACTGGTTGACTGCCTACCTTAATTTGCACCGTTAATTTTCTCTGCCCCTCTCCACTAATGACCTCACTAACCATGGCTACCTCCATGTCTTCTTCGTGTCTTGCGCTTCGTGCCGCATGTCGTTTTTGTTCACAGACTTCTTGGATGTGGCCCATTCTCTTGCAGTAAAAGCATTGCGCTTCCCTAAACCTGCACTCGGCTCTACTGTGATATTTCCCGCAACCTTTACAAGATTTCTTTGCCTTGAAAATGTTCGTACTTCTCGTTTTCCTTGAGTCGCCGCCCCACTTTGCCGACTTTGCCCCTATCTGATTATTTTGTCTACCTTTCCTCGCTTCACTTCTTTTCTCTCGCGCCGTTCTCGTACTGACACTACTACTTAAACTGTTAATACTGTCAGAACTGCTGTCTTTCACTGAATTGTTATCGGTAACGCTACACACGCATGATCCGGCCGTGATTTGGCGGGCTGTCTCACGCGTGGTCTCGTAAGTCTTGCACAGGGTTTTAATTTCCTCCAATGACGGATCTCCATTTTGCAAGGCTAAAAACCGAATTTTGTCCTCCGGCGTGTGCAAGACCACCATATCCCTGATGAGTGTTTCAGCGTATGATGTTTCCCCTTCTGATGGCGGGCATTTGAAATGACACTGCCGCGCCAAGCCAGCTAATTCCGTGATCCACTCGCAGTGCGACTGACCTTCGCTTTTCCGGCACTGGAAAAATTTATACCGAGCTGCCAGTACATGCGGCGTTTTGTTAAAATAAGTGTCTAATTTGTTTTTAATTTCTTCCCAACTCCAATCAGATGAGTCTCTATCTGGGAGTAGTTTTCCCAACAAACTCGTCACTTTGTTCCCAACACAACTTAGAAAGAACGCTTTTTTTGTTTTTGCGTCACCTACCTGGTGACATAATAAGTGTTGTTCAAAACTCTCCAGGTACTCTGACCACTCCTCTGAGTCGGGCTGGAAGCAGTGAAATTGGGGCGGGGGGCGTCTGTTGATAGCTTCCAACAGAATCGCCAGCTGCTGCGCCTGCGCCTCTGCTTGCTGCCGCTGCGCCTCAGCTTGCTGCCGTAGCTGCTGCGCGAACGCCTCCTGTTGCAGCTGCATCTGCTGCTGCAGTAGTGTTAGCATTTGCACTAACGGGCTGTCGGCTTCCATTCTAGTTTTCCTCGTCGCCAAGTTGTTATGACCAGAAAAACAACAAAGATAAACACGGTTTCTCACGACGTGTTTTATTCCACAGTCCAAAAGAGCAAGTCAATTTACAATAGCCAAGTTCTAACAGAATTCCAGGAGAGAGTCCAAATACGTCGCTAAATCACCAAATATCCGTAGGGGCAGTCCAGAGTTCGTAAGCACTTCGACGTATCAACTATTCACAATGGCACTCGCTAATCACTTGCAGACGCTCTCTTCCAACTGCCTCTCGCCGCCCGAGCGGCTCTTTTTATAGCTCGCTTGCGGCGAAGGATCGCTGGCCAGCCCGCTGATAAGGGTGGGCTCTCGCGCGCCGCTGTCTGCTCGGGCGTGACGGTACTGCCGCGATGTCGGACAGCGCACTCTCTTGAGCAGCATCGGTACCGTCGACCGGCGGCAACTTTAAGGGAGCCTGTTCGGCCACGGCAAAAACAATTATTCCACTTTAAGATGAACGGAAATCTCTCCCTTTCTGTAATTTGGAAGATATATACAAGATATAAATGCACAAATTTGTGTTTGATTTGAACCAAAATAGTTTTTAAAAGCGTCAAGATAACTGTAACGAAAATGTACCTATTTGTTTCTGTTTAATTTTTGTGAAGTTGAAAGAGAGAGATATATAATATCAAAATTTTCTGTGAATTACGTTCCGAATTTTTTAAATGAGGTAATTTCTGAAATAGTGAAATAGCCAGTAGATAATAAGAGAAAACTCGGAGCCCGGGGTCTCCGGGTAAAGCCCGAAGATGTGGCAACTATACTGTCACCTGATGAATATGATTTCTACGTCGAGTGTTGTAGTTAGGAAGAGGATTTTTATGCCCTAAAAATCTTGAAATATGCTTTTAAAATCTGTATTTATGATCAAAAACTTCTTCAATATGCACATTAATATGCAGTTAAAATTATCGATATTCATTTCCTGTATAAAACTTTCCTGATAGAGTTCAGGAGAAGCATGCTAGGAATGAAAATATATATTTTTGTGCAAGTCTAATTATAATCTACCTTAAATTGGGAGAAAAATAAATAAGTAAATATTTACTTTAGAGAAGTACCTATATTGAATGCCTTGTTGTATTTCCTCTTCCTGGCTTAAAACATATATCAAGAAATATCCTACATTTGCACAAATATTTTATCATATATAGGAAAGAAATGAAGACTGTGTCAATCTCTTTCCAATCAATGGACTCTCGTAAATGAATAGATTCTATGAAAAGATGAAACTTTTTAGAGATACAAATCTACGTCTTTAATTTAAGACTATTTTAAGGAAATATGCAGAATATGGCCTACGAATACGCACAGATAGGAAAAATCGGCCAAATATGCACTAACACAGGGGTATCCAACTTAAAAGGCCTCATGCGCCAAAACTAAAACCTTTAATATGGTTGTGGGCCATATTTTCATTACTCGGGAGATCCATTTCATTTGTATTTTCCCGTATACGTACGTATATACGGAGTAATATGCGTAGTACAGGGAAAGTTATGTAATGTTGCGGAAAATCGATTTCGATATTTCAATGGAAATACACGTTTTGGCTTGCCCTGATACCGAATACCATACACGTTAATATTTACACCAATTTGTATACATTATTATATTTATGAGTACATGAGCTTTAAATAATGTGATATGTTTCACGAAAACGTAGCAGGTTTCTGTGAAAACTATCTCAAAATTCTAAATTTTCAGAAACGCTCAAACACAATTTTCTCAAAAACGGCTCCAAATATTGTCTTCAAAATTTTCGAAAGGATAGTGACAGTTGCACTCTTTAATATGAGCTAAAGTTCATTTCGAGGTATTTTTTTTGTTCTCGGATTTCAGCTATCGGTGCGTGGTAAATTATTGGCCACAAAAATGTAAACACGGAAAAAGTAAACATTCCACAAAAAAGGAAAACGACGAGGGAGATGGTGGCGGAGGACAAGTCGCAGTTCTGAGGAAAGCGATGCATAGAAAAGCACCGGGTAGCGAAAGCCGACGTGGAGGGGGTGGGGCAAGCGCGGAGGCGGAGGGCGCCGGCGGCAAAGGCGCTGCCGCATCGCCTTAGGGAGTCTATCAGAGTGGTCGCAGTCGAACGCAACAGCCGCCGCCGCCAACATGAACCGCAGGAGCTCTCTGCCCCTCGCCTTCTTGGCGCTGACTGCTCTCGCCAACGCACATCCAGCTACAAAAGGTGACATTGCTTGACTGATTGATTAGTGATTCCGGGAGCATCAATGGCTAAGATCATTAGTCCCGTAAATTTAGTGATTTTTTGAGGGAGGTTGCGGTTATCTCTCCCCGCTAGATGGTGAGATCCGGCGCTGACCTACCTACCGGGTAGTTTCACAAACGTGTAGTCCCAGCTGCGGGGCACCGCCCCAGCCGGGAGGAGCTCAAAATGGTCGATCTGTCTTCCGGCATGTGTGGTAATGTATTGCATGATAGTGTGTGTATAAGGGGTAAGGATAGGACACGGAAGGGGACGGAAAGATTGCGCGCGGTCTGTGGTCCGTTTGTAAGTGCTCCGGCATTCGCCTGGTGTTGATCGGAGAAACCACAGAACACTACCGATCTGAGCATCTGGCAAATTCTCCCCCAGACAGCGACTGAATTCGCCCAGTTATCTACCTAGTGTCAAATTTCCTGCCATCGTCGTAAGTGGAATCCTAGGACCCCTGTCAGAGGCACTGCAGTGACAACGAGCGACGTAATTTCCACAGGGACTGGCAGGACCATGTCCGAGAGTCCGCGGGCCCCATGTTATATAAATCCAAATTTAAATGGAAATAATAAGTCATTTTCCCTAAAACTGTCTCTGATAAAATCATAGAAATAAATGTACCGACGTTTCTTTTATTATAACGGACACAACGCAAGACGTATCAAAAGTTGACCAATTAAGTCCAACATTACCATTTTGTACCATCGAGAAAAATGAATCCGATTAAAATAAATATTAATTAATAATTTATAGAATTTAAGAGAGTCGATGATCAATGAGAACCACGTTTGCAATTTTATATTGTCGACGGCGTAAAAGAACAAGGAATCATCTAGATGTAGAAGTCAAGGATATGATATGCGCAGCAGATATGAATGGAATTTACAATGGTGTTCAGAAAAAATAGATGAAGATGACGATGCATTGTTTGTGCATCGCGCTGCTCCTAATTTAAATCTTACGCTTAATGATATCATGAATGGTATATTAGATGTTCAGACATTTTACTGTTTGCTGGAACGAATTTATGTTTTCGCTGGTCGTAGCATTGATCAGTGGAACATATCACACGTGATGGATTTAGATAAATTGCGAAATACTCTTACATTAAGACGACTTAGTTCTACAAAATGGTCATCATGGAATAATTCCTTAATAGTTATGTTTGGAATATTTTAGTACTTTGCGAGCTTTAGCAAAAATTACATTTTCTAACAAAATGCCAAAAGCGAATGAAGCTCGATTCTTGAAAAAAGTAATTGATACATTTCGAATTTGTTTTACATGTTGATTAACAAAATGTGTAGGCCGAATTAATTTGTTGTGGGCCTTTGCTATCGAAATTTTCGTGTTTGGCAAATTGTCTGTGCGTCCGTTCTTCCATGTACAAAAAAGATGCCAAGAACCGTAGGCAGAATTTTCACCAAAACTGATTATATGTGATCGATGGGGCTGATGTCACGTCCCCTTGAATTTTAATGGGTGCCTAAATGAAATCTAAGCTATATTTTCAAAATTTTTGCAAAGATGGTTCCAATTTTTTCTGGGATAGAACACAAAACCCATATAGAGTAGCGCATGTCTCATGTTCGTTGAAATCTCTGAATTTTCGAAAATCGCAAAAGTTCAAACTTTTAAGACCTCTTCAATAACAATATTGAAGATATACATTTTTTGAAATGAAATTTATTCTCCACAATTAGAGTTAAAAATTTCATAAATGTAATGCCATAAATGTATTTTCATTAAATGCCTCTCTCATCATTAATATGTACATTACACGCGTTATTGAAATATTATTGTATTTGTGAATACAAGCACTTTAATGACTTTTGAAGATATTTCTTGTAATCTCAAAATTTGTTTCCAAATGAGCTCAAAACTGCGCATTTCAAACTAAGTAATCTCAAAATCGACTCAAAGGGTTTTTAATAAACATTTGCAAATGGAATCATATTTTAATCTTCTATAATTTCCTTAAAGTCTTTACTATTATGGGATCGAAAAATTGAGATAATTTTTAAAAAAACCTTAATCTTCAATAGGGAGCAGCTGTGAAAAGGTTTGGAGAGAACCAAAAAGCTAGCTCAAACTAAAAGTAGGTAACTATCTAGTAGGAAGAAGTCTGTGCCATTCTATAGCACAATTTGCTTAGTTTTGCCATTCAGTAGCGCTATTGATCTTCAGTGAGGTCTTTTATTGAGCTTTCTCACCATTTGTAACCAATTTCGAAAGAGATAACTGTAGAGGGAAATACTGTGAATGGACGTGTTCTTGCAAATGGACGGCGCCGGATCTATCGTTTCAGCGGGGAAAAACCCCGCCACCTATATAACAAGTCATACACTTACAGTACTTATGACCTAGACAGTTGAAGCGCTGAAATCAATAAATATTCACTCGCACAGTTTGCAGAAAATATCAAAAACTTTTTCTCCACGTTTCACAGTAAATTCTTATTGTTTGGAATCCATTAAATATTTTATTTTATGAATAATTTGCGATTATAGTATCTCTGTGAGCTCCTCAATGCGACGAGGGGAAACGTTTCCTGCTGATTCGAACAGAAAGCTATGAGCTGCGGATTTTTCCTTTCGAATACTATTTTCAACCTTGACTGGTATCGGAACAGAACAGCAGTTTTGTCAAGGTTACCTGTTGTTACCTAGCACGACATCCTCAACCGTGGCATGCTAAGAGCTTACCAGGGAAACTTGTGTCGTCAAAGAAAACGACCAGAAAAACCGCTACATTTTCCTACAGTGATAACGCTATTGAAACCTGCAGTCGGGTTAACGCTTTACAGGACCAGGGGTGGATCTAGCCGATCATTTTGGAGGGGGCCATCATAGATTTTTGTTACGTAATTAACATTTGTTATAATTATTGTATATTATTTTTGTAATTTATATAATACTATACAAAATTATTTTTTAAATAATTACATAATCTTCTTCTTTGGTCCTATCTTCCATACACGGAAGTTAGGTGACCCATAGCGGGTTTTCTTGGGATAAATTATTCAGCGTGGTTTCCCGCTGCCTTCCCTGATATGATAATGATGATGATGATAGGGGGTGAAAGGACGAACACAATACAACCATGCCCGAGGCGGGACTCGAACCCGCGATCTTTCGGTACGAGAACGCTACGGCACTACTGCCTTAGCAATCTCGGCCACCGTATCAGCTACAGAATACTAACACAAATAAATATTTAAATCAATTTTGCTAAATAAAAGGTAACAAATGATAACTTTAGGCTTTCCGAGGGGCCATGGCCCCCATGACCCTCCCCTGTACAACGCTTTTTTGTAAAAATTTCAGAAAAAAATGCTTATACCTTATGCATTGTTAGTTCATTGCTTATGACTTATGCGTATTTATAGTTATATGGAGAATCCTCAACCAAATATTATACTGAAGTCAGATTTCCGGGGCTTGGTCAGTAGGAGAAATAACATTTTAACACATGGTTGATCGCCAACGTTTCGGAAAATGTGTTTTCATCATCTAGACTATACAAGATAAGAAAAAACAAGAAAAATATAAGGCCACAAAAACCAAAAGTGTTATTATTAGTAATTAACACGGTGTAATTTGATGTACAAGCAGGATTTACTCCATAATTGATATTCCCCGATCGGTTTGTCCTTAAATTGGCAACGAGATTTTTATTTTTGGCGGTGCTATCTTTAAATACATCTCCAATATTTCTTAAAACTACTCCAAATTTGTTGCATTATATCTTGTAACGGATAGAGAAGAAAATACACTTTTAAAAATGACACGGGTCCGGTTTTTGTTTCATCATCTCAACTTTCGAAAATTACAAAAGTAAATATTTTTCGAAGTATTAACTATTCCTACAACTTCAATATTGAACATAGACATTTTGAAAACATGAAATATTCTCTTGAAAATTATATTTATAAATGAGGTCACGTACAATTTTTTTCCAATACGAGTATATTTTACATGAAATTTTGCAAAAATATTTTTTTAAAAATTTTCTCAGAAATTCCTTCATTGCTTTCTTTAAACTTTTTGTACGGACAGTGCTAAATACACAACATAAGAGGGTATCATAGACATTTTGAGCTCTTTTTTGAGTTGTCAAAAATTACGCTGTTAGTTTTTTGGTCAAAAGAATTTATTTTCTGTTTTACTTCATGAAAGTAGACATGCATTAGGGGTAGACATGCAAATAATAGAAATGCGATAATGCATGCTTATTATCACGGATTATTAGATTTACATACAGACGATATTTTAGTTATTAAAATTTTAGATGGTCATAAATCTCCTTTATTACTATAATCTTCACAAAAAAAATAATCCTATATTATGTGATACTATGAATATTCAACATTTTTTGATATACACGATATATTGTATGTATTTTATAAAGAATGAAATTGGATCATAAGTTTAAAAACGAATCAAATTAATCTTCCACAACTTATTTGAGAGTGATTATCATTTTTACCAACAGAGTTTGGAGGATTTACTGCTATTTATCAATAACCATCTGAAAAAAGTTTATTTTTATTAAGAATATGTATTATATGATCGTTTATGCATTATATGATCCTAGTCTTATTTGTAGTAAGTGGATGTGCAAAACATTCAAGAAATGGGTTTACAATAACAATACAAAATACATACAATATTGAATTTTAATTCAGGTAAATCATTAATGATATATATTATGGGAATCGATGAATGCACTCTCAAAAGAAGAATTTTGGTATGATATCAAGAAATATTTCAGGTGTACCATCAACATGCAGAATGTGGGTATATGAATGGACGAATTAATTCCTAAAAGACAATATTTATTATTAATATAATGAATTTTTGAATACTTTAGTAAAAGCTGAAAAAATTAATATATCTCTTTTGAAGATGGTAGTAGAAAAACAATTCTACGATATCACAAATTACTGCAAAATTAAAAGATATTTTAAAAATAATATAATATACTGTAATGGGACGGTCGCACATCGCGGATGACGACACGAGTCATATATTTATTTTATTTAATTAAGAACCACGCCGTTGTTAAGAGCAGCTGGAAATACCATTTCCTGCTGAACCGGGGAGAGCCGATTAGCGCGCCGGGGGAAACGAGGAAGTAGCGCCTCCTTTGTTCAGCGAGACACACGCTGGGCCTACCCCTTATAACGTGTGGGGAAGCACGCCGCCCACACCCCTTCACCGAGCAACGGAATTACCTGCGCCTATTTCCGGGAATTTAGGTGACGTCGGTTACTTTGGGGGAGGTTGCTGGGGGCGGCTTCGCCGCTGGCGCCGTGATAGGCGGAAGAGTTACAGGTGGCGCGTCATCCAATAGAAATAGACAATGCGGGGAGGAATCACGTGGAACGCGAGCCTTCCTGTGGGACCGCAGAGGTACAGATCGATCACTTGCATCGGAGGTAGCTAGGAGGAGACTTGTGTCGAAAGTAGCGAGTCAATCACTTGTATCGGAGGTAGCGAGGAGGCGACTTGTATCAGAGGCAGTAGCGAGGCCACTTAATTGGTGCCTCACCGCCCCGAATGTCACGCCGCTTCGCCACATCGCAGCCCGACTCGTCGGACGACAGCCGGCCGATGGGACGAGGACACAACTAGTGGGTGCATAACCGAAGGGGCCATGTGAATACGAGCCGGGGCCGTGAAAAATTATACCGCGAAGCGACCCGTCATCGCCCGGGCGCGTTCCCGCCGCCGCCCGCACCAGGCGTCGCTGGGAAGCCGCCGGCCGACGCCCGCCGCTGGCCTAATCCGGGGCCGCCGCCAGACCTGCCGGGACTGGGATGCCCGAACGCCGCACCTGTGAGCTGGATCACGACCGCCCGGGAGGGCAAAGACACCGGAGCTGAAATGAACTCTGGCCATACCGGCCGTTAATAAGATAAGATTAGATTTAAGTTAGTTATAAGTTTATTCATGTTACTGGGCTTCACCCAAACACAATACTAAGTGATTAAAGTAGCTTTATGAAAATGCTGGAGTCTTTCTCTCACGTAGTTAGGCACCCATGCATGCCTCCCTCTAGGGAGTCTGCCGACGAAGCAGCCGGGCAAAGCTGAATCGCCGAAGGAATCAGGTAAATGGGTGAGTCGGTGGTTACAATACATAGTTTTATCCTATATAAAAGATGAATCATCATCAAATGTATTATATAAAAACAGAGACATTTAGAAAAAATAGATTGTGAATGTGATGAATCAGTGGTCAAAAGATTATTAAAACATCATCCAAAAACCGATATTCATAGTTCATGGTGATAGAATAATTAGTCTAGTTTTTATTGTATATAGTTTATATTCTTTTGATGTAATATTACATATTACATCATTATTACATTACATATCTTCAAACGCCTCTACATCTGTGAATAATGTATGTTTATACATTTCATTTTCTCAATATTATGTTTTTTATACATTTACATACCTTTTTTTCATTTTAATCTGTTTTAAATCATTTTTATCTTAATCCTACATATTATCGAATTGATATACATAAATATTCATCTTTAAATTTGTCAGGTATTTTAATGTTTGTTTGAGGAATAGACTCCAAAAGAAATCCAGAAGTCAGAATGTTCAATACTTTTTTTATATAACATGATAAATATTATTCGTTTCAATATGGATTATAAATGAATCAATATCAGCTGACAGAAGTTTGATGTGATCTCCATATTTCGGTTTTAGAACATCATAATAAAATTTATACATTAATAATTTCAATAATTGAAGTGCTACGAATCCATCATAAATATATTTATTTAAATCCAAATTTTCTTATACTTATAATAATACATGATCTTCATCAATAATGGTTTTCGTAACAGATTCTAGATGATTTTGAAATTGTTTATAGTTGGTGAGAAGTTTTAGGTAACATCTTTTTCGTACGTTTTCTATTATTTACCATATTCATTATTCGTAAGAGTACAGAAATCTTGTCTCAAATCATTATCTATTTTTTGTCTCAGTGCTCTATTTTCATCAATATATGGTTTTAACCATGGTTTTCGAACATATGATACAAGTTGATAAATTGTATTGACAAATAATATTTTGTTGTATATTATTTTAGGACATTTTATAATCAATTTTTGTTTTTTTCATATTTCTTGATATAAGATCTTCTTGTTAGTTTGATAATTCATTAGTATTTGAATATAATAATCAGAACATGATGGAAAATCTTTAAATTTGTCACGTAAATGATCTGGAATGTTTAAATCTACTTCAAATATATATCCTTTACAGCCATCATCAGGTAAATTTAAAATATCGATTGTAAATTGTTTTGTTTCTTTATTAAAATTTCCAATGGGTATTGATTGACATTAAGCATGACATACAAATTATTACAATAAAATACATTATATAACAAATGATTTTTACTATTTTAAATGCCTATTGTTTCAGCTTCTTCTTTTGATAAATCTAGAGTTTTTTGAGAACTTTGGACATAGAAAGAACAATTATTGGCTAATACACATCTGTTTGGAACCATAGATATACCCAACGAATACATCTTTCATATAATTCATATAAATCTTGATCATTAATAAGATCTAGTTTTAGACCTGTGAATTTTAACGTTGTCTGGCCAGCTAATTATGGCATAATATGGCTAATTATGGCATATGACTATAATATATTGGATCTAAACCATAATGTTGAGAACATATATTTATTAAATTCATCGCTTAAAATGAGATAATCTAATTTGAGATATAAATTGAGAAAATATGCAACCTTTTTGCAATTAAAATGTTCATTTATTTATTTTAGAAATTTTAAATCTCTAGTTTATTATTTAAAATAGATCTCCAATCTACTTCGTCAAATGTTAATTCTTGATGAAATTTATCATGGTTATCAACCCATTCTTAATGGATAATACCCTTTTTGTGATACTGTATGTCTTCGTTTTTGAATATGTTATTCAAAAATTACACTTTTTTTATAGTCAATTGGTTTGAAACGTGATTATTACACATTTTACATGTTGCATCAGCTTTTCATATAAAATTTTCATCGACAGGTTGATATTTTACACGTTCTATAGATTGTTTAGATTTCAAATTAACGCAATATGCATTATTTGCTTGAGCTAAATTTTTAATAGTTTGAACTAATCTAGTATTTAAAAATCTATATGTATCAATAAATCTAATTCAGTAACATCATCCATAAGAGATCCTTTCGGTATTATATGTTTCTTGACGAAAACATATTTTCCCTTCAAGTTATAATATGTTTTTTTACATTTATTACAAATCCACATAAGACATAGTGTATGTGCTTGACTTACGAATTTACATTTTAGTAAATGGATGAATTTGATGTATTTTGAAATATTTCATTCTAAATAACCTTCACTATGTTTTAATAAAGATCGTAAAAATAATATAGAATCGGTTTTTAAAACTATGAAATATAATGGGGAAAAATTTGGAAGACATAAAGGTAAATTACTTACATTACACGCCTCTTACATCACCAGTAATATAATTATGTTCAGCAACATTCTGTAATTCATGTTCTTTAAAATTTCTATTACAAATATGACACGATGTAGCATTTTCATAATCATATTTGCTCATGTCCATCTTAATTCAATTTTTCGACGTCAATATTCTTTAGCATAATATTGATCCATTCGTATAAGTTCACCATGAATTGAGTGCTTAGTTCATCAATATTTTCGCCTTCGTTCGTTTTAATATTGTTAATGAATTCATAACATTCATCCAAATATGAAGATAATGATGTTTGTGAATATTTTCTGACTTCATAAATTTTTGTTGAAGTTTCTTAATGTACATTCAAAATCACGTTACAACATTCGGATGAAATAGCTGAGCACCAACTGATTTACCCTCTCTGTCTATCTTAATACTTATTTTATCATGAATACATTGATCAATATGTCATTATTGACATTATGTTTATTACCTTTTAAGCAATAAAGATTTTTTTATTCTCACATGTTGAATTTGACCTTTAATAATGCACTTATATTTTACTTTATATATTATACCTACACAATGATCTTTAAACATTAATATATTGACGTGATTTTCTAGGTTTTTAAAATTTTTATTTTAATAATTTAAGAATCTTTAATTTGATAATCATTAATAGATACCTTCAATAATTCTTCTTATCTTTTGATATTTGATGGTGTAATATTTACAGAATATTGCGTGTTTAAAGATTCATATTTCGTAATATCACATACGTTAGGTCTTAGGACGAAATGATGGAAATAATATACTTTCAATAGCATATTCAAAACATCTTAAATCTTGTTTATCACATTTAAACTTATTTGTTTAAAATTTTTTGTTTATACAAATTTTTAAAAGTTTCATTCAACGCCATTAATGTTTATATTCAGGCATCCTTTACCGTTCATTCCCAAAAATATTTACTTTTTGGCTCAAAAGGATATTTTTCTGAGTGTTTAAACTCTGACTCATAGTAAAATGCGTTTTTGCTTATCTTTCGAAACTACTCAAAATATATTATAGTAAAATTTCTTACATTTTTCTCTGAGTGTAGGTATTCATTTGTAAAGATCATTTGCCATGCCTGTTTGA
Organism: Gryllus longicercus; assembly: GCA_038098605.1. Classification (NCBI taxonomy): domain Eukaryota; kingdom Metazoa; phylum Arthropoda; class Insecta; order Orthoptera; family Gryllidae; genus Gryllus; species Gryllus longicercus. The sequence continues at coordinate 758,491 of JAZDUA010000028.1, forward strand.
ATAGATTATGTAAACAAAAATGAATGAATTTTCTGTATTTTTTGTTGAAAAATAATACTTAATTAATATTAATATTTTATTACTCATAATCATAAAAATTACATATATATGAACTATACATACTATTTACATATCGTTAATACAATAACATTTTAAGGCCTCAAAATTATGAATATACTTCGTAAAAGTAATTCTTATTTTTTGACATTTTTTTTCATCATGTACGTTTTACTGATGCATTATATTACTATTTATTATCAAATATATTAATTTATTTACATAGTGGATGTACGCCTATTGGAGATATCACTTTAAAAAATCGCGTCAAAGATTATCTACTTCAATCAAGTGGTGTGGAAATGATAACAATTTATAAAAACATAAAACATAAAATAATATACCCAATACTGCTATATTAACATTTATGTAATTAATGTTAATATTTAATTAATATTAATATATTCATATTTTGTTTATAAATCAGTTTTCCATCAAATATGTTTTGTGGTCATAAGTCTTTACATTTCAAATTTAAGTTTGAAATTTCCCGCCATGCGACTCACGGACAGCGACTCGGCTGTCTTCGCATACAATCGTGGCTCCACAATTTGCTCTCCCGAGTCACCAGTAGCCTTCAGGCCTGACCGGGTAGAAAATGGCGTGCAACGAGCCGTGAAGCCAGTTCCAGACGTCCCGTCGTAGTGCGAGCCATGAGAGAGCAAGCTATTCAGTGACTACGCGGCCGGCCACTATAACGGACTTCTCTTCGTGTATTTGGATCGTGACCACGGCAATGTGTTTGGATATATCTTCGGCTTTTGGTTAATGTGGCAAGTCCCCGGCAAACTCCTGGTTGTTTTGTGACTATGCATGTTAACGGCTCTTTCTGTATGCTCGGTAATTGTAAATAAAAAACTTGTACGAAATTAACTTGTTTTGGTCAGAACAATCAATCATGATAATAAAATTGATAATGGTGAAATAATTGAAATCTATGATGAATAAATAATTTGTAAATAAAACCGATACTTAGAACTGAGGATCGTCATATTAATTCTTGTAAATCACTCATCTCCCCGAATTCGGATGGGGAAAATACTACCGTATCTACATTTCATTCTACAAACAATGTCGATGATGTTGTTCTTTGGTTTTGGAGCAATATGTTTTACATCATTAGTAAAATATTCTTTTATTTTATTAAATTTAGTTTTATTTTCTTTTAAAAAATATTAATATTACACTTATCATAAAATTCAAGTGAGATCCATGATGCTATCGCTAATAGTAATTCTTTAGGATCATATTGTCCATATAAAATGCTATCTATTTTAGATCTATTTCCTGTGGCAATATTAATAATCAAGGACGACATCGCACCTCTAAATTGGTTTTCATAATATCGAATTAATTCTTCAGATCTCGTATTTTCTAACTTCTTCCTAAATCTTTTACCACAATATTTACATTAATTTCATTGCATTCGATCGCTAATCTATATTCGATTTTTCTTTCCATGAATTATGATGAATTATATGAATTATGTGAAGTTTGATCAAATCCTTTTTTGTCACTATGCGTAATGCCATCAATTATTTTCATTGAAATAGTATGTGTAGTATGATAATATCCATCTATTAATTTTGAAAGTATATTCAACCACTTATAATTTCCTTGAATATTAAACTGTTTCCCACATTTTTATTCTTTTAATGTACGATTTAATCCCACATCTACAGACGCTTTTGTTTACGAAAAACTAGCATAATGATAAATAATATTCTGTTTTGATAAGATATTGAAAATCTTGATTATAAAACTCTTTACCACGATATGTTTGTAAATATTTCGCTATTCTCTTATTTTGAAATATAGCATACCTTCACTTACATTGAATTCTGATTTACTTTTAACTGGTAATGCCCATGCATATTTTGATGAATTCATCAATCATTATTAAAATATATTCTGACGAATGCCTCACGCTAGTAATTCCCAAAGAACCGCCTGTTGGAGACCTCTCAGATATCGTGCTCTTGCGAGTTTGTTATACCTCAGGGGTAGTGGGATCTTTTGGGATGTTGAGAGTGAATCCTAAACAAGAACACATAAATCAGTTAAATAGGATTTAATAAATTTAAAGCCCTTTTCATTGCTTACAAAATCACTCCAAAATAAAAGACAGTAGCACAAAAATTGAAACGCTTTCTCAATGAAGTCAAAATTAATCGTTAGACTATTCGCACAAATGATCACTGGGAATTCCCTTTGTTACTCTGACTAATTAAATATGATACAGTTCCTATTTACATTAATCAATGACATAATATACAATTTAACACTCCATTGAATTAACTTTACTACAAAAAAACGTGTGCAGATGCATTGATCTATTTATAGTTTCGTAGGCAATAGTGCTTTTAAAATGGCAAGAATCTGAATGATCAGGATGCATATGAGTATTTCCCTCGCAATTTTCTGGTTAACACGTTCTCCTTGGTCGTCATGACTTTGACCTAATTTTCGACACTTGCGGGCCGCTATCTCCCGCATCTGCCATCTCTGTGTTCCAACGCCTCGGCCTCTGCGCAGCCAATTGCGGGCCCCGGGGTCGCTGGTGACTTCTCACTGCCCTCTTGCGTCGTCTTATGCGTAGTCTTTCGCGCCGCCTTCTCCCGGCTCCTTTCCCCCTCGTCTGCTTCGTCCCCCTTGATATTTCGTTTACGCCCGCATGGGAGTGTCCTTGCTCCGCAATTAAGAAATCGTGCGTATTTCGGATGAACGCTTTGCTGTGGTTGGCACTGTCCCAAATTTCGCAACAGATTGAAATTTACTTGATCTCAGCCCGAACTATTTCCCTATTGTACTGTCTTCACAATAACTGGTAGGCTAGATTAACTCCTCGCGTCTTGCCTGAAGAAATACTTTCTTCTAGAAAAATCCTAACAAAGTTGGCGGACAGCTATCTATGCGTCTGTCCTACGTCCAATACTCCTATCTAGTAACTCGGCGAAGTTGTTGCTGGATCGGCGGTCAATAACTAATGCGAGTGCTGCTGGCTTGGGGAACGGGAACGAAAGAGACTGACTAACCGTGAGCTCGCGTATTTATGAACGCGCCCTCCGTGAAGGGGTAATACGCATCGTCTCCCCTCTCCAGTCTGACTACTACGTTATATTCCTGCGCCGTGCAGCGGACATCGCGCGCAACAGTATTGTAGGCTGCGTGCGCGCCCTTTTCAAACCGCGCCGCGCTCGCTCACCCGGTCTACCACAGGCGTTTTCTTGATGTGTGGGCATGTGGGATGAACAAAGTCACTCGCGTTCGTCACTAGATGTATATCCATTATTAATTTTTGTTATACTATTAAATTGTCCTGAATTAATTTCTACTAAATCTGCTTGACATTATTCATTAATTTCTAATGTTGCAACTTTACGTCGTGGAACATTTTTTTGCATAGGTTTATGTAATTCATCGACAATAGTTTCTCGAATATTTAGTTTTTCTTACAAATTTACTCTTTTTCTTTCCACAAACTGCATATATCCCAAATATTCTAGGTATTCCATTTTTTGTTGTTTCCTGTTTAATTTAAAACTTATCAGTATATTTTTACTTTTCAAACAATATGGATCCATTTATGAACTCAAAAATACTGATTTTTCAAAATTGATTTGAATGAATAATTTGAGATATATGGTAATGCGCTTAACATCTTTACTTATTCACAAAAAGGAGAGAAGTGAATGAATCTTAATAAGCGAAAATGAATTATGTAAAGCTTGGCACACAAATAACTTAATTCTTAAGTATGCTGTGTAAGTATAATGTTCAAAATTCCATCTATCTTCCAATTTTTAATAAAGCGAACAAGTTTTCAAATGAATAAAATACTTTCAGTAAGAAAAAATAACTATTCTTTATTTACGCAGAGTGCAGATATGCTAGAACCAAATTAAAGTATACATTTCAGTTAGATGAAAAATACTCATATGTTACAAAATGAAACATGTCTTGGTTGTATCATTTGTGTTTTTGAAAGTTTGCTCCTCATAACCCTAATGCCCAAACCCAAATTTTGGTCTTCAGATGTCAGGACCATGAAGCTCTCATTATATATTTTTTTGATGAATAAATATATTCATAGTCTTTGTATAGCAAGCCAAAAGCATTGTAAAGTAATAATGTATATGGGTAATACTCCCAACTCTTGTCACGTACGGACCCACAACACGTATATCAGTACCTGCCAGGGAACTAGTTGCCTACATTATGGCGCAGAGCGCAGCGCGCTACATGTGTATCTAGGTAATACAATCCAATATCTTTGCAAAAACCTTTCCGCCGGCACACCTCCCCCATGCCTTTTCATATTGGATTTTGGTGTTAATATCAGCTGGTTGTGCGCAGATGTTTCTCCCGGCCTGTGCCCGATGTTCATTGCGTTCACGGCTGCTGACGGTTGCAGCACCTGCACTTGCGGGGGCGATGCTCGCATGTCAGGTTGCTCGCGCAGCGCTTGCCCTCACCCAGGTACGTAGCGCCTACCGCCCGACTTCCTTAGTATATAGTAATTAGTATAACTAGTTATATTAATTTGTTATATTAATAATAAGTATAACAACGTAAAATAGTAATTAACGAAACGAGTGGTAAAAGAGGGGTATAATTGCTCGAGTGGTATAGGTTTACTACGAGTCCAATGTTTATTCGCATGTAAGTTCAATATTTTTTCGTTCCCATTTAAGATGATTTCAATTTTGAAAAAATTCAAGCATATATTTACTGTTTGAGGCATATACATACACACACACACACACACACACACACACATATATATATATATATATATATATATATATATATATATATATATATATATATATATTGTGGCGTTATGGGATTGTGCGACCCCATAACACCACCGTCTCGTATTATGAACACCCACAGGCAGCGAGGAGAGCAGGCGTAAATCAGAGTACCTAAACGCGCAGCCTGGTATCCGTTGCCCGTACTAATCAAAGACGAACTAGCAAGCACCGTTTTTCCTTGTTGAGAGAGGAGAAGCAAGCCCCACCACTGAGAATTTCCCCAGGCATCGCACCATAAATAGGCGAAACCCCAGGCGGAAACCCTCTTTTGATTGTCGCCGTTCGTCGGGTAAGCAGCATTTCATCACCGCTCGTCAACGTCAGCTTAGATATTATTTGCCGCCGCAACGACTGCTAGGTAGGAGTTTTCGGCGTCGGACAGACGTACTAGTTAGTCGTCCGCGAAATAGTGAAGATTTAGTAGTGTTTCTTTTATTAACGTCATGGGAAGTAAAAAGTTACCCGTTGTAAGAAAAGCATTGAGAGTTCTTGTTTAACGAAGTAAAAGTAGTAACGAGCGAGGAACTTGCACTAGTATTCAGGGAAGTGCAAGGGACATTTTTTACAATGTGGGCGTAGTCAGAGGCGCCGGTAGCAGCCGAGGGAGAAGAAGAGGCCGACTAGGAAGGACGGAAGAGGACGCGAGTAGACAGGAGAAGAAGAGGCCGACTAGGAAGAACGGAAGAGGAGGCAAGAAGACAGCGCAGACGACGCGGAGGCTGGAATCGAGCGACGTCGGTGCAGAAGGTAGCGCACGACACCAAGGCCAGAAAGCGGGCAGTTTTCGAGGTAACGCTAGAACTGCGGAAAGTAGGTCAAGTTCACGTCGGCAGGGAGAAGACTAGTACAGGAAACTGTTAGGAAATTGAGGACACGGGTGACAACAATTTGCAGCATTGTAGTGGGAGATTTTTGATGCGCTATTGCCTGCCTTAAACATTCTATTTGGAACATTTATTATTCTGCCATTAGCAGTCAGTTAAATTATAAATGAGGGTAGTGCACTTGCCACATTTTGTTCTTTACATGTAATATTTTTTTGAAGCAAGAGATTGTAAATAGAAATTTTGTTTCATGTGCAAATGTAATTAGGATAGCATAAATTTAGATATAATTAATTTTCCAAGGGAATTCCCAGTGTAGATAAGGGTAATTATTTCAAAGAATTAGTTTTGGAGTTAATTATGTGTTCATTCATTTAATGTGCTGTAAAGGTTTCTATTTGTGTTTTTGATTATTTTTGTAAAAGTGGGATTCTATTCTTGATTTCTTTTTGTTATTACCTTATGCCACAAAGTTTTGGGTAAATTATACGCTCGTTTATGTGCAATTTGTGTGATTTTATTGTGTCAAGGGTTCAAACCTTTCTCGTACCCTGAAGATCCTGCTCCCTAGATTTAAAGCTCGCTTCACGAGCAAATATCTTATCAACCCCCTTCACGGTTCATGCTGTTGTAGTGAAGGTACCAGTTGTGTGCAAGGTGGGTGTGTTAGAATATATATATATATATATATATATATATATATATATATATATATATATATATATATTTGTTGGCGTCATATTGGTTCTAAACAAGACCTACTTTGATGGCCTTGCATTGTGTCCTTATGATTAACAAAGTGATTTTTCAGGATAAGGAACGTTTGAAAATGGAAGATATTGAACATATTTCAGATAAAGTATTAGAAGCTGACAAAGCCATGAAAACATTTTTTCCCATGAAAAGTAAAGATATGTATGAGAGAGAATACAATATACACAAATGTTGTAAAGTTCAAAAACAATTCACTTCCAACTCAGGAGAAGTTTTGGTGGCTAAGGCCAAATGCTTTACATGTAATACAAGACAATTTTTTATGTTAAATATTTTATTTCGTACCATTTGTAAGCTAGTGTCGAACCAACATGCTTAAGGACATACCTGCCCATGGTGAAGAAGACGTTAGGGGTGATGAAGAATATCAATACTTAAAATTATAACAATTGATTTTGTAAAACATATTTGAAGGCGTTTTGTCAAAAAACACACCCACAGACAAAAAAGAACACTCTCTCCCTGGATCAAATTATGTTCAAATGGAAATATTTCTGAGCCATATTCTGTGTCGTCTAATTGTTTTTCTGAGTCAGATTGGTAGTTGGAAATTATTTTCCATAGAATTAATTAGTATATTTAATTTACTAAACGAAAAATATTTCAATGTAGTTAAAAATAAATTAAGTTTTGTCTCTTGAATAATATATAATTTTAGTGGTATACACAAATGATAATGACAATCAAATGAGGCCAATGTATTATTTATTCTCTCGTCATTATTGAGTTATTGCGTTGTTTCCCATACCTTGTATTCATGCATCCTCACATAAATCTTAAATTTCTGATTGAATAAAGAAATGAATGAAGAAATGAATTATTCACGATTTAAAAAAAACAACTAAAATATTGATAGGGGAAATTAAAATTTTTACAAATATAATTTAACTTGATTCAAATGAATGAAATACAAAGTTACAACAGAAAATAAAAAATAAAAATACAAACGCTCAGGTGTAGTTTCATCATAGTACTTTAATTTGTATAAAGCTTTTTTGGCAATAGCAAAATTATTTCTTTTGTCGTAACTTACTTTTTTGCAAGCATACCAACCACAGAATGCAAGAATATTTTACGTGACATTCTTGTGAGTTCTCTGAGCTCCATATGAATAAAAAGGTAACTGTAACCTTTAATATTTCTTTGTTTTGACATAAAATACTTTAAATTTGTCAATAAACTATTTACTCATACCGATGATGTCCCCATGGGATCCCTGCTGTTCCCATTACTGTCAGACATCTTCATGGTCAATCTAATGAAACGAATTTTAATTCTAGCCCCCTCTCTCTAGTAATCTTATTTATTGGCACGGACTCGTTGATGACTTCGGACTTTGATCAGACACAGGAAACTTTACTCTCTGTTTATTATACAGTTTGATTCCGTTCTCTTTGCTCATACAGAATACAGCAATGGAGTACACTAAGTTATCCATGAGTTCAAAAAGCAATAATGAGAGCCCTAATCAAAAATTTTGAAAAAAAATGTTTTTGTCATTGGTCATTTTTTGCAAAATCGGTAGTTGAAATATTACATTAAATATTGTCCCCTGTTGCTATTATTGTTTACTTGTTTAACGAATATGAATGGAGATAAAAATATTATTTAAGTGTTGTTTAGGATAGTTTATCATTTTTGCGTACGAAACCAAAATTTCGCATTTTTACATTGTGTAACAGGGGCTCTACAAGTGTTCAAAATGGCCTCCTCTTGCGTGAACGCAAGATAAAGCATCTGTGCCGCACGGCCTCCGTGACGCACACAACGTTGCAGGGTTGTACCTGTAGATTACATATTTAAAGATAATCATTCTTGGTAAGCTACACTACGTCCAACATGAGGATTTCCTCGGCCCTCACATACAAATTGTGTCAGTTTTTGTAAAATACGCTTCATCTGACCAAACAACAGAATTCCTGACTTTCTTTGCATTTGCGAAGGAAATGTCTAGAGAGTTGGATATTAGAAGTCTCTATCGCGCAAATGAAAATGTGTACCCACTGGAAATGGAAAAGTCGTAATCTCTCCATTCACCAGACGAGGGATTCATACGTTGACCTCGCGCGCTATTTGCGTTGTGCTCGCTTCCGGAGCTTCTTCGATAGTATTAGCAATCGAGTTTTCCAGAGAATCGACGAGCTCTAACGCGAGGTGGAACCGATCACTCACTTGTAAACCATGTCACACGAGCACAAGCGCATACTAGTATAAAGTTTAACGTTAATTATTTACGAAACTAAACGACGGAGAGTATCCAATTTTGGCAAATTTAGGCTGTACATTACATATGGGATAAGGTCCCGGCATATTAGCAACGAGGACTGAATCACCTGTATAGTAGCGACACTTCACAGGTTATGCCGTCTATCACAAATTCTTTTGCCGTATTTTCGTGTCCTTCTATGCTTCTTCATCCAAGTTTCTCGATCGCATGGATGCGAATACCTGGATCTTTCAATTTTTCACGTGATTTCCCATTTCATCTTCTTTTTGTTGGAATCCTGGTAGCTTCCCCCATAGCGCGGTAGCCCTTCTGGTCCTGGTAGCCATTCCCCATAACTTCGCCCCATAGCACGTAACACCCGGTTTTTAACCTTTTTTTTAACGTAAATAAATAAAGCATAAATCCCTTCGCAAACTTTCAGAGAGAGTCTTTCATCCGACATTCTCCTTAGATTTCCCTACCATGATATTGCTATTTTTCAATCTGTTCAGCGAGACTTTCCTTTACATTCACTCTTTCTTTTATAACGTCTGGTCTTACTTGATCCTGTAGAGCAAGCCTGCAGCTTCGTGCCCAAAAGCAATTTGCTACCGTATTTATTCTGCTTTTCATTTGTTTGCCTTAATTCAAGACTTCTCCATATTGAAACACAGAATGTGTTCCCTTACACTAATTAAAACATTAGTGTAAGTAATCAATATATATTTTGGACTGCGCGGTACGTACGCCAAGCGCTGCGAACAACGACGGGAGCTAGCAACGGTCGCTACCGCCACCGGTGCCACCGCCGGGAGGCCAGCGTGAGAATGTCTGCAGCGAGCACGTGCGGGCAGTCGTTAGGAGAATTGCGAAGAGGACAGACGTTAGCGGAGCGGCGAAGAGTTCGGGCGTGTGGCGAAAAGCTCGCCGTTAGCGCATGGACAAAAGGGAACATGCGATGTGTTCGTAAAGCAATAGTAATTGTGAAGCAGTAAATAAGTGAAGTAGACAATGAGATTATCATTAGAATAAAAGATTCGTGTTGATAGAACAATCGATCGCGCTTGTAGTAATTAGTGTAGTGGAAACTTTACCGAAACTGTGTGATACGGAACTGGGACCAGCACGCGTGATAGGCGCGGGTTGAGTAATTGAATCCATCGACGGAATGTGATTCGAGAGAGGTGCAACGCCGTGGTATCAAGATCCGAGTCGGGGAGGAGTCACAAGGTCACCAGCCCAGGACGACCGCCACGCCATCAGCCGCCGACAGCCCACAGCTGCTGTAGAGGTCGGCAACCCTGTCGATACGAGCTGTTCTACGATCATCGAAGGTATTTGGTCGGGGCCCCGAAGGTATGATAAATGCATGTTACACCTAATCTTGGTACCAAGGCAGAGTGTATAAAGGTTGTCAGATCATGTAATTAACAAATTTGATTTGCAAATAAACCTTGTTCATGATTGTATTTCTATTTCTGATTAACTTTCCCAATAGTATACCAACTTATCCAGGGACCCATTCACGGAAAAGATACCCTCCTTTAGTGTTATATTGCAGTGAAATACCCGGCATCACCAGGTACGTCACAATATATAGTGTAATATTCCACCAGTGATTTAAGTAGGTGCTCCTTAGTTTCTATTCTTATGTTTTGGCTCCATAATAACGGAATTTTATTTAGAAGCTATAGTTTGGCTTTTTGTTATTTTTTGTATTATTACAATCATTTCTATTTTCTTGGGTTAATATCACTCCAGATATTATTTTTTATGTTTTTATCAATATTTAGATCATTTCCTTCAAACCCTAATACCATATACTCAGTTTCTACAACTTGATTTTTAGACTCATTGTTTGTACCCTTCCACGAGCTTTTCAGTCATATAGATACGAGTTCGTAATTTCTTCGTCTTCCGCAAATACAAGTTGGTGTCCGTAAACAGTAAATTAAAAATATTTTATGAACCGATTTGGACCCTCATATTTCTGTCCTTTTTGATAAATTTCTTAAGACTGTATTTAAATATATTTTGAACAAAATGGGTGACCAGCGCAAGCCTGTCTTGACAGGAGAAATTCAGAAAAATAATTTTCTCCGCTTTTTACACAGTTCATATTTCTATCATAAATTCATTTAATGGCATTTTTGTACAGCATATTTTTTTTTGGGTGGATGGCACTTGCAGCCAGTTGTGGCGTCGTTAACACGAGGGCCCGAACCGTTACGCCGGTGAAAGCACATTGCAGGGAGAGAAAGGCGGAGCCCTGACGCTTCCTGGTTTTGCGCTCTGGCAGCTGACTCAGCGTGGCAGAGCCTAAAATATCCTTAGGGATTGCTATAGTGCGAGTCTTGGGGAAGGCAGTAATCTCCTAGGAAGCTAGTTAGCGAGCCCTCGCTTGCCGACAGCAGGCGAGCCTAACCTATGAAACTTGTGTGGTGGGGGTGCAGGCCCCAATTATTTAACGCCGCGCCATCTGCGCCCGCGTTCTCATTCAGTTTGGATTGGAGAACGGAGGACGAGTAGGTACGGGGAGAGTAGGAGTGTGGGCAAGATGTCCGGAGTGTAAGGGCCAGACGATCTCGGGTGCTGTAGGCACGCGGTCCGCCGGACGGCGACCGGTCTTAATTTTGGCGTTAGGTCATGTGACGGTGATAGTCACGGAACGGAAATCCGACAGCGCGCATCACGCATCGTTTTTTCTACGGTAAAGCAGTTTTAAGCATCTATTGTAACTTTTTTAAATGTATTAATATACTTCTTATATTGTTGTTATTTGAAATTATTGTCTTATTCCACTACGTCGCACAGTACCTCCCATAATTTCTTCACTGTCGTAAGCTAATTTAAATCTACAAAAAGCAGGTGGAGTTAACTGCCATAAGCTAAGGTCTATTCCATTAATTGTTTTAGATAAAATAGGTTATCCACACAAGAACGTCCTGCTCTAAAACCCTATTGTTCTTTTGTTTCATTCATCTGTTCTTCAATTTTCTTTTGCAAAACCGTCCATTCACAGTGCTGGATTACCGCACAAGGAGACTAAGCAATTGCTTAAGGCTCCCGTGAAATTGGGGCCCCTTCAAAAGACGAAAATAATTGACGTTTGTTAACATTTTTTAAAAAGTTATCAATATTATCCAACAAATTAAATTTAGAAATATATTTAAGTATATTGCTTATACATAGATATATTAATATTATTAATATTTATGAGATAAAAATATCAATTTTTTAATGTTTTAAACTATGGGGGATTAAATGTTTATATCCAAAAGAACGATTATTCATACTATCCAGATTTTTGTTTAAGCTCAAGTTAAGTTCAAGTAAGTTCATGAACTTACGGTGCTATGGGTATTCTCCGAATTTCATGTTTAAACTTGAAAACTTGAACAATATCTTATAAAAATTAAAATTGAAGGTGTTGTAGTGCTTTAAGTTGATTATACTATAAATATAGTTCTGTAAGTACTCATATATCTAATTATATATCGTATAGCTTTACATTATATATAAAGAATAAAAAAACGTGTTGACCGAGCGAAGTGGCTCAATGCAAAGCGTGCTGTATTCGCAATCGAGGTCCGGGTTCGATCCCCCGGCGATCATCCTAACTGGAATTTGTTGGTTTCCCTCGGCCAGAAGGCAAATGCTAGGATGGTTCCAAAATGCCACGAACACTTCCCATCTCCCATTACCCACCTAACACTTCCGACCATCATCCTAGTCCTTTCACCGCCATCATTACTCTGTAAGAATAATAACAACATCATCGTATCTTCCCGAACTGATATTCAAGCCTAACAACCTTGTCTTAGCAAAGGGATGCAGTCGAAAGTCTGATCCCTATAACTCCGCACGAACTCTCTCCTGGATAGAATACAACTGGCTCTCGGAGACAAATTTGTTGCGTGGTCAGCAGTGGCCAATATGATAATAATAATAATAATAATAATAATAATAATAATAACGCGTCATCGAGAACATCTATAAGCTATACTGGGACCGAAGTGTATTGACAGACAGAACAGTCCCTCATAACAGGCCGGATGTAATACTGTGGGATACATCTAAAAAGAAAGTATGGCTGGTAGACATAGCGGTTGTAGATACCAACAACGTCGGCACAACATACAAAATGAAAATTCAAATGTACAGAGAACTAACACAAATTGTAAAGGAGCAGTGGCAGGTCTTGGACGTGGAGATTGTACCGATTGTCCTCTCAGCAACAGGTGTGATACCTATCGCTCTCAAGCACTCTCTGAATAAATTGGGGATCGAGACGAACATTTTTATCATTCTGCAGAAAGCTGTGATCCAGAGCACGTGTTCTTTAGTTAGAAGATTTATGGCTCCCTAAATAAATATTTATGTTAAGAATTGTTTTACTGTTTAATGTATAAATTAATTTAAGTGTTCATACTTGTAGAATTGTTTGCCTTTTAATTAACTCTTAAAATTAATTCGCTTGTAAAACTATTGTATTATGGAGATCATGCTTTGATAGAAATACCTGTGTGACTCCTGAAACATGTACCAGAAAGCTGTGAAAATAAACAATAATAATAATAATAATAATAATAATAATAATAACCGTTTGTTTATTATTGAAATACACAAATCCAAGCAGTTGTTATTTCGTACACTGTTAAACCGTCAGCGCCCAATCCGTACACAAAATATAACAAGTATTTGTAGCGGCATGGTACTTAACAAGTGTAGCAACAGGAAAAGTTTCATGTTTGTAATTTTAAAATATTTTGTCTCTATAAATACATGTTATATTTTGTGAACAGATTGGACGCTGACGATGTATCAGTGTACAAAATAACATTAATAAAATATTGTAATTTTTAGACTTTCTGGATTTATTTAGAAAGTTCTACAATCCCCTGCGTATTAGAAGATTACCAAATAACTGTGCACATTCGGACCCTTTAAATTTTTATCCCCCTTTGAGTGCAATGTTTGAGAAAAATCATCAGTCTTGTGTATGGTAGATAAAATCGTTTAAAATGCACTAGAAAGTGTGTTTGTAAAGTTTCATCAAGAAATAGTAAGATTCTGAATTACATGTAGTTGTTAACATATTATAAATAAATCTCATATACAAATATACTTCTATTTTTAATAAAATATTATCTGTCTACAAATAGATATTGTTATATTGAATTTATGGGGAGGTGTTTCGTATTTTTTTTTCGGGTGACTAGCTCAATTGTGGACTTTTTACTTAAAAACTCTACGATTAATGAACGAACGCAATCCTTTGATCATGATTCTGACAATGGCTTCATTTCTCTCCTGTTTCTAACATTTTTGTGTTTTTTGAAGGAAACTACACGATTAACGAGTGCGTGGAAAACGAACTCTACATGGCTGTCGACGGCTGTAACACTTGTCAGTGCAACGCGTTTCGCAGATTCTCCTGGTGCACGCGGAAGATCTGTCTGCTGTCGGAAGCTTGAGCCACTTCTCACAGCAAACACGCAAGCGGCTAAATCACATTGTCCCCGACCCTTCGACTGTCTCTCCTGATCTCCCCACTTTCATCTCGAGGAGCATGGGTCCATCACCTAGCACACCTATGGGGCTTCAGCATCACGCAGGACGGCCAGGAACATGCAGTTGCAACACGTGAACACGCGATTCAAAAGATATCTCATTTCTAGCCTCAGACTTCTTGGCAGTCGTCAAAAACTGATATCACACCAACATTCTTACTGATCTATCTTAAATTTTACCTCGAGTATATGGAACTGTCATCCGCGGAGCGACTCATGGATTCATTCGAGAATTCGCTCGAGTGTATTTAGTATAATAATTTTATGAGTAAATGCTGTAATAAACTCAAACGTAATAAATAAACAGATGAGACCGAAATATAATGTAATATGAACTTATTTTTTCATGAAACTTCTACATAGCCTTCTGAAATAATTCGATGTAAGACTGATATTACGTCTGTTACACATTGTCAGAGCTTTTATAAAACGAGTGTTATCTAACGCACGTAAAGTATTTGAAAAACGCTTCTTAAAAGAAGTGTGCTGTACATGGAGAACGAGTTGGACGTGGAGTTATTCATAGCTCCATGGAGTTGGAGATACTACCATGGAGCTATGTATACACGGAGGTGGCATTATTACTCGCGCAACTTTTCTTGAACGATAGATTGAAGAAATGCTGGTAGAGTGAGTTCTATCTCTTCTATTGCATCCTCCCGCCCTTTTCTGCTATGTACCCGTCTGCAAATACACTGTGTTCCTGATTTTCTTACAAAACAAATTATTTATATTTTTTCTTAATAGGGTTCCCGCCCTCTAATTTCACTAAATTTATAACTAACATTACTAAACAAATCTAAACAAAAAATAAAATAATTTATTTACGTATATTATTTCTGTAAAATTTACGTATTATACCAATACTTTAAATCAATTGCGAAATTTACTCTATTTTTTTCATTTTTTTTCTCGCATTTTTATAAAGTTTGAAATTTTTCTTTTATTTCAATTAAACTTATTTTTGCTCTAGTGAATTTAAATAATGTCTTTGTTATCCAAACGTACGCTTCCTCCAACACAATAAATCTCTTCCCTAAAAACTCGTGCTTTTGTAACAGTATCAGCAGAACACGTAAATAATTTATAATACATTTCACTTTCCCTCGTTCAACTTGCAAATGCGTAATAATCATGCTTAAATAACTACCACTAACCCAGTAATTATTTCATGCCAAACACATGTCTGCCTTCCCTACTTTTTACGACAACATCAAGTACATCCGTCAGAAAAATGATTTTTTCAATAATTTTATGGGTCTTCTACACGTAATACATTCACGCATATACGCAATTAAAATCAATTTCCAAGTTACTTGTATATAAAGAGTAAAGAAAACTCATTATCTTTCTTAAATATGAACATTCCAGATTAGGCAAATGAAAGTAGAAAACAACAAAAAACAGTACATAATATATTTGGTGGCCCTTTGGTCTTTCCTATAGACATGCAATTCAGTGCACTGATGAACTCAATCATAGATGTCATCATTCTGGTGGAGCGCAGCTAAACAAGGGCATATTGATGTACTCTTGAATCTATGATGTAATGCTAGGTGAAAAAAGTCCAGACAAGTAATTATTTTGTGAATACGTTACGATTTGTGATTGTAAATCATAGCCTATAGTACTCCAGACCTTTCAAGGAATCTTGCTTAAACATTTCATCGGTATTGATTCAGTAGATTATCGCACTGTAAGTCAACCATAGACATGAAGTACTATATGTGTATGAAGTCAACACTTCTGTCTTTATATTAGTATAAATTGATATATTTCATTACATACACATTACGTAATTTCATCTGAAGTCAAAACGGCAAGTCCTAAAGCTTGAAGTTTGAAGCTGGGCCAGTAGTACAATTGTTGTCAACATTGAGCAAAACTTTCGGGTTTCTTCGTAGAAAACGTCAAAAATAATGTTAGTTACCTTTTTGAAGTCATCTTCAGTGAATCATTATTCCTGCTCAATATACGTCTCATAGGTGTGGAAGAAAAGCTGTTAAAATTGTTGGAACTGTGAGTTTTCACAAACGGGTGCATCATCAAGAATTTCTCGTCGTGGCTAACTGAGGAACTCGGATTCTCTGAAATTTTTCATTCTCATTACAAGATCTTTAGGAGGGATAGAAATGGTAGAGGGGACGGAGTCTTTATTTGCGTCAAAGCAGATATGAGTATTAGATTATATTGTTATTAGAGGATACTTCAATATTCCTGGCGCGAACTGGGAGGGAGCCGTGAGCGACGGGAAAGTCCAAACCCTTGTGAACGGTCTGGTTTGGGACAGGGGATTAACTCAGATAGTTCAGAGGACGGTGCAGGAGGCTATTTTGGATGTCTACTTAATTAGGCTGAAAGAACTTTTCATATCTTGTGAAGTTGTTGAGGGCATTAGCGATCACAAAGCGGTTATTCTTGACTTAGACCAAAATATTTCAAGGAAAGGCAATACGATAGGAACAAATGTACGGCAATACAGGAAAACAATGTAGAGGGATACAAGAATTTTTTAGGGAACAATACAACCGCATTCTGTGGGATAGAGGGAGGAATGGAAGAAATACGGGGCGCGATCAAAGATATTGTATACGAAGCTTTGCAAAAGTTTGTTCCGTGCAAAATTTTAAAAAAATAATCCTGATCCAGAATACTACAATGCAAAAATTAGGCGAATGAAGAGGATAACGAGAAAGGCATTTAAAAACAGAAAACGCAGTAGCGAGCATATGAATATTTTTCGAAATTATTCAAAAGAATTGGAACGTGCGAAAAAAATTGCTCAGGAGGCATATTTAAAGAATATTCTAGATGGGAAGAGAAATAACCGGACAGGAAAATAGACTCTAAATATTGGTATATGTAATGTTCAAAGTATATCAAACAAACAACAAGAAGTAATCCAGGAAATGAGAAGAAACATAGATATAGCCGTCTGGTCTGAAACAAAAAAGAAAGGCAAGGGAAGCGAAACTCTGAACAACTTTGTGCACTTTTACAGTGGCGATAACAAACTTGAAAATGCCAAAGCCGGAATTTCTATTGTTATTGGTGAAAGATTCGGTAAATGTATAAAACGTTGGGAGTATATAAAATTCTTATTAAAGTAGTGTTAAAAATCAGAGGAAAATACATAAGTGTCATAGGAATATATAATTTGAATGATGATGCCCCAATGGCTAAGAAAGATGATTTTGAAATGACAGTCAAAGAAACCCTTGACGGTATTCCAAAGTCCCATGAAATAATATTTGCAGGAGATTTTAACGGCAGAGTTGGAAGACACAAGAATAACAATATTGTGAGATCTCACAATGACAATGGAAAAAAAACTTATTAATATTTGTGAAGAGTATGAAATGAAAATTAATAACACTTTCTTTCAACATAAAAATATTCATAAGTACACCTGGTACCAACATACAAAAAAATAAAATCTATAATAGACTAAGCAAATAACTTCACTCAAGGTACAATATGTTAGAGTGAAACGGAGAGCCCAAAGTAGCGATCACTGTTTGGTAATTGCTAAAATATTCATACCATTTACATTGAATAGCACGGATAAAGAAAATAAGGAGGGATTTGTCATGACATCTACCAAATACAAATTAAGCAGTCTTTTCGATGAAAGTACAGCATACAGAAAAAGGCTTGAAACTGAACTATTGGTTAAACACGGGGCAATAGAAAAAAGACTATGAACACATAAAAGAATGTATTCACCAAGCCGTAGAGGAGGCTTTGGGTACTTGTAAATTAAAACCGAAACAGTTTTGGTGGGACACAAGTCTAGAAGAAAAAATTAAGAGGAAAAGAGAGCTGTATTTAAAATGGCTTAGTGCCAAAAAAACTGAAACTAATTTACAGTACAAAGCAATAGGTAGAGAAGTAAAACAAGAAGTGTTATCAAGGAAGAATAAATTGTGGCTGGATAAATGCGATTATATAGAACAATTCATAGGTGGAGCACGGAGCTCAGAAGCCTGGAAAGTAATTAAATCTATTAAATCGAATGAGAAAAACAATATCGCATTATCAAACACTAGATTCAATAAATGGAAAGAGTATTTCGGAAGACTGCTGCTAGAAAACAGAAACTTTCAGTCCCACAAGTAAAATTTGAGCAAAGGGTAGGTAGGTCTGACAATGAAAGATTTAGAAAAAAGCACTTAAGATCATGAAATCCAATAAGTCACCTGGTCCGGGAGATATACCGGCAGAATTACTGGAATATGGTCCCTATAAACTGCACCAAATGTTCCAAAACATGTTTTTAAGGTGCATGAATGGAGAGGATCCTCCTCAGGAGTGGCGAACGTCTTACCTAACACCGATCCATAAGAAAGGATCTAGAGACAATGAAACAAACTACAGAGGAATAGCAGTTATTGGATCTATAGGTAGACTGTACAGCAAAATAATACGAAATAAAATAGAAGAAGAGATAAAAGGAAAAATAGGAGAGGAAAAATGTGGTTTTACTGCCGACATGTCGGTCATAGACACTATATTTACATTAAAACAACTTACAGAAAAGAGAACAAGGAGGTGGGGAAGTTCATCTGGGTTTCATTGATCTTCAGAAGGCGTAGTACAATGTACCGGTCGCTAGAATATGGGAAGAAATGGATGGAATTAAAATCAGTGACAACTTAATTGGAGCCACACAGAATATATATAAGAACAACACCTCTCAGATTAATATCTACAACAGGCTCTCGGATCCATTCCCAGTCAGTAAATGTCTTCGTCAGGGTTGTTGTCTTTCCCCAACACTGTTTAAAATATATCTGCATCACATTTTACAGCAGTGTGAGAAACAATGCAGAGTAATGGGAATGACGATCGGAGAGGATAAATTGTATACATTATATTTTGCCGATGACCAGGTAGTAATCGCAGAAGATGCGGACGATTTGAGTTTCATGATCCGCAAACTCAATGAACACTTTTTAAAAGCAGGACTTAATATTAACATGGACAAATCTGAATACCTGGCAGTTGGTAAAAATGAGATAGAGGATCTTCTTCTGGAAAATGGAGGAAAAATAAAAGGAGTAAACAAATATAAATACCTTGGTGTACTTTTTAACAATAAGGGAAACATCCAAGAAGAAATTGAGAGACGAATAAGCTTGGGGAGAAACGTGACACGAATTATAAACTGTCTTGTGGAATAAAACCATAGAAATGAACTTCTGGCGTAGAAGTTGCTGTTATAGCAGACGTGACAGAATCAGGGACGACGACATAAGAAAGAAAATGGGTGTAAAGAAATCTATCCTTGACGGAATAGAGAAAAAACAAATAGTCTGGTACGGTCATGTTATGCGAATGACAGACGAAAGATGGCCAAAACGAGTCCTGAAATAGGTGCCGACAGAAAGACAGAAGAGAGGAACTCTTGACTTCCATGGCAGCAGGGAGTGCAAGAGGTTATGACGGCGAGAGAAATGCAAGATGATCTATAGTTCACTAGAGAGGCATGGAGACTGAGAGCGGAGACACGGTGACAGCTGTAGAGCAACTCCGTACATATATATATATATATATATATATATATATATATATATATATATATATATATATATATATATATTCTAACACCTCACTTACCACACAAGAACTGTATACCTTCTGCCCACACAGCCGCATGCACTGTAAGCGGGTTGTTAAGATATTATGCTCGTGAAGCGAGCTTAGAATCTCAGGAAGCAGGATCTTTGGGGTACGAGAAAGGTCTGAACCCTTGACACAATAAAAGTCACACAAATCACACATAAACGAGCATATAATTCACTCAAAATTCTGTGGCATGAGTTGATAACAACGAAAACAAATCAAAAATAGAGTTACACTTTCAAAATGATCAAATAAATACAAATAAGCAACCTTTACAGCCTATTCAATAAATGAACACTTAATTTTGTTCAGAACTAATTTTCTGAAGCAATTTCTCTAACCAGTACTGGGAATTCCCTTTGAAAATTCAATACGTCTAAATTTAAGTTATTCTAGTTACAATTGCACGTGAAATTAAACTTAATTTACAATCTCTGGCCTTTCTTTAAAATATTACATACAATAAATAATATGTGGGCAAGCGCACTACTCTCAATTTATCCTTTAATTATAACTGCTAATAACAGAATAATGATTGTTCCAATAGAATGGTTTAAGGCAAGCAATAACGCATTAAATCTCCCACTACCAAGCTGCACATTATTACCACCCGTGTCCTCAGTTTTCTAACACTTCTGAATCTAGTCTTTTCCCTGCCGACGTGAACTTGACCTAATTTCACAGTTCTACAGGTTACCTCGAAACTGTCCACTTTCCAACCTTGAAGTCGCGTGCTGCGTTCCGCACCGCGTTGCTCGATTCCGAAGTTCTGCGTTGCCTGCGCTGTCCTCTTGCGTCTTTTTCTTTCTTCCTGAACGGCGTCTTCTCCCCGGTCGACTCGCGTATTCTTCCGTCTCCACTAATCGGTTTCTTCTCCTCCCACGGCTGCTACCGCCTTCGATTACGCCCAATTTGTAGAAAATGTCCCTTGCACTTCCCTGACTGCTAGCGCAAGTACTTCGCTCGTTCCTAACTTTTATTCTGTTAATCAAAAACTTTCAGAGCTTTCCTCACAACGGGCAACTTTTTACTTCCCGCATTAGTTAATAGAAGAATACTTCACTAATTCCTCACTACTTCGCGGACGACTAGCTAGACGTTTTTGCAACGCCGTAAACTCCTATCTAAACAGTCGTTGCGGCGGCAATTACTACCTAATCTGACGAACGCTGATGAAAATCTGCTTACTTGCCGAGCGGTGACTTACTAGAAGAGCTGCTTTCTCGACGCGTGCTGGCAGAAGAGAGATGTTGACTCGCTGCGTGATGGCTAGGAAAAGAGATCTTCCGCTTGCGTGTCAGCGTATTTATTGGCGTTGCCTGGGGAAATTTCTCCGTGGCGGGGGTAACTTCTCCTCCTTCAACCCTTTACCAGTAAAAACGTGGCTTGATAGTTCGTGGTGACTAGTACGAGCAACGGATACCAGGCTGCGCGTTTTGCTACTCTGGTTTTCGGCCGCTCTTCTCGCTGCCTGTGAACGTTCATGCTGGCGAAACGGTGGTGTTATGGGGTTGTATAATCCCATATCGCCACAATATATATATATATATATATATATATATATATATATATATATATATATATTCCGGGGCAAGCGTTACGTCAGGAATACCGCAGGGTAGTGTCATTGGATCTCTTCTATTTCTAGCGTTCGTCAATGATCTGCGTTAATCGCACTAAATCTCAAATGTTCGGCTATTTGCAGACAATTGCATAAAATACCGTAGTATGAATTCGAAAGAAGATGAAGAAATTCTGCTCCGGGATTTTAATGCGTTATATTACTAGGCGGAAAGTAATGGAATGTCCATAAATATCTCTAAAGCAAATCCATCACATTTGGTAGGGATCTTAACTACATAGAAACAAATTACCATATAAATAATAACATTATTTCGAGAGTTTCCTCATGCAAGTACCTATGAATCCATTTAGATAGTAAATTAAGCTGCAAGATACTAGGTTTTATTGTAGGCAAAGCCTCACTTTGTAATGCGTAACACTATGTAATCTCTTCAAACTGTACGTAAACGATATGCCCTCGACGACTAGAAACGGAAGAACAGTTCTCTTTGCGGATGATACGAATATTCTTTGAATTAAAGAAACCGTAATTAGTACAATATCAGATATTTGAAATTGGTTCCATGTAAACAAATTAATAGTAAATGAAAAGAAAAGGGTTTCAATGCAGTTTTCTATTTCAAATAAACAGCTTTGTATTTCATTGAAAATGAACGGCGTGCCATTAACTGATGTTAAGGTGGAATGTCTATTTAAATAGAACGTCCATTTAAATGAATTGAACACTAAATAAAGTTTTTAATGCCCCGCTTTCGGAATTCTTTCAAATTCAGTCAGCCTCCACACTGCTCGTGGTGTGTATTTCGCAAACGTTTTTTCCCGCCTGGGATGTGGCAAAATGTTCTGGGAAAATACATCTTGATGCTCCCATACTTTTAGGTTACAAAAAAGAATTGCACGAAAAATAAGCAAATCCCACCTACGTGATTCTATGTAAGCCTCTGTATATCAGTCTAGGTATTTTACCATATCTCTTGATATATGAACCAGTGGTTTTTGTTAAAAATGACTTACTTAAGGCCGGGAATATTATATGTCTATTACTACAACACTCGACGTAGTAATCATATTTATCAGGTGACAGTGTCAACAGCTCACTACAAAAAATGCACGTACAATACATGTACATTATTATACAACACCTTCCTAGATGACATTAAACGATTAAATTCGTTACAAAAGTTTAAATCCCAAGTAAAATCTTTTCTGCTGCTCAAATGTTTCTATACATTAATTAAATCGTAATTAGGTAATAATTTGGTTAGTAAACGCTGTCTCCTTCTTTATCACAAAAGTCGAAGAGGTGCGGCGTAGGTATCCCTCATGACAATAAACGTCAGAGTTACTGGCGAAGGAAAGTTTTAAAAACTTAAAAGAAATGTAATCGTTTACATGCGTGCTTCCTGTGTTTGTAAATATTTGACAAAAACAATATATTTAGAGCATATGATTTTAGACCATATGAGTAAACGTTTTGCTCTGTAAAATACAGATGGTGTAGGAAAGATATGAGCACTTTCTTTAGAACATTATGTTAGAGATCAATATGAAGAAAAAGAAAATTCCCATTGTGAATCGGAAGATAATGTTACAGAAAAGTCTGTAAACTTTGATATGGACCATGAAGTAGGCAAATTGAACGTAGAACAATATAATTATATCTGTGAAGGACAAAAGTGTTTCAGTTACGTCCAGAGACAACGTCCCACGCTACCCTTTGGTGACCCCGCTGATCCCTCAGATCCTTCTTGGATTCCCACTTGAAATCTCTCGCGTGTTCTGATTGCTGTCGGCACATTTATTCTCTGGATCCTCGTTTTAATTTCTGCTGTCATACGCAAACTTTGTATTCTTTTACCTAGTTTTGGAATGTGGATATATAGGCGTGGTCACTGGCAGCGGTAACGTTTTCAAAATACTCGCATTTTTGGCATATTTTTTCACGGTAACAAGCCAGATAATTTTTTTTATTTTTCGATCCCTTAGTTACAGAATATAACTTGTGGTGCTACAGCAGATTTTTTTGCTCTTAACTTATAACTAAAAATTTTCAAAAATTTAAAGTTCAACGAAATTAAACGTGGATCGTTATTTAAGTGTCCTTTTCTCTAGCCGAGGATTAAAAAGGAAAGTTATTGCCGGTTTTAAGAACAAAAAAATATTTTTGCCTTTAGTTCAAGCATTATTTCATAAAAGCAATAAATAAATGCAGTATATATCGTTGGCTTACGGGGAGATGCTGGGTGGGGTTTTCAGGTCTTGCGAATATTAAATTGGTAAACAGGGTAAATTTCCATAATATATACTTTTCTAGTACGGGGTTTAAATTGAAAATTTTCCCTACAATATGAATTGATCGTTTTTTATTCCCCCTCTTTTTACTTAATTTAAAAACCAACTAGTTTTATAAAACATTCTCATATTATCAATATTGTTAATATTATTGTTATTTATGTTACAAAATACAAGTATTATGCTTACAAAATACTTTATTTTTCAACGTTTTCCATTTTTCTTAGGGAACTCGATGCGTTTTCGCTCGTATGCTGACTATATTTCCCCCCTTTCTAGTCTTCTTTATTCAATAATACGTACGTAATCTTATCTCCTTCAAAACTTCTGTGTGAAACATTTAGTAGTACTTAATAACCTTTCACAGACTTATACAAGATCCGTCCAATTCTTCCTGTACCTAATTTGCTGAGTCAGAAAATATAATTTATCAAAAATTTGAAATAATTCTCAATGCTTTCTAATATATTTATCATTAACTTTAACACATCCCTTACTTAATTATACATAATATTAATATAATATTATAATAAATTATACATAATATTAATAAAAACATTTCATTTCACTCATAAATTTCATTTCATCAATGCTGTGAGAGTATTCCCTTTTCTATCTACTCCTTCCTCCCTCGCTTACATTCCTGTCTTCAATGTGAAAAACCCCTTATTCAAAATGCGTACGTATTTCTCTTTGAATGACTTTTTTTCATTAACTATTGTATTAAATTTTACTGAAAATGGTCAGGCGGAAGAGCAGGCTAAATGGTCTGAGCCTCGCCATCAATAAAGACTATTTATTTATTTATTTATTTATTTATTTATTTATTTATTTATTTATTTATTTATTTATTTATTTATTTATTTATTTATTTATTTATTTATTTATTTATTTATTTATTTATTTATTTATTTATTTATTTATTTATTTATTTATTTATTTATTTATTTATTTATTTATTTATTTATTTATTTATTTATTTATTTATTTATTTATTTATTTATTTATTTATTTATTTATTTATTTATTTATTTATTTATTTATTTATTTATTTATTTATTTATTTATTTATTTATTTATTTATTTATTTATTTATTTATTTATTTATTTATTTATTTATTTATTTCAAGCGCTTGAAACTAGGAAAGCAATACCTTGACTATACACGATATTTTAACTACAAATGATTAAAACAATGATAGCAAAATGTATCTTCATCATTCCCTGTGAAATTTCACTTGCATTTTTAAACTACTTTTACGAAGGTTGCCTTTTATGTTTCGGGATTTGGCAACCCTGGTGTTGCAATCTGGTAACTGACAGCTCTATCATAAAGTTGGATGTTTTGAGGTTATACATACTCAGAACGTTTTGACATACGAGCGCTATTTGTGTTGTTTACAGTAACTTAAAAGATTCATCTTGGCCCAAAAATGGAATTAAATCATGAACATTTTCGTGCAATTATTTTTTACAACTTTCGACGTGGATTAACTCAGCAACAGTGCATGGATGAACTTAATTCAATTTTTGGCGATGAAGCTCCATCAAGGACCACTGTTTATCGATGGTATGGTGAATTCAATCGTGGTCGTAGTTCACTCCAAGACGAATTTTGCGAAGGTCGTCCAAAATCAGTTGTTGTTCCGCAAACCATTGACGCTGTGCGTGAACTGATATTGCAAGACCTATCGTGAGATTGAGACAACCTTAGGCATTAGTGGGTTCAGCATACATTCAATATTGCATGAACATTTGACTGTCAAAAAAAATTGTTCGCGTTGATCCCCCACAATTTGTCAATCACTCAAAAAAAAGGCTCATGCCGATTGGTCGAAAGAAATGCTCAAATAATACGATCGCGGTGCTTCGAAACACGTCTATGACATCGTGACAGGTGATGAATCGTGCATTTACGCGTATGACCCCGAAAGTAAACAGCAGTCGACTGTGTGGGTGTTTCAAAATGAGCAAAATCCAACAAAAGTTGTTCGCGCACGAAGCACTTCCAATCAGATGGTCGCCTGTTTTTTCGAAAAAAACTGGACACGTCGCAACCGTATCACTAGAACAACGCAGAACATTCAATTCTGAGTGGTATACAACGATTTGTTTGCCATCTGTCTTCCAAAAAATCAGGAAAACCAACCGCCGAAGACGGATCACTCTTCACCACGACAATGCGAGCTCTCACACATCGGCTCAAACAACTGCATTTTTGAGCAACCAAAACATCGATTTGATGAGTCATCCTCCGTATAGACCTGACTTGGCACCGAATGACTTCTTTTTATTCCCGTACATCAAAAATAAACTGAGAGGTCAACGCTTTTCGATACCTGAAGAAGCGGTTGGTGCATTCAGAATGCACGTATTGGAGATACCTCAATCAGAGTGGCAAAAGTGCTTCGACAATTGGTTCAAACGCATGCAAAAGTGTATAGATCTTCATGGGGAATATTTTGAAAAACAATAAAGTGATTTTCAATGATTAATATTTGTTTTGTTTTCTAATCCTGAAATATAAAAGGCAACCCTCGTACTAGTTTCATTTTAGGCAATTTAAATTGATATATGATACGCAGGAGTGATGGATAGAATTTTCCCAACCAGAAACTGCATACGAACGATTTCAGTAATAAAATTATTCCAACGGATGCACTTGAAATAAAACCACTTCGTAAGTAATACACTACGATTACACTTAAATCACTAATATGTATTATGGCTGACACACACACACACAAACTTATACGTAATATTCTTTCAATACTTCACTGATAAATGGCTTTCGTGTTCATATTTTCCACTGGATCGAAAATAAAACATTGTTAAATAACAACGTTCTTGTCACGGTAACCAATTTCGGTTGATCCGGAGTTTAGGGTGGCACCGGTTCCTTTGGTTCACTGATTCGGTTCACTAATCTCGTGATTCACAAAATTATAGTTTCGCGGTTCACTTCAATCACTGGAGAAAAATTTCGATGGCATTGATTGAAAGCATAAATATATACACAATTTAACTATGTCACTATGCCAAATGAAGTTATACATTTTTCCTATTACCAAACCTTTTTTCTTCATGACGATACATTTTACATTTCAATTCACATCGAAAATTTCACTTCACAACACTCTTTTAAATCACAAAGTTAAGACTTTAGCTAGCTGGTTGAAATAGACTTGATTTACTATAAAACAGCCTCCTAATAACACATTTAGTTGTTACTATGACTACAAAATTATTTACTTCATAATTTTATGAATAGTCAAATTGCGAAGAATTTTGTGACGTGGATTTGCGTGTTTTATTGCCATTTCAAGTTTCTTTCTAATTGTTTTGTGTGTCTACCGAGATGGAAGGTATAAATTCAGATTTTTTTATGATTTGCGCCGAAAGGGAAGTTTGAATGTGATTCAGTGGTGTCAGAAAGTGGGTTTGCTTGCGTCTCGACGTGTATGGGTATATCCGGAGTTTATGGTGCCACCGGTTCCTGGGGTTCCTTTGGTTCACTGATCCGGTTCACTAGAGGGGAATCGACTCACTGAACTGAATCCTTGTTTATTGTTCGCATGTTGTAATGGTCACTATGTTATCGCAAGAATTATAATTTCTATTTAACACTCACATGCTACTTAAACTATCATTACTACTCAAAGCCAAAATTTAATTACCAAAAAAAGCATCTTATCTACTTAACACTTTTGAATATGCTCTAGAATTCGCAGTATATTTCACTAACACTTTCTATTTAAACATTTTTATTATTGGGGGGCTATCGCCCCCCAAACCCCCCATTTTAATAATATAAAATCAACCAGACTATTTTTTCAAACAAATACTATATGTCAAAGATATCAGTATTTTATTAGAAAAAATATAAAAAATTAACTCACATAATCGCTGAAATTATAGAATTTTTAGAGTATTAAAAATACTATGGTAGTAAAATGAGTGTAACATATCTGCACTAATTACGTAGAACATCCTTATAACACGAAAAACTTCAATGATTCATCAACGTATCACCAAAGCTGCTTATATCTGAAAAAATACAGGTTAATCCGGATTGTCTGGTGTCGTTCACTGAACCGGTTCACTAGAGAGGAATCGACTCACTGAACCGAATCCTTGTTTATTGATCACATGTTGTAATGGTCACTATGTTATCGCAAGAATTATAATTTCTATTTAACATTCACATGCTACTTACACTATCATTACTACTCAAAGCCAAAATTTAATTACCAAAAAAAGCATATTATCTACTTAACACTTTTTTATATGCTCTAGAATGCGCAGTATATTTCACTAACACTTTCTATTTAAACATTTTTATTAATGGGGGGCTATCGCCCCCCAAACCCCCCATTTTAATAATATAAAATCAACCAGACTATTTTTTCAAACAAATACTATATGTCAAAGATAGCAGTATTTTATTAGAAAAAATATAAAAAATGAACTCACGTAATCGCTGAAATTATAGAATTTTTAGAGTATTAAAAATACTATGCACTAATTACGTAGAACATCCTTATAACACGAAAAACTTCAATGATTCATCAACGTATCACCAAATCTGCTTATATCTGAAAAAATACACACTCTTTACTTCTTATGAACTAAAGTTCAGTAAATTAATAAGTCGCCTCTAAAACCACGAATCCTTTCGTACAGACATTTTCACACAATGAAAATTCTGGCATCTTTCTCTACAAATCCACTCAAACCCATCTGTTATATCCTTTCTCTCAATAAACTTCATTTCTTTCTGGCATACATTACATACACGTGGAGACGCAAGCAAACCCACTTTCTGACACAACTGAATCACATTCAAACTTCCCTTTCGGCGCAAATCATAAATAAATTCTGAATTCATACCTTCCATCTCGGTAGACACACAAAACAATTAAAAAGGAACTTGAAATGGCAATGAAACACGCAAATCCACGCCACAAAATTCTTCGCAATATGATTATTCATCAAATTATGAAGTAAATAATTTTGTAGTCATAGTAACAAATAAATGTGTTGTTAGGAGGCTGTTTAAATAGTAAATCAAGTCTATTTCAACCATGCAAGCTAAAGTCTTAATTTAGTGATTTAAAAGAGTGTTGTGAAGTGAAATTTTAGAAGTGAATTGTATCGTCATGAAGAAAAAATGTTTCGTAATTGGAAAAATGTATAACTTAATTTGGAAAAGTGACATAGTTAAATTGTGATTAACCAAATTGTGTATATATTTATGCTTTGAATCAATGCCATCAAGATTTTTCTCCAGTGATAGAAGTGAACCGTGAATCTATAACCTTGTGAATCACGAGATTAGTGAACCGAATCAGTGAACCAAAGGAACCGAAGGTCAGTGAACGACACCAGACAATCCGGATCAACCAAAATACACACTCTTTACTTCTTATGAACTAAAGTTCAGTAAATTAATAAATCTCCTCTCAAACCAAGAATCCTTTTGTACAGACATTTTCACACAATGACCATTCTGGCCTCTGACTCTACAAATTCACTCAAAACCATCTGTTCTATCCTTTCTCTCAATAAACTTCATTTCATTCTTGCATACATTATATACACGTCGAGACGCAAGCAAACCCACTTTCTGACGCCACTGAATCACATTCAAACTTCCCTTTCGGCGCAAATCATAAAAAAATTCTGAATTTATACCTTCCATCTCGGTAGACACACAAAACAATTAAAAAGGAACTTGAAATGGCAATGAAACACGCAAATCCACGCCACAAAATTCTTCACTATTTGACGATTCATAAAATTATGAAGTAAATAATTTTGTAGTCATAGTAACAACTAAATGTGTTGTTAGGAGGCTGTTTTATTAGTAAATCAAGTATATTTCAACCAGCTAGATAAAGTCTTAATTTTGTGATTTAAAAGAGTGTAGTGAAGTGAAATTTTCGATGTGAATTGAAATTTAAAATGTATCGTCATGAAGACAAAAGTTTCGTAATTGGAAAAATGTATAACTTTATTTGGCATAGTGACATAGTTAAATTGTGTATATATTTATGCTTTGAATCAATGCCATCAAAATTTTTCTCCAGTGATTGAAGTGAACCGCGAAACTATAACCTTGTGAATCACGAGATTAGTGAACCGAATCAGTGAACCAAAGGAACCGGTGGCACCATGAAATCCGGATCTACCGAGTTGTTAAGGTAATAATTACGAATGTTTTCTATTTCAACACAACAGTCGCAAGCACAATATAGATGACCAAGAGCAAGAAGTAATCCAAACATCTGAGGATTATCAAAAAAATTACTACAATTCTCTAAATCAATTAATTTTCTAAATGACATATAACTCTACTAAATGTAAACTGTACAATTAACACATTACATTTGACAACTTTATATTTGATCCCATCTCGATTAGGTTTTTGTCCAGTTTCCCTGATCCATTCAGCAAATGCTGAGATGGCCCATTGTTTTGCTTGTGGACGTGAATGTAGCTTCACAATGCGCACGTTTTGTTGAACTCTACTTTTGCTTGTAGTGGTAGGTGTATAGGTAAGAGCCAGTTACTATTTTGTTAGCAATGCAGAAGAATCATATCTGCAATTTGTTTACCATTGCAATTAAGTTTTCTATAACTCGGGAACAAAAATTTCGAGTTTTTTTTAAATATTGCTAATCTTGCGCTTTTTAAAATTTTATTGTCATTTATTTTTTTATCTTTAACTTTTACTCATCTTTTAACTATTTCTAGTTAAAATGATGGGAAGGGATTCTGGAACTCAAGAAAACGTGCGTAGATGATCTTAACCCCCAAATGTCACATAAGAGTTTTTAGTGTTTTTTAACTGAATAAATCTAAATATATCTAAACAATAATGTTTAATTTATGTTCGTTATAATTTGATGTCATGCGAATGTTAGTTTTCAGTATAGTCTGGGGTTTTTCGTAAAGGATAGTCAGACGAATAACTGATTGCTAGTTCTGATAAATCGGCATTGGGAATAGTTCGAAAGTGCTAGTAATGTTAAATTATAATTGTGATTGTTTTTGTTAAAGTAATTGTTAGATTTAAGTCAAAAAGACTCAGCCTCCGAAGGTATTTATGTCAAGACAGCTCGATAGATGGAGAGGAAGTTTTATTAAGTCGGTTGAAAATAGTCGTGAATAGGGTTTCACCCGAATCCCAGCGAGGGTTATCCGCGTCGCGGTATCATTGAGAAAAGTTATTAAATTACATAAAGTATCGAATGGTCAAGGATATTCCGGGAATATTTGGGAATTTATTAGGACGATAAGGAAAAACATAATAGTAGGGTACCAAGGACATCTCATGGACAACTGTGAAAGTCGAGAAGTACAGCTGAGAAAGATATCTGAGACCTTAGCAGTAGGCTTACAAAAATTATTTTTTTTAACCGTACGGTACATTCATGTAATTCAGACAAAAAAAAATTACTTCATTCATGAGCTCTCAAAAACTATGTAAAAGTATTGCAATAAATAGTAAGTTTCATCTTTGAAAAGAGAAAAGGCTGATAATGGTACAAATGACCTCCCACCATTAGGAAAGTAACAAATAATTAAATATTTGACGATTGTTTAAAAAAATTAATAAGACAGGAATATAAATGTTCAAAATAGCTGCCCAAGTGGAGAAATCAAATCAAATATTAAATAAATAGGAACGCTACCCTACCAAATGACAATATGTATATCTTTGCATTCGTCTTTTAACGCTTATGATAGATTAAAAATTTATAGTTCTACTGGAAAACAAACAAAGTCACATCAATATCTCGCAAAATACAAAAGATAAAATGAAAACGAATAGATACATCAATTAGCACCATTCCCTCATGCACTTTCATGAAAACTGTATTACAATAATTTTTTGCGCGTTTTCATGCATTTTCCTTAAGTGAAATGCTGACTCAAGGTTAAATTGGCACACTCACTCTTTAACGTAATATATTTTGATATTGTTCATCGTTTCAAACTTTTTAAATTTGGGTATAAATTAATTCTTAATTAGAACAAAATTCTAGTATATTTATTTTTTTTACATCCTTTTTTCTTTTGTGAGTATGCTATCTTAACGTTAAGTTGGCGTATCCACTCTTTAGAGTTGTATATTTAGATGCTTAGAATAGTATCAAAATTTTTAAATTAGAGTATAAATTAGTTCTTAATTAGAAAAAAATTACGGTATATTTAGTTAGTAGAAGGAAACGGCCGATACGGGATCACAACATCTGATGATCCCGGATCGGCCGTCTCTTTTCAGGGGTTGATGACATCAGATGTAAACAAAAACAAAGGCCGGGCGCAAGGCTGCGGTTTTGCGGTGAGCATCCGGCGGCGGCGACGAGACGACCTTGGCAAGGCCGCGTGCTTGCGGTGAGATTACGATGTCAACATCCGTTGCGAGCGCAAGTCGCCGGCGGCCTTGCGGTTAGGTCGTCTCGCCGCCCCCGCCAGCTGCGTGGAGGGCGTGACGTCACGGCTCCCAACAGCCAGCCTGTCTGCCTGCCTGCCTGCCTACCTGTCTCCCCCTATGTACCAACCTCTGCAAACGAAAACACTAAGGGATGCAAAATAACAAGAAAAAAAGGGAGCGGGGAGAGGAGAGGATTTAATTTTTTTCCCCTGCACGGTGGTGACAAGAGGATGGAAAAAAAATAATAAATGACAAGACGAACACCAGTGAGTAGGGTAGAACAAGTATTTATTGATCACAACATGTACATTGTTTGAGCTTCTCTACATTGAAAAAAATACATGAGGGTTGTTGACAGTCTCTCTCTCTCTCTCTTTCACACGGACGCAATGTTGAGAAGGCGTCGTAGTACCTTGAGATCGTCATATTGTCTGAAATCGGATAACAATTTTTGCACAACTTCACCGTTCGCGACGTCTTCCGCTGTCAGTCCATGCTTATTCTTAATGGTAATGTCCGCACCAGCAGAGATGAGATACAGCACGGACTTGAGATGACCATGTCGCGCGGCGATATGGAGCGGCGTGTCTCCGAAAATATCTTGACTTTTGAGAACATTGCGATGGACACGGTCTTGAGCCATGTTGTTGGTGTTGTCACTCGAGCTGCGATCGAGAGTGAACTGCGCGTTCTCGTTACACGATCTCTTCTTTTTCTTCCATCCAAGACCGCTTCCGTTTTGGTCGTTTATCTTGACCGGATGTGACGGTGGGTGACGTGTCCGCCTCAGATGCTTCGACGGTTGGAGTGGGAAAAGTTTGAACATCTTTCCAGATGAATGACATTCGCCTCCGCAGACGGGTTTTTTCAGATGGATTGCGTTTTGAATGGTATCGAGACGGCGGCGAATCTTGAAGATGAGAAATGAGATGATCCATGATGGGAAGAACTTCCGTATGCATGAAAACGGCAATGTCATAAATAGTCTGTTCTTTTTCCTCATCGAAATGATACAACTGATGTGTGCGAAGTTCCTTTGCGGTGTAGGCAGCATTCCATACTAAAGCGGAGATATCCCACAGCTTGGAGATTTTGTCTTTCTCACCTCTTCCATCAGACGCGAGGGCGGAGAGATCGTCTGCAGCCTTCGCGATGTTACTCCACATTTTGGCTGCGTCACCCTTCCATCCTCCGTTGTCGTCGTCGAGAACATCTTCGTAGGCGAACCTCGCGGCGGTGATTTTCGCTTCACGTCTTGTCATGTCGCCGTGCGGTGACTGAATGGCGAGTTGCTGAGCGAGACATATCATTATCACCGTTACAAAGATAAGAATTGCGGTTCGTATCTGGGAGGAGTATTTTCGTCTGGAGAGGGAAGAGGCTGAATAACTTGGCGGATGAGAACAACACGTTGCTGCAGAGCCGCCCTCTGTATTGGATCTTTAAAGAGACGGCCGAGAACTTCCATGATGCCGAGTATTTCCGCATGCATGAAAACGACAATGTCTCGAATAGTCTTTTCGCACTCAATGATTGTTTTTGCGGTCTGTTCGTCGTGAAGTCGCCGCGCAGTGATGGCAATGTTAGTCGCCATGTCGACGATACCTTTCCACAGTGTCACGTTTTTCTCTTCAGTTTCCGCTTCCTCGGAGGCGGCGACGACGAGGTCCACGGCAACGTTCTCGAGATTCTTCCACATCTTGCTTGCTTCGCTCTCCCATCCGCTGATGCCTCCGTCGTCGTCAATCTTTTCGCAGACGGTTGTCGTGTGAGGTCTTGCCATGTTGACGGTTGATCTCTGAATGTTGCCGTCGACAGTGTCATGTCGTGTCATTGCAAATGCTCGTCTACTACTACTATTAATAAATTTCTCCCCACCCTTTTCTCATTCATTCATATGATAAGAACAATGTGAATGACTATAAATAGCCTAGTCTACAATTGAAATAATCATGAAAATAAAATGTAATAAAATATTAAATAAATAAATAAAAATGTAAATAGACTACTCTAATTTGAAAATAAATAATCAAAGAAATAATATATACATTTGGGAAAATTGGAAAAATAAAAAAAATAAAAAAATCTAAACAAATGTCTACTCTACAACCCCGCCTGCAGGGACGAACGTGTACGCTGAAGGAGCGGACGGACGCGTACAGACGCAAGATGCCTAAATGACCCCAGGGTAAACTTGAAAATTTATCTAACCAATAGCGTTTGTCGTCTGCCACGCACAACGAACGCTTATTTTGGACAAAAGATTAATTGCAATGAGTTTTAGATCGAATGAAGCACTGTTTATCGACTCTATTGCGGTCGTGAAATAAACAGTCAAGGTAATTTTTGAAAATATATTTTTTTACTACAGATCGTTGCACTCCTTTTGCTTTAGAAACAGTGACCTGAGAGCGAGTCAGAATGGAGTACATTTTTGGTCGTAAACCGACAAATTCAACCATGGAATCATTTCCGCATTCGTCCTTAAATAGTCCTAGTACTTTTTTATTGCGTGGTGTGATGCCGAAAGAATTATTTGGTGGAAAGCAAGAAGTGTCAAACCATTCTGAACAGCGATTCATCTCAGCGTACACGTTCGTTGAAGAAGAGATAATGAATGAATCGGTGTCCATGTACAGAAGGTGAAGATCGCGAAGATGTTCTTTGCAATATTTATAAAAAAATTCATACATTCTAAATTTTGAAATTTCTAAAATACAAAAGCCTAAATATATGGGCTTCGTGAGCTTCACTTCTGTTTTTGTCAGTTCTATCGTCATCAGATCACCCTTGACGTGGTGGCTTCGCACGAAAGCGGGATTTGCGATAAGATTCCTGGCCCCACACTTCCCCGACCATTTATTAACAAGATAAATGCGTCGATGATTGCGTACGTCCTCCATGGATTTGCCGTAAACAGAATTATTCATAAGTTTAAAAAAAGTTATCTTCGAAAAGGGAGGACGCACGCTGTCGTCGTGCATTGTTGAGGTCCATGTATGTACCAAGCCAAGGACTTTGTTTAAACGAAAGAATGCGATGGATGTGGGTGAGTTGAACTCCCAACTCCATTGCCTGAATTAAATTTTGAATGTGAATGACATAGCGACGCTTGGGCAACAGCGTCGCCATTAATTTGGCTTGTCTGCTTTTTGTATCGGGGGGCACACGTGACTCCGGGCAAGGAGGCAAGTCGCTCAATCGATCGTGGATCTCGTCTGGATAGTCGAGGTCGACTTCGAGAACGTATCCGCGTTCGGTCTGGGCGGCCGCCTGCTTGATATTGAAACTGCAAATTTCACTTTCAGACAACCATTTAAAATCCCCTAAGGGTAGTGCATGCTTCATACTATGTCCGTATAGATTATTTACATCCCAAAAGATAAGATAAGATTCCTTATCAGATGGTTTGAAGCAATCTCCCACGTGTGCGTGGTTGGCATCGGCGTGGCGCCCAACGACCTGGACGAGACCTCCCCGAATGCCTTTTTCAAAAAAGAGAACCATATCAACATCCGTGAGAAGCTCAAGTTCGACGCCAGTTGTTTTGAGCATGGCGTCCCACGAGAGCCCGGGAGCGGTGTAGTAGAACGCCGGATCGAGACCGTACACCTCCAAACACAAATTTCTAAATGTTTCGAAAATGTCGGTGAGTAGCAAGACATCGATTTTCAAATACAAATCAGCGTACTCACCTAAATTTAGAATGGAGAAAGCGTCCCACACGGCCTGCGCGTGAGCGTACTCCGCGTCCGAAATTGCTGTGTTAGTGAGGTGACTGAAAAAGGCCTCGCGGCGGGGCAAAGTCGTTTCTTCCAACTTCGACATGCAATTTACATAGTCGTAGGGGAAGACGCCCTTCCTACGGGCCAGGGCAAAGAGCGCATCGTCGGGAAACGCTGCCCGAGTGAATTTCATATGTTCTGCCGAAAGAGATTGACTCAAGGAATCGAGTCCTGCACTTAAAAATTTGAAAGAGTCCAAAAAGCGTAATTCCACTTTTCCAATGCGCTGCGAAACAGACACGAATCTCTCGTGATTGTGTGGAATGACGTTCAGGTTTTCATAGCTACTGTCTGCCCAGGCCTGTAGGAGAAAATGCCAATCGTACCCGCTTCCGTTATGCATGATGATCGGAATATGTTTGGGAGCCCGGAAGTTGACATTACAACCTTGATGAGCTGCTCCGCGAAATCGACCTGAGAAATGGTCGTGATCCCTAACACGAACAGAATTTGGAAGAAAAGGTCCTTTGCAAATGTGACAAGCGTCAGCATTTTCGAATGAAATTTCGTCTTCCTCCCGCATGAGGAGGGGAGCTGGATGATTCAAAAGGTTTTCATAATCCTTTGCAAATCCTTCTAAATATTCTAGCAATTGGTTGGCGACGTCACGCCCGCAGTACACTAATCTTTGCGATCGAGATTCATCAAAATTGCAGACAACTTGGAGGCACATCGAAAAGGGCTCATGCATTTGATAAGCCCGAACGTAGGATTCGCTTGGAGATGGCTCACACGAAGAGATAGGAACAGTGAGCGCTTCAAAATCAACATAAACCGCAATCGGGCATCTCTGTTGTTTCTCGTAATTTTTGAAGCGCATAAATTGTTCTTCCGGCGAAGAAGGTAATACCAGTCGTGCTGGCGCTACAGAACTACAGTCAATCATGTGAGCATTTAGTTGATCCTGTGATCTAAATAAATTTAGACACCGCTCACAAGCGAAAACCGCATGTCCATGCGCATTGTGTTGGGGACTCACCAACCTACTTAAATTTTTGATCCAAACATAATGAGTCATGCCCTTTGATGCATATAACAACATATTGGAATGATTCTCTTTTTTGTCTTTTGCGAAATGAACAGGACCTACAACATCCCACGTTTTATTTTTAGATTGCCAAACGAGATTAAAAACATGAAAAGAATAATTTGAATTTTGCTTTTCGAAACGTTTGATGTCGTGAACAGAGAGTGGCCAGGAGATGCCTCGCAAATCGAGTTGATTTTCTAGTTCATTGAAGATAGACTGATACGTACTGGTACGATCCGATCTACCCCTCAAAGACCGACTATTTCCGTGGGCCTGTCGTCTGTGGGCGAGGCCACATGCGATGGCCCACAGGAAACATTTATCATCACGATTGCGAATATTAATCACCGCTTGTCGTCGAGCAATATTATCAGGAAGCGGAATATATGAAGATCCAGAATGCGAAATGGGTTCGAAAAGATGAATCTGAACGTGAAGAGCGACGATTTCATAGAGTGCTTTTCCGCTATCGCGCTCCTGAAACTCATTGAATTTTGAATTTATAGGATCGACGATATGTTGGAAATAAAATTCACCGATATCACTTTCAGTCACCACGGCTGCGCGAGCATTTAGAAAGATCGGCTGTATCTCGCCGATCATTTCATGTGTGACGGGGTGATCTCGTTCGATTATGAATCGACATTCTAATTGGGCAAAAATTTTGAAACAAGTATGTGAGGGGGAAAACAGTTCAAACATCTTCAGTTGGAACGGAACTTGGCAACGATTAAGAAATGCGACGGGATTGAGAATATTTTGCGTATTCGCGATAATACCACGCTGCACTCGACTATTTAAAGACTGTACTACATCCGTCCACCTAAGAGCATTTGCAATGCATGACACACGTTGTTGTTGATTTTGTTGACGTTCTGAAGAAACAAACGAAATTCAAATGAATGAACGTCTATGAATGAATAATGATTGATTGTTTTCGATGGACTGAAAATAAATAAAAATCTTACCGTCATTGGTCGTAGGTGGATTGTCAGTCGCACGTTCCTGACGCGGTGGTGGCGTTGTTGCACCTGTCTCCTCACGTTGTCGTTTTCTTTCTGTAGAAACAAACATACAATTCAAAGTAATGAATTATTATGAATGAAGAATGATTGATTGACTGATTGCGATGAAATGAAAATAAATAAAAAACTTACCGTCATTGAACGTTGGTTGAATGACACTCGCACGTTCCTGTCGTGGAGGTAGTGGCGGTGATGGTGATGATGATGATGATGCTGCAGCAGCAGCATCTGCCTCCTCACGGTAGCGTTTCAAACATACTTTTTTCATCGTGAAGGCAGATGTGCACTCAGATACGGCACATTGAAGAATGTCGAAATATTATATATAACACATGTTGAAGTAATGATGGTGTTGCGCAAACCACATGCACACCACCGCAACTCATTAGACAGCGACGCGTATTTTGAACAGAACGGAAATGATAACGAGTGGGTTTATTCCAGAAGAAACGTTATACCGCAAGAAGAGAGAGAGATTACCGACCACGACGCGGCAGGAAACGATAATGATCACGCGACGGTTATCGCGGTTGAAGTAAACAAACTTGGATGACCGCTGACCGCTGACCGCTGTCCGTTGACCGTTGGAAACGCTATCGCGTTCGTTAAGACATCGTATATATAAAAGCACTCTTCTCACAATAAAATGAATAGTACGGTCGTATTGCTGTTGCCCTGCTACTGTTGCTCTCCTTCCCAACGCTCTTCTAAAAGATGGCGTCTATTCGGGAGCTTGAAGAAGGTGGTGCTGCTCCATCTGTCGCAATTGTAAAGAAGCGGAAGACCTCGTAAGTATTTGATGTCACTTTTTTTTTGTTTTCATATAATTTTTTTTTCATTTTTTAGTTTTATATATTTTACTTTTATTTTAATAGCGCGAACGAAGAGACAAAGCGTGAGCTTCTAGAGAGACGCTTGATGGGCGCTGATGTGGTGACGATGGACCTGA
This sequence comes from Gryllus longicercus, assembly GCA_038098605.1. NCBI lineage: Eukaryota > Metazoa > Arthropoda > Insecta > Orthoptera > Gryllidae > Gryllus > Gryllus longicercus. The sequence goes on from JAZDUA010000028.1 coordinate 797,475, forward strand.
CGGGTCTGTTCGATGATGAGGAGGAGGAGGATACATTTTCTGAATTTCGTCTTGCATTATCAACACAGTTTGTGAGCGATGAGGCAGCAGCAGCTGCTTCTTCACCATCCTTCTTCACCACGGTGTGCGTGAGCCAAGCGACGGCTCCGCGCCTCATTCAAGATCCGTCATGTCCGGTCTTTATCTACACCCCCCAAAAGAGACGTAAGTAGAATGAACTAGTTTGAAGTATGTTTAAAAAATGAATTGTTTGTATTTTTTTAATTTTTGTGTGTTTGTTTTGATTAGTGACATCTGGACTGCTATAGCGCAGCGCGCAGAATCTAGTCAAATCAGCAAACATTGGGACGACTTCCCGAAGGGGGTCTCGTTGCAGATCACGAGCGCGAAGAAAATAACATCAGAGAGATTTGGCAGTGAAAACTACGCGGTTGTGCTAAACGATAAGTTTAGCACATTTCTGCCCAACAGGTATATTAGTATTATAACTACATTATTTGCAGCGTTCTTTTTAATTGTAAATATTTTAATAATTTTCTTCATTTATAGATTCACAAGTTTCATCAATGAAATGGGGGTGGACGAATTCTTAAAATCAAAACCGCATGCTCTTTATTTTGGCAAAAATCCTGCCAATAACGCTTATGTAATATTAATATTTCCATTAGAGCATTTGAAAAACAAAACAACCTGGAGGACCATAAGGACTACGGACGGAAATACATTAAGGCCGGGCGCACACGGGAGACTTTTTGTCGCGCAACTATTTCGTCTTTTCCACAAAGTCTGTACAATCATATATACGTGCGCACACGGAGCCGCGTAACAGCGACGCAACTTTTCAGTTGCTCTGGCCGCCGACAGGAGGGTGACGAAACTGTCTGCGTACTGTCTCCCCTCCCATAGTTTATTAGTACATGCGCACACGGACGACATTTTAGTTGCCGTCTCAGGCATTTGTGCAAATATCTCCCTTGTTTTCTGCAGTTCGAAACTTTGAAGTTTACAAAATGGCTCTTGTGAGGGATGAAGACATCGATAGTGAATTGGTCATAAATGAAGTAGAAAAGAGGCCAGCATTGTTTAATAAAACTTTGAAGGATTATTCCGACGCTAATTTGAAAAGCAAGCTATGGGAAGAAGTGTGTTTAAATGTGTTGTCTACGATCTGGGGACAACTCTCTACCGAGAAAAAAAAACAAGCAGGTAGGTTTTTATTTTACAAAGTTGTTTTTTATTTTACAAAGCTCATGACATATTTTTAACATTAATATTTTATCACACATCTTAATAATGTTGTGTGGATAGAATAAGTAAGTTTCATTGTTCTTGAGTCAGTGAAATTAAAGTCCATCGTACTGCCACGGAACAGATCCTGCAGGGGACGTGAAATAGGCTGCAAAATAGTTACGTATATTGACAGCAGAGATAGTTCTAGCCTGCGGTTCAATGTTTATACTCTGCAGTGGGCATTCATAAGCTGTATCTGTAAAGTTGATTCCATCCCTTCTGCGGACGTAATTGTGGAGCACACAACATGTTTTGATTATCGTATCACAAAAATCGATGCTAACATCAAGAGGTCTATGGAAAATACGCCATTTATTAGCCAATATGCCAAATGTACATTCAACCATACGACGAGCTGTTGTTTGCCTGCGGTTGTAAATTTTCTTTAATGGGGTAAGCGTTTTTTTAGCAAATGGGCGTAAAATGTGTCTAGATAAACCAAAAGCTTCATCAGCAACCAAACAAAAAGGCATTGGTTTACCTTCTGGATCGTTAGGCAATGTTCGGTCATTGGGTATGTTCAGAAGGTTACGTTGTAGCCTTCTGCCCATATTCGAGTTATTGAAGACAGAGGAATCACCTGCTGCTCCATTCGCGCCAACATCTATGAAGACAAATTGATATTCGGCATCGACCCATGCCATCAGCACCACAGAAAAGAATTTTTTATAATTAAAAAATTCTGAGCCAGTACCTTGAGGTTGGGTTATTCGAATATGTTTTCCGTCTATAGCACCAATGATGTTAGGAAAATTGGTGTTCTTATAGAATTGTTCAGCAATATGCAACCACTCTTCTTCATCTTTCTCTGGCATAACTATAGGCTGTAAGATATTCCATATTTCAGTGCATGTTGCTTTCACTATTTTGCGGATTGTGCTAGCACCAATCAAGTAGTTGTATGAAAGATCGTTGAAACTTGATCCGGTTGCTAGATACCTGAAAAAAGAGTTACAAATTTATGAATTTACATAAATGATTTAAAGTAACAAAATTTTAGATAGTTTTCATCTTTATTCCTTCCAAATAAATTAAGACAAAAATGTCAAGTGTTTCAATGTATTATTTTTTTTTCTAGGAACGCTGGTACAACGAAGATGGAAAAATCTAAGGACATGCTTTGCAAGAGAATTGCGTGAACAAAAATCGGTCAAGTCAGGACAACCAGCCGGAAAGCGTCGAAAGTATAAATTTTACGATCAACTGTTATTTCTTCTACCAACCGTAGAAGTACGTGAAACAAGTGGAAATGCTGAACCAGTCTTAAGCGATGAGGAACATGAGGAAACAGAGAGTGCTCAAAGACCACCTCTTGTTCGTTCTCCAAATACCTCCTCCAATCTAAATAAGAAGAAGAAGAGAAGTTATGAAGAAAGTTTACTCGATATACTTCGAGAGAAAAAAGAAACTGCTTCACACATGGATGACTCTGAAACACATTTTGCGTTGTCTCTTGTACCTATGCTGAAAGCACTACCCACACATCGTAAGATTGATGCACAAATTGAAATTCTTCAGGTACTAAGAAATTTCCAGGACCGCTGTCCACCAAGAGACACACTTAACAGTTTCAGTGATGACGTTCGGTATTCAAGCTTCTCTACCCCTGTGCGTTTATTTACTGGTACATTTACGTCTGCGAATCAACCTACTACTGGGAACAGCTCATACACCGCCCTTACTTCTCCTCAAGATTGCGACAGTGTACAGTCATACCTGTCAAATTTTTCTGTGGATTCAGATGGATCACAAACCATGTACGATGTCACCGTACACAACAATGTCTAAACTTTATATCAGTTGCTTTGAACATATTTTATACTTTTTTTATGTAACGATTAGTTTTATTAACTGGTGTTGTTGAATAACAAATAATAATAAACTAAATAAAAAATCGAATAATTTTATGCAACCTACCTTAATGTAACACCGAGCCTCTCTTCTGGTGGAATCGCCAGTCGCATGTTTGTATTTTGGTAGGTGATGGTATGTCCTAGAATTGCGACCAGCTCGTCAAATGATGTTTTACTCATGCGAAAATAACCGAAGAATTTCTCTGGGTAACATCTCAACTCTTCAAATATTAAAGTAAATTTCCCTTTATTTAGTCTTTCAGACATGAGAGGGTGTATCCAATACTTCCTTTTCCGTTGATTTTTCCTGCGTCGAATGATGAGAGCACAAACCACTGCAGTCTCAAAAAAATCCATCTTTAAAAAAATTGCACTTGTCGATTCCACTACAAGAACCCGTGAAAATGGGTCTGCTGTCAGAAAACAGTTGCTCATCGTGTGCGAGCTCTCAAAAACCGAAGCAACTCGAAAGCAACAAAGACGAAATAGTTGCGCGACAAAAAGTCTCCCGTGTGCGCCCGGCCTAATTTTTAAATAGTATTTATAAGAATTGTATAAGTATTGTATAAGTATTTTTAATATAATGTAAATTGTATAAGTATCATTTGAAAAATAAAAAAAGAATAAGAGATTATTATTTTTTCTTGTCTTATTTCCTTTTCATTCTCCTCTCCATTGAAAGAATTAGAACTACTTCCATGAAGTCATTAATCTATTGAATGAAATTTCAAATAGAAGGTAATAAAATAAAATCAATTTAGTTGTTAACAAACATGAAGCATTTGCATTTTATTGAAATGATTGATTGAAAGTAATGAAAGTAATAATATTCTATAAATCTTCTAAATAATCTTCTAAATTTCTCGCAATCATGGAATACGCGTGGAGATATTTTATTCAATGAAAACACTATATTGCAAACAGCAAGCGTTAAAATACAATCCATTTTTGGTGACAACAAACGCAAAGTATTTTTTTATTCTTTGAAATGATGGTTTTTTTAAAGTAATGTTATTCAATGAAATCACTATATTACAAACAGCAAGCATTAAAATACTAACAATTTTTTTGTTGGCAACAAACGAAAAGAATTTTTTAATTGTTTAAAAATTCATTCCATTTATTTCATTTATTTTACGATGAATGATTTAAAGCATTGAATTCATGAAGTATGAATCATTCGAGAAGTTTTTTTTAATTTTTTTTATTTCTTTTATTCATAATGGACAACTCAAGTTTTAGGAATCCTATGTAGGTGGTGATAGGGTAAAGAATTTCATCAATTTCTATTATTCTTATTTATTAAACACTATTACTAAATACAATGTAAAATAATTATAATTATGATATAATACTATAAAATATAAAATAATTATATTCCTAAAACATATTCATCATCATCATCATCATCATCATCATCTTCTTCTTCTTCTTCCATGGATAAATTAATTTCAGTATCCACTGAAATAAAACAAACAAACAAAATTTAGGAAAATAAATATTAACATTTTAAAAGAAGGAAAGATAGATAGATAGATGACCATTGAAATGAAAGATGAAGCATCATTCAAAAGTACTCACTAGAGGAAAAGGAAGCTTGACGTTGACGGTGCGGGGTCGCGGGGTCCTCATCTTCTTGTGGCGCTGTGCCGCTGCGCACCATCCCCGCGTACGCTTGCTCCGTCCTCTGCCGCTGACGGAGCAAGAGCACATCCAGCTCCTCTCGCGAAAGATGATTGAGCGGAAGAGGAGCTGGAATTTGTTGATGTTGTCGGATGGCGTCCATGCCGTCCATGGCGTGCACGTAGCAGCGTCCCGTCCGCCTCGCGTGCGCGTGCGGCGTCTCCTGTCGCGGAGGCGCCGACAGCGTCGTCGATGATGGTGGCGGTGGCGGTGGCGGTGTGCGTCGTGGGGCGGCGGCGGCGGCGGCGGCGACGGCGGTGGCGGGTGTTGTCGCCGTCGTCCCGGCGGATGTTGTCGCCGCCGATGGACCGCCGAAAGGTCGACGCAGAGGCGCTGGCGACGGGTGGAAAGTGGGAGGCACGTACGGTGGTGCTGACGTTGCCGAATAAATCAATGTAACCGGCCCACCGACGGCATATGCGATCCGCTGTAACATAAACTGTAGGTACACGGACCGCAATTCCGGGTGGGCCGTTGTTGTCGCCGGCGGACGGCAGAACAGCCAATCTACCGCCGTTGCCCCCACAACGTCCACCAGCTGCGTCGACGCCCCGACACGCAACAGGAAGTTGAAAACGTCCGCTGCACCGAACATCACCGTCAGGTGCAGCGGCGTATTCCCGTGCCGGTCCTGCGCATCCATCCGCGCCCCACGCGCCAGCAACGCCATGACGATCCGCAATTGATTGTTTTTGGCCGCTATATGAAGCGGCCGTTGTTCGTTTACGTCCTGCGCCTCTAAGAAATGTTCATATCTCGAGTCGTTGAGGACGTCAACGACCACGTTGTATAAGCCATTTTTGATGGCGACCAAAAATGCCACAAATAACGACATGTTAGGAGTCAAACAACGTACACACAAACGTAAGATGTGAGGCAACACGTACAACAAGTTGCAAGACAACTGCGTACGCAGATGGTGGAGCCTGTATAAATGGACATCACGTAAAGTGAAGTGGCGGGGCACTTGAATATTTCATTGGTTTGTTTAATTTTTTGTAACGTCCTACCAGCCAGTCAGCGGCGGCGGCGATATCGTTAGTCCTCTGACCGTTAACGCTGACCACTGACCACTGACCTTTGGCGAGCTAACGCTGACCGCACTTCCTATTGTATTTGAGTAATGAGTCTTGTAAATGAGTATTCTATTGCGTTGTGCAGGAAGTCGCCTGCGGCGACTTCGTTAGTCGCCGACCGCAGGCGACTTCCTGCACGCTTCATTATCGAGCGGATGCAGCTTTCGGCATACCACCGCCTGCTCGCACACAAGGCTGAAATTGAAAAAATGAACTTGCTTGCTGCAATGTTCATTAAACAAATCAATAAAGAGCAATACTATTTATTTCAGGATATCCTACTTGGTGTTTGATTGGAATAATAAATAAAAAAGAGTAAATATTTTACGACATTTATTAACAACAAAGTATATTCATTTACAAAATGTATGAACATCTACATTGACATTTCGAAAGGACAGAATGTGACATTATTTATTTAGTTCAAAAAAGAAAAGAGTTCGTTCACGTCTTCTTGTTGTTCTTCTTTTGATGATTCACCAGCGGACACATGATGATGATGATCTTCGTGAACAGAAGAAGCAACAGCAGTATCAGCATCAGTATTACAGTCAGTAGCACAATATGAAAATGGCGTATGGTTTTGAAGAAATGTCATTTGTACGGCATGCATTAGCCAGTTTGCAGCATGTTGCACGCATTGTTGAACATTTATTCCGCAACATAAATGCGTCGTGTCCCGGGACGATGGTGATTGCGAAGGAGCTGAAGTAAGAGTCCTCCGTTGTCTTTTGAAGACAGGTGGTGCCGTTTGTTTCCTTCGATGACTTTCGCGTGCTTTATTTTTATTTATTTTCTTCTTTGTCTTATGCGATGACTTACAGTGTTTCATGCAAGGATGAGTGCATTCATCGCTTTTGTTTTGAGCACGCTTCTTTCGTCCCTCTTTTTTTCTCGAACAACCTTATCTTCTTTTCTTCATTAGCTTTGTTGGAGACTTCTTCTTTTTCTTCTTCCTCTTCAAGAGAGAGACTACATGACGGAGAAGAGTCCCGCGCAATACTATTCTCTTCCGTTGTGTTCATGATTGAAGACAACTCGACAATGTGAGTGCGGCAAGCCATTTCACATGATTTTTATACTTTGCGAACGAGTTCTGTGATTGGATGATAGTCCATGTGTCGTTCGTAAAAAATGAGACAAAAGGCAGACGTGTTAGCGGGCACGTTGGAATTGCATTCGAAAAAGATTTTAATATCCGATGCTGAAGCGATCGTCGGCTCCTCACGACGTGATAAATCAAAAATGACAAACGGACATATCTGTTTCACTCCGAGATGTGTAATACAAGAAATAGGTTGTCGATCCAGGTACGATTTTTCAAAATTTTTGAACATTTCGAACAATTCTGGTATGTGCACACCATTCTTGTTCCATCCTATGCGCATGTCATGATAAGGATAAAACTCGTCGTTGATGAAGAGTTTAATCGTTCTTAAATCGCACAGGTCGAACTCGCTAGGATTCTTTTTCAAATCGTTTCGACGGTCGGTTTGCAAAGCGAAGATGATGTATTGCGGATGCTCTGCTCCGCTGGTTGTTTTCACGGTCCACTCGTGACGTGTTGTAAGCGGTAAATTTGCTGATTCGTGGAGTTCGTACCTCGTGAATTTAATAGGTATACTCGTCCTACCGTTGAGAATGTTGTACATATGCATTTTACCGGCATCGCTGAGGTTGGCGTGCGGCATTCTCCAAACGATGCGCTGAATTTCTATTTTCGACGGCGTAGCTGTTCCCTCTTCCGTGGATAGAAGACAGTCGTTGTCTGTTCGAGTGCGAGTAAGAATGAGCTCGTGCTTCACGCCAGCCACGATGCGTCTGTGGTCCTCCGCGAACGGAAGGAAGAGTTTGAGGGGAATCCAGGCCACAAACGAACCGTCATCGTCAATCAATACTTGATTCGGTGAATGGCCGAGATGAGTCACGCCCTCAAATGGCGAACACGCTGCGTAATGGAGTAATGCACGCTCTTCGGCGCTGAGGAGCGGCACGTTCTTCATGGTGGATGCGATGCCGGGATGTCGCACGCTGTCGACGAGGACCTCATTGATCTCGTATCGAATTTCGGAAAATAAAAATGCGTAGGCGTTGTTGATGAAGTTGGCTGGGGTGCGTCCGTCACCGCTTGTTTTGAGCGCCTTTCCTTCGATGATGATAGTCGATTCGCACGGAACGGCGAAGGTGTCTTTGTTTTGTATCATAATGCGAATTTCATCGTTTGTATCATATCCGTTCGTATACGGAGTGTAGTGATGATAATTAAAGCCTTGAACGTTAATTTTTCCATCGAGGGGATATTGATGGAGGAGCACGTCCAAGAGATAGTCTTTGCTACCGGCGGTAGCGGGTTGTGATTTTTTTTGTCTTTTCATCTTCTCTGAGAACGTAGCCTAGCGCTTGCAGCAGCAGACGATTGGCGTGTGTTAATCTATTGGTAGGACAGAGTACAGTGTGCCGCGGTCGAGGCACGACTCTCATTTTATGTCATCGTGCGCGGTGCGAAGCAGCAACGTCACGACGAGTTCGGTGTCTTTTCGCAGCGGAATGAGCTGACCTTCAGGGTTCTCGAGTCTTATCGTTATATCATCAATCCAGTTGCGATTGACGCGTTGAAAGACCTTCTCCGGAGGTCTCACCTCAAAAATGGTAGACGGTCGCTTGTCAATGTAGAACTGATGAAGCACGTGAGCTCTTCGATTATTAATATATCCGCTTTCCACAACATTGCATGTGACGATAACGTTAAAGTCCTTGACGAGCGTGACGTTCTGGTCGGAGTAGACGAACTCACCGAAAGCCGTTGGGTGGACTTTGCGAGTGAATCCCAGCAGCGGTCCCACGCTGCCTGCGTGATCGAAGTCTAGACGAAAAGAAGTACTGATGCGACACTTTTGAGTATTCTCTTCGCCGTCCATCATGAAATGCATCTTTGTCTTTGCATCTGTATCTTTGAATTGCTCACGAAGAGCAGAAGAGATATAAACATTAACGTCGTCGATTGTGTACGTGCCTGGCGGTAATTTCATGACGTAACTCATATGTTATATGACCTTTACCATCGTCGACTGGAACGGCGTAGTGTAAATCGTTACATCCTTCTTTAATGTTCGTCACCGTATGCGCCGTTTGCAGAGACACCAGTGCAATTTCATGCGGCGTGTTAGCGAGATCGATTGTCTGGGAGAAACGGACATGCACTTCCGCTCCTTTCCCGCTTAGCGTGTAGGTGCGCATCTTGTTGCGTTCACTGATAAAGTGCTCCGCTCTCTGTCTCAAATACTCATTTTATTGACCACTCATAGAACAGAAATTGTAAACATAGTCTTCCGCAGTTCTCCGCATCAAATCGCTGAACTTGCGCCGTATTGTACGTCACATGCTTTCCCCGCATGTAGGACAAAAACTCCGGTGGTGGGGGTAGACCGAAGGAGTCGAAATAGCGCACCGATCTTCCTCGTTTTACGAATGCGACGAAATGAGTGCCCTCTCCGCGTGCGTCATCGAGATTGATCACGCCGCATTCTCGTTCACGTGGCAGACCCCGAGGCAGACGGTCGCGGGTGAAGATACCGCGAAAATGCGGGAGACATAGCGCGCGAGCAAATCGTTTCATTTCCTCGTGTGTAAGCGCTCGCCGCGGCACCCCCACCTTCTCTAGTTTTTTGGACAACGTCTCGTCTTCCTAGTGCGTCGCAATCGTAAAAGGACACCGCCTGTTTTTCTCCTTCGCCTTCCCCGCGACATGCCCTTCCCCGCCTTCGTTTCCAATGCGAGGTTATGACGTATCATTTCTGCCAGTGTTCGTTGTTTATTTTTCTTGTTATTGACCGCGTTCGCGATGGCCGACGCTCCGCCCGCCGCGGAAGCGAGGGCACCTAGAGCACCTATTAACAGCGGTAGAAAACCGCCTTTCTTGCCCCTCGTCTTCTGCCGTTGCCGCCTCATGCCGCTGCCGCTCGCTTCGCCCGCCGCCGGTTCGGTTTCTGATCCTATTCTTCTTCTTCTTCTTTTTTTTCCTCGTGTCGTTAGGAAAGGAGGGCGAAGTGTCGTGCACTTACGTGTTGATGTGACGTTACACTCTGTACGAGTACGAACCATTGCAAGTGCAGAACTAAAGAAAATGATATGCGTTGTCCACCTTTTATACCAATTTAGCTTAGCAAATTTTTTAGCATTTAGCTTTTATGGTCTGCTATCAATGCGCCTAAGGTAGTTTTGTATTTCAAAATTACAATCAATGGCAGCTTGTTCTTATCCTTTACACTCTCATGATCATCTGGCCGAGGTACATGTTCAATTTGAAGCATGTCTCCCCTCTCACAATTAAAAGTCTGATTTCTTTGTAAAATACCTTCTTGTTGTTTTTCGTTTATCCAGAGACGGACACGTTCATGGGGTAGTGCCGAAACAATTTTTATTTTTGCAGTACATGCGACTTTATAATAATTAGCCCATCCATCTAAGATATAATATTTAGTCGAATCAGGTCTTGTCGGAATCGGAATCGATAGTGGTATCTCCGCCGTTGGCCTCAACAAATGGACAAGGTCAAAAGCTGGATATAAATTTTTTTGTTCGGCTGTCCAATCCGTTGTTCTTAATGATGTGATGACGTGAGAGAATACAAGTGGAGTTTCATTGAGCGTTTTATCAACGTAACGTCTTGTCGCTTCGTCGTCGAATAACATCGTCATCGTCGTCCGAAGATGATATGAAGACTAATCTTTATCATGTAATACTTTTCCTTTTATCTCATGTTCTAAATTTTTCCCGAATAAATTCATCCTCATGAATTTTCATATTGATCTTATTAAATAGTTCATCTGCATAAGAGCGTGACGCTCTAAACGCCCCTGTCACGTCTTTCTCTAATTTTGCAACGCGAGCATTTATAATATTCTCTGCATGTTCACAGTCACTCTCTGTTTTGTCAGTTCGCTTTTTGTGCTCGTTCGTTTCGTTCGTCAGTGTTTGTAATTTTTCTTTAATATGTTTCAACTCTTTATCTATGTTTTTAAAATTCTCTTCATGTATGACTCTAGAATGTGTATTAGCCTTCCCTCCCTCACTTTATTGACTATATTTTTCTTGAACTCATTCGTTTCGTTCGTCAGTTTTTGTATTTTTTCTCCAATGAGTTTCAACTCATTATTTATGTCATTAAAACGCTTATTAGACAGCACTGCCTCCCTCACTTCTTTGTCTATATTTTTCTTGAGATCGGTAAAATGTTCCGACACCTCTTTGCCTATATTTTTCTTTAGCTCTTTAAAATGTTCAATGCGAAGACTGACCGCGTGCGTTTTCACTTCTTTTAGAACCTCATTCAATTGTTCTTTATTCACGACGTCCGTCGGAGCCGTGCCCTTGCCCACCTTTCGAATGAGTTTATTGTGAAAATTATAATTCCCCGTCGAACCGACGTGCGGAAGAATATCTAACAGACCGGATGGGATTTTCTTTTCGTGAGCTTCCAACATGCTCTTAAATTCGTTTCTAGCCGTAGACACGAGCGTCTCGGCATGCTCTCGTGCGGACTGTATTTGTTTTGAAACTGAAAGTGCTAATGCCGCTTGTTTCTCCGGCAACGCACTACGAAAAATCGAATGGTTTCCAATTGTTTCTGTTTTAGTATTCAAATTATCCAACTTACTCTGCAAACTGTTGACTTTAGTCATGATGTCGTTGGCCAGACTCATGGTTCGTCCATCTGAATGGTAGATCATCTTTTCCATCTCCTTAACGCATGCATCCATATCGCTCTTTATTGCCTCCTTCAAGACATTCAGTTCTTTTTGAAGTTTATCGAGATCGTCTTTTATGATTCTCTTCGAGACGATCGCCTCTCGCAGCTCTTCGTACTTCTTTTCAATCCGAACGGGTTCACCTTCCACGAAACTCTTCGAGTCGGTATCAGCCTTTATTGTCTTATTCAAAGTATTCAGTTTTTCTTGAAGCTTATCGAAATCGTCTTTTATGAATCTCTTCGACTCGATCGCCTCTCGCAGCTCTTCGTACTTCTTTTCAATCCGAACGAGTTCACCTTCCACGAAACTCTTCGAGGCGGTATCAGCCTTTATTGCCTCCTTCAAAGTATTCAGTTTTTCTTGAAGCTTATCGAGATCGTCTTTTATGAATCTCTTCGAGTCGATCGTCTCTCGCAGCTCTTCGTATTTCTCTTGAATCCGATCGAGTTCACCTTCCACGAAACTCTTTGAGGCGGTTTTCTCTTCCACTTCTTTCAGTTCCGTTTCTACGAACGTCTTCGAAACGGCGTCTGTCTCGTCTTCCGCCGCCCCGATGTTCTTGAGTCGTCGCTTTTCCAAATCATAATCGTATTCCACTCCGGCTTCATCGACCGCCGCTCGCTTTCGTCGTTTTATAGCAAACGATTCGATGGCGTGACGAATCCCTTCGTCTACATAATGTTTGGGAACAGCATCGTCGAGCTCTTCGGGATGAGCTATCTGCGTGAGACGCGCACCTTGAAAGACGTAATGGCCGTCTACTTTTTTCAGTTCACCCTCGTTCGTATCGATGCGCCCAAAGATGTTCATCTTTCAAAAACAAAAGCAACTATGAACAATTGCGTTTATTTCTTTCTCTATATAGTGTATTCGCTGACCGTGTAGACAATGAATCATTCAACAAAAATAATAAAATGTGTCGCGGTAGGACACGAACCAGCGTGCACGATACGCGCATTGACTAGTTAACCGAATTTACACTCGCACGCTGACCCCTGTGCTAGCGCGACACATTGGAAAAGAGAACGTTCTGGGCGAATAGTATTATTATTATGTCGTCCATAAAATTAAATTATTCAAACGCTGGGCATATTCACAGCGCTGCGCTGTGCTCGCGCTGGACGTCAACCGCAGGCGACTTCCTGTACGCTTCATTAGCGACGGGAAGTGTAACAGAGCTGCGACCGCGACCGGATACAACTTCCGGCAAATCGCTCGCTGGTTGTGCACGAGTCTGAAGACCAAATACTTAGCACAGCACAGCAAATAAAATATTCAAACTTTCAACAGCAATAATTGTAGTCCCCTTTGTCGTAACGCATTCGCTTTTGAAAATCGACAATTGTCGATGAATAACCATCAGCATATAAACACTTTACATGGATAACATTGCGCCATTCGCTCCACCGTCATGAACATCGTTCCGCAAACGACGAAGCTGCCAATCGTGAACGTGATCGGATTGTTGAAGAACAATCACAGTGGAGATCATGGGAGTCGACACGGGGACCTCTTACCCGACAGCGTTCGAGCCCTCGTCGTCGGACCGTCGGGCTGCGGTAAGACGAACGTCGTCATGACACTGCTCACCACGTCGAACGGTCTCAAATTCGAAAACGTGTATTTGTATTCGACCACCGAAGGACAGCCTATGTACGTGTTTTTAAAGGAAGTGTTGAAAGATATTATTCCGTTTCATTCCTTCACGCAACACGACAGTATAGTTCCCCCCTCCGAAGCGAAGTCCAGCAGCGTCTTCGTATTCGACGACATTGCAACGGAGAAGCAAGACTGTATAAAGGCCTACTTCGCCACCGGACGGCATAAACACACGGACGTGCTGTATCTCTGTCAGACATACACCAAAATTCCGAAACAACTCATTCGCGACAACGCTAATATGGTGATATTTTTCCAACAAGACGACAACAATTTGGAATTTATATACAACGAGCACGTCGGAAACGACTTTCCTTCTTTCCGCGATTTTAAAGCCATGTGCTGTCGCGTGTGGAACGAAAAACCGTTTTCGTTTTGCGTCATTGACAAGACACGGTCGGTGAACAAGGGAAAATATCGGGCTGGGTTCGATCGCTTTATCGAAGTCGCACCATCTATATAATATCGTATTTCTTTTCATCCATCACAGTCGCAATATGGCATATCTGCGACAACATAGGTATCGAAGAGGGAAGGGCTTTATCGGACGTTTCATCAATCGAGCTATCGATGCGCTTGCCTTTGAGTTACACATTCCCTGTGGCTATCAGTTTTGCGGACCGGGAACGCGACTCAGCGAACGCTTAGCGAGAGGCGATGCGGGCATCAATCCCCTAGATCGAGCGTGCAGGACGCACGACATTGCCTACCACGAACACAAAGACGGTGAAGAACGAAAAAAAGCAGACGCGGTACTCGCGAACCGAGCGTGGGAGAGGGTCGTGTCGAGTGACGCGAGTATCGGCGAAAGAGCAGCGGCGCTCGGTGTGACCGGTGTGATGAAACTTAAATCTAAATTAGGAGGAGGTGTGAAAAGAGGAAAAGTGGTGAGAAAACAAAAAAGAAGACAAGGAAGAAGAGGGAAAGGAGGAGTAGGAGGAGGAAGCCTGGAGCAACGTGAAAATAAACAAAGGCTCCATGATGAAATCAAACTGCTACAACAAAGCGGGGAAATCAAAGACACTCTTCAGACGAAAGCGAAACGCTTTCAGCAGACAGAGACAGCGAGTTCCTTACGTCGTAAACGCGCCCCGCATAACCGTTCTCCCCCTTCTATTCCACCCCATCCTACTACTCCGCAAGAAAGATTGAAAGTCGAAGTGGAAAAGACACGATCGATTATTCGAAATAAACTCAAAGCACTCCGCCGATTTGAATCGAACCGCGACGACATCCTGAAGACCTATGTCACCAACCCCATGAAGAATGCATTCAAAGAAGGAACGAAAAAGCCACCGTTCACATTATCCACCCCCGGGAACAACAAAAAAGGCGTTGACCGGGGCGTGAACACGGAGGAAGAGGACGTCAACGCTTCTTCCTCCTCCTCCTCCTCCTCCTCCACCGCCGGTCCGCTCCTTTTTAACATTGATGATTCTCACATAGAAGAAGCGGACGAAAGTTTTCAAAATTTAACGCGTTCGCCTAGAAGCACCAGCGATTCCGCTTTCAACTCCACAGAGCCTTCGTGGTCGCAATGTCTTCATACGCTCTCGCAACAGGAAGGCGCTGATGTGGTTTCCGGGCCGCATTTCCGTTCTCATTCCAGCAGCGGCGAGAGAACGCTCTACATCGGCCGTTCTCAAATGAAAATAGACGAAGGCGGCTACATTGACGTTGGGAAAGACCATTACGAAGCGCGCCCCGGCCTCCTCGAATTAATTTTCAAAAAAGAACCGAATCTCGCAGTTGTGCAAGAGAGAGACTGGAACGATTATAAAAAAATTCTCCGGCACTCCTTCGCCCACAGAGAAGGATATACTAGGAACGGCGATATACGGACCGATAACCTGTGGAAATATAATCATGTATTTGCGACGCTATTTCCCCCTCCTCCTTCTCCTGCTCCTCGTGCCTTAAGAGCAAACACGGCGATGCAGCGAAAAGCGACAACACGACACCGGAAAAAGCGGGAAAAGGTCTTCGCTTCGTGTCCCCTCCTGACTATAAGTACTGGCGTGACCCCAACAAACTGGTGCGAAGGCTCCGTCTCTTACTCGCGTCGAAGGACGCCGGAAACAATGGACACGACGGGGAAATAGTAGAAATAGAGAACGAACTGCGAGATGCTGGTTATTCTGTAGACAGTTGGTGGAACATGAAGAGAAAGAACGCTACTTTGAATGTGCGAGAAGGGTTAGCGAGAGAAATACATGCGCCAGCACGCCGTCGTTACACTAGACGGCGAGTGATTACGAAAGGGCTCGACGACCTATGGCAGGCGGATTTGGTGGAGATGCAACCGTTCGCGAAATCGAATCGGGGCATGCGATACATTTTGACAGTGATCGACGTCTACTCCAAGTACGCTTGGGCGGAAGCGCTTAAGAAAAAGACAGGGGAAGAAGTGGCGAAGGCCTTTACGCTCATTCTCAAGTGCGCGCGTCCCAGGAAGCCTACGCTCTTACAAACGGACGCCGGTACGGAATTTTACAACAGCACTGTTGCCAAGTGGTTCCGCGCGCGTGGCATTCGACATTATTCTACGTTTTCCATCATCAAGGCAGCTGTCGTTGAGCGTTTCAATCGCACTCTCAAAGAGCGCATGTGGAGACGTTTCTCCGCTGAGGGCACACGATGCTGGACGCGCATGCTTCCCTCGCTTATCGAAGACTACAATAACACAAAACATAGAACGATCGGCATGAAACCGAAAGACGTGAAGGACAACAGATTAATGGAAACGGTGTACGCCAACGTGAAAACTATCGACAAGCGACAATTGAAAAAATTTCGAGTCGGCGACCTCGTCCGCTTGAGCACGTACAAGAGCTCGCCGTTCCGGAAGGGCTACGAAGCGCGGTGGGGCACCGAACTCTTCAAAATCGATCGCATTCATCTTTCCGTTCCCATTACGTATTCGCTCGTCGACCTTCACGGCAAAGCGATTACGGGTCGATTCTACGCGCAAGAAATGCAACGCACGCGATTTCCAGAAGAGTACTTGGTGGAGCGCGTCGTTCGCAAAAAGGGACCGATGCGTCTCGTAAAATGGCTCGGGTTCGACGATCGGCACAATTCGTGGGTGCATGAACATGACATGGTTACGTAAGAAGTTACGTAAGAAACGACTGCACTGGCTTGTCCTTGTTAGAAACGATAAGAACACTCCACGCAAACAGGATGTGGTGGGACACCACGGCGGTAATAGGTTGCGGTCGACATCTACGTTATATTCTCAGTGTTCTTTCGTTTTAAATCAGTCGCTTCAGAACGGTGTATGCGAGTAGATGAGTCATTGTGATTTTCTGTTTGCTGCACTATGTGGAGTTTGTTTGATACTTTTTGCCCTCGCTTTAAACATTCTCGCACCTGCGAGAGTGGAAAGAGGAGGAGGAGGAGGAGGAGCGACCGTGGGACGCAGACGATCCTATCTCGACCGTCGACGCAGCCACCAACACCGACGAGGTGCGAACCTGGGACAAGGACAACGCCTCTTCTTCTTTTTCCCTGGAATTACCGTCGCCGCCGGCCATCGACCCACCAACGCCACCCGCTTCGCCTTCTTCTTCTTCTTCATACGGACCGACGCCGCCGCTGACTCCATCGTCTCGCCACGTCTACCGCCGCGAACGAAAAATTAGAAAAACCGCTGCGATCGCTGACCTCCAAGGCTTTTGGAAAGACGGTGCGTTTATTTTGAAAACGCTGACCGTGTTGCGCATACCAAGTGACTTTGAAGACATAGACAAATATAAAATCCTCACGTTGTCATTTCAAGCACCCTGTGTGATTGAAGAACTCAGTGCACGCGATCGGCGGTCTAAACAATGGCTTGAGCAACACCACCACCGTACGCCCTGGCAATGCGGGAACATTCCGTATTCGTGCAGACACGAAGCGATTCGAAGAGCCGTTGACGGTATTGACAAAATATTCGTCAAAGGAGGACAAAAAACCCATTGGCTACGTGAATACGTTCAATGTTACGTGGTGGACTTGGTGTTGTTCAACTGTCCGAACATCGCCACGTGTGTGAAATTTTACCGCGAACTCTATGCTACAGACGTGACGTGGCGACTTACTACGTCTTCGCTGCAGGAGAAAGGAACACTCAACGTTCTATCCCTCATGCATTGGCTCTCTACATTTCGAACAGACTTGATCCACAACGAAGAGCATCCCATTCGTCACGAATGACGCAAACAGGCTGTCGCGACCACACTTCCTGTTGCGCACGCGCGCGATATCGGCGACCGCAGGCGACTTCCTGCGCAGCTGCACGCTTCATGAGCGACATCCTGTTCCCAGTGAGTATAAGACAAATACAATTCATTAAGATAAGCATAGTCTGTGAAAGAAGGCCATATGGACCACATCATCAAAATCAGCAACAAGGAAAACCTGGGTCGCGGCGAGGAGCTTCAACTGATTGTCGCCAACGCTAAGAGAGAACAACTCCGAGACACCAACGACGCCATCCAACAATACTACACTGTGCGTCCGCGCACACTCGCATCGCTCGACGACGAGAGTCTTCAGCATCTACCTGCCGCATTTCTTTGTCATACCTCAGCATCGTCAGACGTGCGTTACGTCTTCAGCCGACTTCCGGAAAACATTCAAAATCTAGCCTGCATTCGCGAACTTCTGCCCTGCCTCAAACATTACAACACCGGGCGCACGCAGATCGACGGACCGGCGCCGGCGATACGGAACTGCATGCCTTGTCGCCGAGGGATGCAGGAACGAGTGTAACCGCACATGGATTGGGTAGACTGTATAATGATTATTGGAACTGTCTTTCAATTGATCATGGTGACTTCAGCTCTCGTGTGCTTCCTTTTGTGAACTTTGTGACAGCCATCATGGATTCTACCCCCCCTCCCCTTTCCATAGTGAACAGTCATGACCTTCCATCTGATTTTATTTGTCCCATCTGCCATAATAATGACATTCGTCTATGGATGAAAACAAACTGCAATCATATCTTTTGTAAAATTTGCATTGAAAAATGGATGGGAAAACAAGCTGAAAAGGAAAAAGCACAAACATGTCCCATGTGCCGTTTCGTCTTGGTGCCCAAACCACCACCCTCGAGGGGTGAAGAGGAGGAGGAAGAAGAAGAAGAAGATGAAGAGGAGTATGAAGAACATGTTCTATTAGCCATGCACAGATTTTTTAGTCGACCTTTCCTCCGCACCGTCGCACGATCGATCAACGCCGCACTGTGACGGGACTCCCCATGCTACACAGAACTCCTCGACTTGCAGCGACGAACCGGTCTTGATTTTAGCGTGCGTTTTATTGCAACATGGGATTTGGATGATATCTGCGGACAAGACGTATTTTTGGTGGGGATCGATGCCCCTTTTCCACCTGTCATGAACTGAGAGAATGTGGTGGGGGGAAAGATTAGAAAAGTGATTCAGAGTGGGGTGAGTGCACATGCTATAAGAGGAAGAGTGACAAGAGCGACTGTACCAGTACTACGAAACAGCCTGTGCGAGACATGTGCGACAACGACTATTACACGGAAGAGCAGGAGGAAGGGGAGGAAGAGGAGGTGTGCGACAATGCAGAGGAAGAACACATCTGTGGAGACGGCGCCGTTGTTGAAAACATGCAGCAACGACGAGACGATGCTCCCATCAGGGCGTACGTGGACGCACGCTTCCGACAAGTATTTCAAGCGAGCGAGGACGTACGCGGCGATCTGCAAACGCTGATTGCCAATCAGGCAAAGTGTCTACGGCAATGGCAAGACGCTGGGCCCTTCAACGCCGATCTGTTTCGAATTACAAACGTCGGTCAACCTTCAGAGCCACGTGACGCTGCAAACAAAACGTACGTCGATCGCCATGTGAATGACATTCACAAACATCTCGAAAAAATTCCAAAATTACGCATCACCAAAAATGGCAACCTCAACATGCAAAATGCACGCATCGTCAACCTAGCATTGCCCACCCACAAAGACGATGCGACCTCAAAACGCTACGTCGACGACGCGATGCAGTTTCAACGGGATTTCATCAATCGCAACACCCTTCGTCGCACCGGGGAAAACGGAGAAGACTATCATTTTGAAGGTAAACGTCTCACCAACGTCGCCGACCCCGTCGAAGAAAACGACGCCGTCAATCTCAAGGTACGACGCCTTCTCAACATTGCGTCCGTGTGAAAGAGAGAGAGAGAGAGAGAGAGAGAGAGAGAGAGAGAGAGAGACTGTCAACAACCCTCATGTATTTTTTTCAATAAAGAGAAGCTCAAACAATGTACATGTTGTGATCAATAAATACTTGTTCTACCCTACTCACTGGTGTTCGTCTTGTCATTTATTATTTTTTCCATCCTCTTGTCACCACCGTGCAGGGGAAAAAAATTAAATCCTCTCCTCTCCCCGCTCCCTTTTTTTCTTGTTGTTTTGCATCCCTTAGTGTTTTCGTTTGCAGAGGTTGGTACATAGGGGGAGACAGGTAGGCAGGCAGGCAGGCAGGCAGACAGGCTGGCTGTTGGGAGCCGTGACGTCACGCCCTCCACGCAGCTGGCGGCGGCGGCGAGACGACCTAACCGCAAGGCCGCCGGCGACTTGCGCTTGCAACGGATGTTGACATCGTAATCTCACCGCAAGCACGCGGCCTTGCCAAGGTCGTCTCGTCGCCGCCGGCGGATGCTCACCGCAAAACCGCAGCCTTGCGCCCGGCCTTTGTTTTTGTTTACATCTGATGTCATCAACCCCTGATAAGAGACGGCCGATCCGGGATCATCAGATGTTGTGATCCCGTATCGGCCGTTTCCTTCTACTTTAGTTTTTTATTCATGCGCTTTTCGTGTGGGTATGCTAGCTTAACGTTAAGTTGGCGTACCCACTTTTTAGCGTTGTATATTTTGATGTCGTGCATCGGTAGAAAATTTTTAAATTTGGGTGTAAATTAGTTATTAATTAGAAAAACATTCTGGGATACTCTTTCTCAATTTTGTGATAAGTGGGCATGCCAACTTTACTGCCAAGTTTGGCAGGCTTCATGGGTGGGGAGTAGGGTCTGAAGAAGGGCGTGCTCACCAGCTAGCATTACTATGCAGCTCAGCGAGTAGCATTGTGCACAATCCTGTTTTCTCAATATGTGGTAGGAACGCTACCTCCTTATGCCTGTATCAGAAGAGATTATGTATAGATATAGAATACATGCAATTCAATGCAATGTAATGCAATGTATTTGTAGCCTTCTCCAATTAGAATACCACGAGCCACGACTGCTTCTACACCTGCAATTTCTCTATTAATCGTTTTGTATGGGAATCTATTATTTATACATTAAAAGACAACTGTCTTGTGTGTTTATGGGAATAAGGTGTTGGTTAAGTTTCATAAGAAAAAGTTGTTGGTCCCATTCATTTGAAAATCGGTATTTGCACACTTAAGAACGTAAAAATGAGAAGCCGAAAGTAAGAATGTTCAATCATTCTGTTAGAGCAAGCTAACTTAAATCTAATTATATTTACTTAAAAGACGCACATCTTAATGAGATTCTTGCACGCCCCTTAGCGGGCAAATGTATGTACTATTCAATAGTTTCCTCTAGGCTCAACAGAGGCCGCCAGGAAGCAGGCCTGCCTAGCCGGGCTTCCCGCGACGCATATGTTTTGCGTTAAGTTTCCTCTAGCCACTCATAGAGGCCGCGAGCTCACAGCCTCGTCTACCGCGGCCGTCGCTGGCCGCCGCCGCCAGCGCCCCCCTCCCTGAGGCATGCCGCCGGGGGGGTGAGGGCTACCCCTCGCCGGTACCTGCGAGCACTCTCTCGCCTCGCCTCCGGCAACCCGCCTTTGTGTGGGCTTCCAGAACTTTCGGCCGCCACGCGGCCAATGGTTCCCCCACTACCGCACTGCAGCCCGCAAGCATTTGTCAAGCGACGCGGTGTTTAGTTCTAAAAACACTAGCGCACCCTGTTCCGGCCAGAGCTTCCCTTTGTCGTTGAAGAACGTAACGGCCAACCTACTCGTCGTCTAGTGCTTGAGCTGAGCAGACGTGCTGCGCACTCTTCTCTCAACATGGTCAACGGCTATGCTGTTTCGCCGTACAAGCTTGCGGCCGTTCCTGCTACACATGTTCAATGTCGGTGCTGGTAACTATTATAAACTGCAACGCTTATGCGGCGTGTCCAACTAATGCTTTATTCTCACGTTCTGTAACACGTGCAATCAATTACTGTTATAAACTGCCACGCTTATGCGGCGTGTCCAACTAGTGCTTTGTTCTCACGTTCTGTGGCACGTGCAATCAATTACTGTTATAAACTGCAACGCTTATGCGGCGTGTCCAACTAGTGCTTTGTTCTCACGTTCTGTGGCACGTGCAATCAGTTACTGTTATAAACTGCAACGCTTATGCGGCGTGTCCAACCAGTACTTTATCTTCACGTCTAATGTTCACGTGCAACCAGTCATTGTTACAGTTGCAACGCTCACGCCGCGTGTGTGACCAACGTGTTATCTTCTCGTTAGTGCCCATTCATGGCACGCACAATCTCCTGAGCTACAATTGCCTTAACGGGCGTGGGTTCGCCACCCGCCCGTAACTACACCAGCCTCATCAATGTACAAGAAGGAACAAGTTCTGTGCTACCGCACCATATATGTTTCCATGCCATGGGCATAATTGTATCTTTGTATTGTGATTTGGTTCTGTGCTACCGCACCATATATGTTTCCATGCCATGGGCATAATTGTATCCTTGTATTGTGATTTTGTGTGCTGCAACCCCCCTTTTTTATTCTTTCTCCCCTTTATAGGTTAAGATGTACCCTGTTTGAATAGAATATATGTTTACATGATCTAATCTACAGCTTTTATGGTAATAAGCACTCTCCATCCTCTTCCATCCTTGCAGTCCCAGACCTGCAATGGTGGTTATAACCTGTTGCTCTCTCATTACAGGTGTATGGGTGGTCCTTCGAACTTAATTAACTTAATTGGAGCTATGGTAGGAATGTTTGGGAGGGGTCGAAGCCTCATTATTTTCACGCCTAGTCCACTCGCTCGACCCACCCCAGCCACATTCCTTGAATTTACTCAGTTTTTTCCGTATTTACTTGCATTTTTTCAAATTTAATTAGTTCCAAGCCAATATTATGGCAATACTATGGGCAAGCGCTATGTGCACAAAATTACCCTGGTCATTAGAGGGTTAAAGATGGCAACAACAGTATTGCCAATGTTGAGAAAGAAATTTTGGCGCATGGAGGCTAAATTACCTCCGGAACTTGGGGGTTTAATCAACGTCACTTTCACAGATCTATTTAGGTGGCGTTGATTTAATTCCCGCAAACCGAAGATCGTAACACCAATACACGCCCAAAAACGTTTTCAGTATTTTCTTTCAATCTTTGGGCTCTAACGCATCGCCTACTAATTTAAATTTTCCCGTATTAGAGTTCATTCGAGTATCAATTTTAGAAAACATGTTATACAGTTGTGCATCCACTATCTAAACATCATATACCTCCTGATAAGCTATATGCCACATTATAGGCTTCGTGTTCAAATTGATTAGGCATAGTTGTTAAGAAACTCATACATGATTTTTCAATCTGTGTTTCCAGAAAACATTAGGAAGATTTGTGTCCTTCTTCTAGACACTTATTGTATCCAAATTTGAAAGGAGGACTCCTTTTTTGTATTATCTTTAAAGTTCTTGACAACTTTATAAAAATATTTATTATTTTTCAATGTTTTATTGCATAACAGAGCTCCATGGTCCAATGTGGCAGGGATTGAATTTCTTCTTTGTTTGAATTCTTCAATAATTTTTATTCTGTTTTTTAATTCTCAGACAATTTGACCCAGCACTCGATTGCCACTCTAAAACTTTCAAAACTAGGAGGTAAACTGTGTGTATACCTATTAGTAAGACGATTGTCGTTAATAATAATAATAATAATATCAGTTAATTTGTCAAATGTACAGAGGTGGATTTACGCATAGGCACAGTAGGCACGTGCCTACGGCGGCAAATTTTCAAAGGCGCAAAATTTTCTTGATATTTTCTAAAACAAATTTAGGTTCTCTAAAAACTATAACAGCATAAATCATGATTAAAACAGAAAAGATTTAAACGAGACTAAAGCTGCCCCCTTGTTATGGGGTTATATTGTATTGTAAGTTATGTTGTAAGTTATATTGTATTGTAAGGTTGTCAACACTGTGTCACTAGATTGTCGTTGCGAATCAGTTGTAGTCAGTGGAATTTATGTTCAGTGTTCAGTTTTGATATGAGACACAAGAGACACTATTTTGTATAATGTTTAATTTTTCCATTCGATTTAACTCATCTTTTACTTTATCTCGAAGTTTAAATGGGATCTTCCTACACGCGGACACTTTCGGTACGGCATCATCTTTCAACACAATTTTACATTTTTTTATTGATATATCTCCAATACCCCGAAATAAATCCCGATGCGTAGAAAAAACAGTTTCTAGTTTGATTTCACTCACACTCCTTTGCAATAAATCTAACTTTTCGATTCCTTTCAAACCTAAAATTGGAAAATTTTTATCAAAATCTACAACCTGAAACTCTAAATTTTTAATACGGTCATTTGCTTTGCATTGCAAAGTGATTTTACCAACAACTGGTATCTTTGTGTTGGCAAAGGTTCTCAACGTTACATTACTATGAACTACGTTTTGTTCCACTTTCATTTGCTTTAATTTAGACATAGGCAACACATTAACTTGTGCCCCCGTGTCTAGTTTGAACTTCACTCTCTTGTCACAATCAGTTAACTCCACAATCTGATACCAGTCGTTTTTATTATAATCAATGCTATTTACTGTTTTTTCTACTTGAATTGAACCCATGAAACAATCTCCGTCGTCCTCACTGTCTGTGTTTACTTCATACACTAGTTTACTTTTACACATTCTCGCAAAATGATTTAACGCTTTACACTTTCGACACGTCTTACCAAATGCCGGACACTGTCCCCACTCATGTTTAAGTCCGCATTTACCACATCCTCTGACTGGTGTTGAAGTTGACCCCTTTTTTTGATAGGCTTTACTCGTTGACGGCTGCTGTACCTTGTTTCCCTGCCAGGAGCTTCCCGTGGACTTCCTCGCGTATTGCTCATTATTCTTCTGAATGGTCTCGACAAATAATGACTGTCTTTCCATTGTCTCCAATTGTTGTTGTGTCTGCTCTGCTGCTCTACCCATCTCAACTGCGCTGGCTAAGGTTAAGTTTGCCTCAGCAAGCAATTTTCGTTTTAGATTTTGGTCACATACACCTTGCACTATTTTGTCCTTTATGAGTCTGTCACGTGCATTACCAAAATCACAAAGTGCACTCATTCTCTTCAGATCCGTAACAAAACTGTCAAAAGTTTCTGACTGTCCTTGCACACGACAGTTAAACTTATACGTCTCTACACTGGTATTAACTTGAGGTACAAAATAGTTGTTAATTTTCGTCATAACTGTGGCATAAACCTTTTTTTCATCTTCCGTAATGTCAAGCGTATCATAAATACGCATTGTCTCTTCACCTAAAACGTGTAAAAGAATAGCAATCTTCACCAAATCACTTTTTTCATTGCCACCATATACGTCTCAAAACTTTGTTTCCAAATTTTCCACTCCTCTGACATATTGGAAGAGTTCAAATTTAAACACCGTGGCGGCTTCAAACCTTCCATTATAGCTTTATATCAATATACGTCTCTCATATATATTAATATCAGACACCTATTAACGAATGCTGTACTCATTCGCAATCCACAATTCAACTCGTGTTCATATAACCTCACTTTTCACAGAGATATTGATATCATCAATTGCCGAATATATCTCCACATTTCAGTATATAAATAATATATTTCCAGACTGCGCCATGTTATGAAGCCAATAAAGAACACTGTAACTAATTTAAATAGATAAACTTTAATGTGGATTAAGATGGATACAAAATAGTGTCTCTTGTGTCTCATATCAAAACTGAACACTGAACATAAATTCCACTGACTACAACTGATTCGCAACGACAATCTAGTGACACAGTGTTGACAACCTTACAATACAATATAACTTTGATTTATAAATTAAGTTTGAATTTCAAGTGAGGACATTTTCAGTGTTACAGAATACATGAAAAGAATTCGCCAACGACTTCTGATTGGTTGATTGAGCAGAAAGAATTACGTTCTTAGAGTAAGGAGTTTGAATTAGCCAATCAGAAATCGCTGACGTATTTCGGCATGCGTTCATATTGCGCTATGTAGAAAGTAGCGACATCTGTTGCTTCTTGAGTTAGTTCTAGAAGACGGATCTGGAAATAATCCTTTTTTTCCTTTTGTTACTATTATTGTGTATCGTTTATTGTAAAGGTGCGTTTACACGAAGAGACAAAGTCTCCTAACTTCATGACGTCACGGAGATAAACTCTCTCTGGCGGCTTTACACGGTTCGAAATATATCCCGAAACGCGAGTCTCCTAACACACGGGAGAGTTGGTTCCTGAGATATCTCCGGAAAAGTCTCTCCTTGCTGTTTACTATTGATACAAATGTCTCTCGATGTCCTCCGGCGCAGCCATCTTGAATAAGCAGCGGCGAGCAGTTTGAGGTTAGAATGTGACAACTGTTGCAGCTGCCTGTGCCACTTTCACAATTTTGAAGAAGCGGAGGAAAAGAAAGAGACACGTGTGAGTGAGTTTAGATGCCCTTCAAATCATATCTGATGATTCTACGCAAAAACCGTCAACGCGTGCAGAAACTAAAGGTCTTATTGTTGCTTTAAATCGACTTGAAACTGCTATTATGACCGAGGTTTGGGGATTCATTTTAGACAGCTTGAATGCGTCGAAAACAACTGCAAAAAGTCAATATCGATTTAATTTCCGTGGTTGGTATTTACACTTCGCTTGTAGAACTTTTGAAAACGAACAGAGACAATTTTGAATTTTTTGAAGAGAAGGGTAAGAAGCTGTCAAATACTGAAACGTACGAATCGGAAAACAAAAGAAAAAGGAAACGTAAAATGCAATGTGATGAAACTAACGAGAATGCAGTAGAACTGACCGCACGAGACAAGTTTAAAATCGATACTTATTTGGTTATTGTTGATAAATTACTTGCAAAATTGAATAAGAGACTTGAAGCGTATAAAGATGTATATGCCAAATTTAAGACTGTCATTGAAATAGAAAAATTATCTTTGATAGATTTGGAAGAAGCAGCGATATTTTTATTTTCACATTTTCCCCAAGATCTTGAAGAATCGCTTGTTTCTGAGCGTATACATTTAAGTTCGTATTTAAAAATCCTTGACAAAGATGTTAAGCCAACGAAACCTGCAGCTTTATTAAAGTGGTTACGGAAAGAAGAATTAGAATGTATTTATTCTAACGTTGACACTTCGAATCTTTTTATGTATTCCAGTGGCCAATTGCACAGCAGAACGTTCATTCTCTTGTTTAAAAAGGATTAAAAATGATTTGCGTTCTACACTGGCAGATTGAACGTCTTAGCGTTATTGTGTATCGAAGAAAATTATCTCAGCGTTTTAGATTATACTATAATTATTGATGAATTTCCTCAGCAAAAGGCACGTCGCAAAATTTTACATCAATAAACAAATTAGCTATAATTAATAAAACGTTATTTCAACTGTATAAAAAACCCCATCCAAAAAGTTAAATGTTATATTCCTTGTTTATAATGGTAAATCGAAAATTATTGTTAAAATCGA
Source organism: Gryllus longicercus (assembly GCA_038098605.1). NCBI lineage: Eukaryota > Metazoa > Arthropoda > Insecta > Orthoptera > Gryllidae > Gryllus > Gryllus longicercus. Next base: position 824,536 of record JAZDUA010000028.1, read on the forward strand.
GTTGACTGGGATCAATTGACAAAATTAAATCAGATAATGCCTTTTCGTAATTTTTTTCTCCTTATTCACTTTCTATTGTGACGTTTTCTAAAACTTCACGCACGCATTTGCATTTTCTATGTATCATGTCCTAACGATTCAATACATACAATACCAGCAGTATTCTTGATTGCTATCGGCGTTTCTTCATTCAGTTATCAAACTTTAATGACATTCTTGTGTCTGGGCCCATACCCTATTAGAGGGCGCTCTAATTAGCGTTATAGAATAACAGGACGAGACTTAAACGTCAAAAGATTCACATGTATATTCCAATTACACCATCGTACATAGAAAATAACAATGAATAACACAGAATAAGATATTCCTTACCCGTTGCTTGGTTTCCCGCATATTTCTATTCTATTCCCGCATATTTATTCCTTAAGGCTAAATGCACCGTAAAATACTTGCAGGAAAATTCAATAGATCGTAGCACTATCACAGGGGAATTTACTTTACTGATAACGTCTGAACCAATGGTCCGATTTTCGATCTGTAAACACCATTTGACGCCTTTTTAAAATACAATTTACGCTACGAAGCCCTTTTTCCAAAAATTTAGCAATCAATTGAATTTGAAATTAGTTTTTAAACTTCCGAGAAAAATATAAAAATGTGGGCATATAGCGCGATGGCGACATGCTTCCTGATTCCAATGCCGTGAAAATCACTCAAATGGAACGAATAGGAGCGTCGTAAAGTGAAATTTAGGAAAACACCTCGCCCCCCTCTTCCCCTTCTGTGCCGTTGCGTCACCCGCCCGATTGTCGTGGGCCCTCTGTCGGCGCGGCGGCACGGCCAGGCCCTGCGGCGTGCGGAGCAGGCGGGACTTGCGGAATACGCAAGCCAGACAGTCGGTTTATGCTTTCGTCACTTTGCATCTCAATCTATTTTTCCACAGATACCAAACTAGAGATGCTATACCGAGGTAAACGGTCTGTAATAGTAGTACATAACTATCTTTTTCACATATTTCCGTCTTCCTTCGAATACGATCTTAAAAGTTTTTGAGGCAATACTCAAAATATCGATTCCGATTTGGAACTGGTTTTTAAAAAAATGAACTAATTTTGTAAATATCACCATTATTCCATCTCCCCACTTCTTATTTTAGATATATTTTACTTCTAAGGTCTTCTGTTAACCTTGCATCTTCCGTTGTCAAATACCGGAAAGAATGAGCGGAGTAAACGCACGAGCTCTTTTATCCTACAACTCGATTTTTGATCTCAAAACGATGTTTATCTCCTTTACAGAGTTCATCTGGTAAATCTCTTTTTCCAAGTAAAAAGGCCGAAGCTAATTTTAAAAATGTTTTCGTGTTTTCGGACAAATTTAAAAAAGTGCATGATCTTGGCTGTCCGTGTGCTGTCGCGTCGAAGGCTGTGTTGGCCCATACATACAGGGCTGGTATACCCATGGCATACCAGCCCTGAGGAAGACCAAGACAAGATGGTCGAAACGTCGGCAACACAGCTTCGAGGCGGCGTCACCCTTGCCGCCCCGTTATTAAAATTAATGTTACATATCAAATTGTAACGTTTCAGCAACAATTCCTCATTAATTTGAACGTTTTAACTTTAAAAGTAACTATACATTTTGCACATTGTTTTCATAAATTAAATACATTTTTTGGATTAGCTAATTTTGGATATAAACTATCTTCATAGCAAGTAACGTTCAACATTATTAACGTTTTAACACGGAAACGTTAACATTAAAAGGAAACTAAAACATGACAACTAGAATTGCAACATGTTTTCCTTCGTCAATGGGCCTTACTTTCAGATTCATATACTTCTGAAATCATAAGGTATACTCTAATGAAGTAGACAAATAAATAGCTTGTATTAAATGTTAATATGATATATTTTTATTTACAACAACTGAACGATTAGAATATTACGACGTTGTAACGGTTTTTATAATTTTCGATTTACCATTATAAACAAGGAATATAACATTTAACTTTTTGGATGTGGTTTTTTATACAGTCGAAATAACGTTTTATTAACTATAGCTAAGAGACTAGCCTTATATTATTTTAGCGGCAGAGAGATTGATTTGATTGTACTCAATAAACATGTATTGAATGTAAAATGTTTAGGCATATTAATAACAGTGATGGTAGATCTGTAAGAGAGCCAAATAACAAAGTATAAAAGCAAATAAAACATGTGGCCTCAACCACTCAATAGGACATAACCAACCTCTGAGGAAACAAGTCAAGATCATAGCAGGGGTGGGGGGGGGAGGTGAGGGGGGGGGGGCGTGCTCCGCGCCAAGCGCGCGAGGGTGGTTGTAGATAGTGGGCTGAGCTCTCATGCCCAAGACACGCGACCGGATGATGCGTTTGATAATGCTCCCCCCATGTTTCTGATATTCGACTTTTCAGGCTACTTCTTGAGTACCATCGAGAAAAACGCAGAAAAAACGTTTGAAGAAAACGTAATGTATTTCCGAAGGTTCGCGGGAGGCGCGATTGTTTCCTTTGGATCTTTACGGTAAAATTTGAGAAAACTTAACTTCCCCGGGGAACCCCGTCTCAAAATTGTGAAGGCAAATTCTTTGTATTCTGTTTCTTATTACAAATGTCTTCTATTGTGAATTTTTAATTTTTTTAAGTGAACATATACATTTCGTACGAACCGCACTGAAATGAACATCGCACATTTCTTACTTCTTATCATATGACATAAGATTGACGCTTTTTTGAACACAACATTGTGATTATTAATAAAGAGATTGAACATACGCCCCATACCCTGTGTAGAGACTACAATGAGACCGCGGCGTTTTGATCTCGCACAAGAAGTCATCTTGATTCATATGAAAATACTATTGAAAACTTCATATCTGTTATCAAACAACCTTGTATAAGGATTGTGGAGTAGAGGCTTTCATCTCTTCCTTGGACCGATGTCTGGCGCAGGTAAGATGCCGACATCCGTTAGTTATCATCTTGTCTCACTTTTTCTGAAAAATGTTTTGAAACAAATTTGAATAAATGTCTTTACCGAAGAGTCTCGTAAATATGTCTTAGCATAATGAAAAGTTTCTGAATCAAGTGACGGGCATGGGGTGGCGAATACTCCGTTTTCTCAGCCAAGAAATGGTGTTTGCGTTTGCGTTAAAAACGGGTTTTAAACATTGCGACTTATGTGATTTTAACATTCCTGCATACATTTCAAACGGCCTGAGTGACTGGCTCAGTTACAATTTCACTAGAAGAGTCATTTCCATAAAATTGTATGATCGAGCTGAGCAGCGACTGGATTGTCAGAAGCCCGCTATGAATACTCTGCTTTGATTCAAAATTGCAGTAGAATCTTAAACAAAACAGCACTGGATTGGTCTGTTCCATAAATCAAAGGAATAATTGTTCACCTTGAAAGTTTTTAAACATAAAATATTTGCATCAAAAAATGTATTGGAAGTGAATGGAGAATTTTCTAATATATTAGAGTAATTGCTTAAGAACAAATAAAGTTGCAGGCTTCATTTTTTTCTAGCCATAAACATATAACATTGCAGATACTTTATGTTAAATAACAGCGGTAAGTAGCATATCTATTTGAGATTTCACTCATAAATAAAAAATTGCAATTTTTTCATTTTATTATTATAAAAATAAAATTATTATACCTAAATCACCACCCCAAAGTGTCCATAGTCCTAAATTTTAACTTAGAATTTTGACTGAAAATAAGAATTAAAAAATCAGAAATTAACGAATAAAGGGATTCAAGGCCGATCAGATGGCCGAGATCGCTAAGGCAGTAGTGCCGGAGTGGTTTCGGACCAGAAGATCGCGGGTTCGAGTCCCGCCTCGGGCATGGATGTATTTGTGTATGTCTGTATGTGTTGTCCTTTCACCCCCATTATCATCATATCATCATTTCATCTTCCATACCCCCAGGGCTAACAACCGTGGGGGATAAAAATCGGATCCAGCTAAAATGCTGGTCCCCCCCAAAAATTGTCGCAAGCACCTGCCACCGTGATAATAAATAAAAACTGAGCCACGGTAAATGCAGGATGCTTGCATGCGTGGTCCTAGTCGACCGATTAACGAAAAAAAAAGTGATTCAATTGCACCCGTTTTTAATTGTCTATAGTCCAGTACAAAATTATTTATTTTGTTACAAAATTACTACATTCTTGATAGTATATTATATGCTAGTTAAATTGAAATTTCTCCGGTGGCAGACACTTTCTTATGAAACCGGTCCCCAACTTTTCGGAATTGTAGAGTGTATTCATACTGATTGCTCATTCTAAATATTTGTATTTTTTATAAGACATGGTTGTTTAGACATTTTAATTTTTATGCATACAAGCCAACAGCAGAAGTGTCGGAAATGGTGTTTCTTGCAGTTTTGCAATCTGAAAAATACGTTTTATGATACTTTCGATGGCAATGTTTTTTTAATTGTTTAGTTCCTTAGTTAAAAAGCAGCTAGTACCTGTCGATAAGTCCTTAGAAAGGTAAAGTTGGTACGTTAGGTTACTACGTAATACCCGTGCTGTACCTCGAGAATACACTTCCCTTCTATCATTCAGCATAGAACGCATTCATAATTATAATTCCTTGCTATCATACACTTATTCCTTGGGTATTTACTATTGGATGCAACATTTACTTCCTATAACACGGAGTGACATTCTGGTTGGCGACAATATTTTTCGCTTAAATGATATGCAATAATTTTTATAATAATTATATAATTAAATTCTTTCTTAAATCTTTTATCCCAAATAATAGATAGACGCACACTGGGGATAGAGTTGATAAGCACTTGATAGAGTTGATTTGCTCTGTCCAGCGGCGAGGGTGGAAGCGTGGATTTTGTTAGATGGTGGACGAACGGCGCATTCAGCTTTGAAGCTGTCATTAGTCATTCACAGTAAACCAATTGCAATGTGTAATATTAGAAACAAAAGCGGAATGGTTGCAGTGTTACAAAAAAAGTTCAATTATTATCTGGGATAAGTGTACTATGAGTCATAAACATTCTCTTGAAGCTTTTCACACAACTATACAAGACATAAACGGCAATAACCGACTCTTCGGTGGTGCTGTTTTACTACTATCTGTTCCGATAGACATACCTGACATTTCTCACTCCACTTATGCTGATGAGAATAACGCATGTTTGAAACAATCATTTTTTATGGAAAAACGTTGAAACACTTCGATTGACTATAAATATGCGAGTACATTTACATAATGATTCGATAGAACAAGTATTTTCAAATCCATTACTGGATATTGGAAACGATACAATCAGACTACATCAAAATACGCAATGTATCCAATTGACAGAAAACTTCTGCACTATTGTTCATTCAAAAAATGAACTCATTGAGTGTATTGCATGTAGTAAGTTAATAATGGATGGTTCTAAGCTGAAATATGAGGTACCTCAATATAATATATAATTTTTGTCTAAAATTTGAAGTAAAAAATTTGAATGATGGGATTACATCTTTCTTGTCTTCTTGCAATATTCAAATACATATTCTAAAATGCACCGTGTCGCCGCACTTACGTGTTTGGTGTATTTCTTTGTTGATTTGTATGCATGAAAATTGAATAGAGTTCAACCTCATAAAATATTTTTTCTGTTTGCGCCCGCTATCAACCGAAACATCCGGTCGCAGGGGGGGGTGAGGGGGGCCCCGCCCGCCCGCGAGACCTTGAGGCCTGCGAGCCCGTTAGTTATCATCTTGTCTCGCTTTTTCTGAAAAACGTTTCGAATCAAATTGAATAAATGTCCTTACCGAAGAGTCTCGTATTGGAGACAGTTTTGAGAAAATTTTGTTTTTATAATGTTTGTAAATAGCACATATTGCACGCAATATTTCGCGAAATCTACTAAAATTTTCAATAATATGTTCCTGACCTTCGTGAAAGAACTCACTATCTTATTTTGGGCGGAGGTAACAGGGCTGGGGATGGTAATAGGGTTAACGTGAGGGTTCCACCCAACTTTAAAATGGCAATATCTTAATTATTTTTGGTACTAAAGAAACCCCTGCTGGAACAATCTGGTATAAACGTTTTCGGATGGTTCCAATTTTTTTTTCACTGTTGTGGTGGTGCCAACATCACGTGCATTTGGTTGTTCTGGCACTCGTCTCTTAGCATATTAAACTGGCTTTCTGCGAATGAATTCGAAACTTGCTTATAGGAATAGACACCTATCTCTGCTCTCAAAATCTGTACACAAAAATGTGCACACAATAATATCTCGCGTATGTATTTCCCAATCGAAATAACAGGCAATAAATTTGTTAGAAATGTTTGGCGATGAAATGTTTAGAAATGTCGCCTCGAGTGATGCTGATTTTTACCACTGTCATATTTATAGTACACCAAATTATCTTGCAAATTTCTCTTAGATGAAATAAATTATTGGGAAATAAATGTAGGAAGGTATTTAAAAAACTCCAGTTATTGCTACTTGATTCATCAATTGAAATATATTATGCGTTGGGTGTTTCATTTTATTTAGGTCTATGAAAGCGTACCTTGTGAAAGAAAAACGGAGTATTCAGAAATAATAATTTATTATTATGTACGCTAAAAATATTCAATTAATAGCAGATAAAATATTCAATAATAATTCTATAATTTGGTGTACGCTAAAAATATTCAATTAGTCAGCAGATAAAATTGTTAAAAACAGTTTACAATGAGAGATTGATGAAAAATGAACAAAATGAGAAAGAGCAAAAAATGCCAACTGCACTTTCATATAAATAGGACATTTGGTAAAAATGGGTTTTGTCAAGAATGTGTACATTTGAGAGGTAAAGTTTTCACCGAAGATAAGATAAATAAGAGTATTCCTTGTAATAGTAATTATAAAAGTTGTAGGCTGATTATAATTTCGCAAACATGTGTATTATTTGCACACTTTTCGAGATATAGATAAATATTACGTTTTTTGGAAAGCTGTCGCTTCATACGTTGCAAATTAAACATTACTCTTTCAATCTAATAAAGTAAACGTCTAGAAGCACGTTATGACGCATTATTCCGCGACAATACCATCAAGTAAAAGACTCGTTTGCCGAGGTAAATAGTGTCTATTGCACGGGAGGGAATCTTTCTTGTTAGCAAATATTGCCAAGAACGGTCTTGTGACTTTTATTCTTAATTCAATGAAGAGAGAGAAAGAAGAGACTTCGAACTTCAAGAAAACGTGAACAGATTTTACTTCTCAGACGTATATCACACTGCGTTTTATGAATTGTTTGTTGACGCTAAATTAATAAAATAAATAAAGAAATGTTCTCTGAAGCGGCGAGGGATCTAGTAGAAATAAAAATATAATACAGTAAAATTATTGTTTTGGAGGGCAAATGAGTTTACATTTCAAAATCGTTTTGTACTGTTTCATTTTTTTAAATAAAATTTATCTAGTTTTCTCATTTTACTACAACTATTACTACTTATAATATATAATAATGCTATTAACAATGACAACAATAATAAAAATATGCATTGAGTAACAATCTCGTGAGAAGAAGAAAATATCTGGGTATCAATGCAGTCAAACCTCAAATGGAATATTCAAATAAATGAATTAATTGTTATAGCGGTCATTGTGCATTCATAAATCTTTCAAAATCAGTCAGCCTACACGCATCTCATGACGAGTATTTGGTGGGAAAAAAGCTTCGGCATAATATTCTAGGAAGACACATCCTGTAATAATAATAATAATAATAATAATAATAATAATAATAATAATAACAATAATAATACACAAATCTAGAGTGCAGAAAAATGTATGAATAATAAGCAAATACCACCCATGCGATTCCCGCAAGTCTTTCATTGAGCTTGGAATCTTACCTTGCCTATTTAATTACAAATCTGTAGTGCTTGTAGAAATTGAGTTATTGAATGGCGAGAACGTTAATGCAATACAGATACCACCTATTTATAATGACAACAAGCATCGTAGGAATCATCAGGTGTCAGTTTCAACAGCTCACCACTAAAAATTTACAGACATGTACCTAATTTTACAACACCAGATTCATCAGTGAAAACATCTCGATTTTTCACCGTTTCGCGGGTTTTGTTGAGCTCCCCTGAGTTTAGAAGTGGGTTGCTATTTTGTAAGCAATAATACAAAAAATCAATCCTCTAAGCATCGAAGCAAATGTGTTTTCTGTAACTCGGGAGCAAAGACGTCAAGTTTTCAAATACTGCTAACCTCGCTTTTAGAACTTTCATTTACCATTCAATCATGGAGGAATACAGAATTCAATTATATTCTGTAAACTGGATCAACTTTGCCCCCGAGGCAACTTTGCCAGTTTTTGAAAATTACAGTCTATATTTTTCGTCGCCCTGCTCAGTTCCTGATCCAACAAATAGAGACATCACTGACGTCATTGCACGGCATTGAAGAATAGACGTTTTGCACAATTTTTCAGCTTTATCGTTTGTTTGTAGGATTTACGTATCAATTGTTTTTGTCTTCTTGAATAGTTAAGTCTCGTCCTTTTGTGGTTGAATGTACTCATCCCCTTTCAGATACACTATTGAGATTGATTTTGCTGCGTTTAGAAGTAGGCTAATATTGTACATTGACAATGTTGCTACTGGAAACTTGGTGAAACTTAATCAACATAGAAGGTTGTTTCGTTATTTTTCTCAGATTCTTGTGCAATGCCAAATTGTTAATGTTCCTTCTTCCTGCATGTTCAAAGTTATTGCAATTTAACATAAACGTAAACATTTTTTATGATTTTGATGACATTATTAACACTACACTAAATCTTCCCATAAATATAAAAAAATTAATACATTTGATATTGAACATTCTTGTATTCACAATATCAATATTCACAAAGGTGATTACACATTATTTTAAATATTAACTATAATCAATGTTCATACTTATTTTTAATAATTACCTTTGTTCATAATTCAATACTAGTATGTATCTAAAGATAATTCAATTCGTAAATTTTACATGGAAAATAATCAAAAAAAATTTTATTTCATTAAAAAATATAATTAACATTTTAAAAATTCGATTTAAAATTATAAAGGTTCTCGCTTCAGTCGATTGATTCATTTATTAGTCCGGCACGTCAACTGCTAAAGTCCCCATACGTGCAGTGGCGGGGAAGATCTGGCGCCGACCTACGCTTCGGCTTGCCCCAACAAGGTATCTCCCACAAGCGTGCCCGAAGAAGGTAAGGAAAAAACTCCACAATCTCGCATAAAATATTTGCATCAAAAAATGTATTGGAAGTGAATGGAGAATTTTCTAATATATTAGAGTAATTGCTTAAGAACAAATAAAGTTGCAGCCTTCATTTTTTTTTCTATCCATAAACATATAACATTGCAGATACTTTAGGTTAAATAGCAGCGGTAAGTAGCCGAGCTGTTTTAACTTTTCTTTGATAAAAATTAATAAAATCTTCACTACGTAAAATAAATGTTCCTTCTTCCTGCATGTTAGTTCAATGTTATTGCAATTTAACATAAAAGTAAACATTTTTTATAATTTTGATTACATTATTAACACTACACTAAATCTTCTCATAAATATAAAAAAATAATACATTTGATATTGAACATTCTTGTATTCGCAATATCAATATTCACAAAGGTGACATGATTATACATTATTTTAAATATTAACTATAAACAATTTTCATAGTTATTTTTAATAATTACCTTTGTTCATAATTCAATACTAGTATGTATCTAAAGATAAATCAATTAGTAAATTTTACATGGAAAATAATCAAAAAATTTTTTATTTCATTAAAAAATATAATTATCATTTTAAAAATTCGGTAGAGGACTTTTAACATGGAGGATTCTATGTATAATTTGATTTTCATTTGATTTCAATTATCAAAAAACATTCTTTCATGTACTGTTTTTCATTTGTTTTTCTTGACACTGCCTTGTAGGGTTTTTTCCTTTTTTTCCATTATGAAAGTCTTTTCAGCGGGGGAGCGAGCGTCAGCGCTATCGGCTCGAGAGAGAGAGAGAGAGAGAGAGAGAGAGAGAGAGAGAGAGAGAGAGAGACGCGCGGCTGGCGCGCGCTATGATCTTATCTAGTGTGTATTCAAAATGCGCGCGCGCCGCCGCCTCCCGACGTCGCTCATAGAGCGCGCCACCGCCCCCTCCTCTCGTTCCCCGAATCGCTCCCAGAGAGCGCGCGCGCCAGAACCCTTATGATTAATTATGAAAAATTATTCGGTGACCGCAGCATTAATTATTCAAGGTAAAGTAGTGAAAGCCTTTTTATATAATTGAAAAATAAGTCGAAACTAATGGCAAAGACTTTCCCGAATTAGTGATCTATCTATTGGTCTCGGCAAGCTATTCGGACTTGCTACATACTCTTGCAAGCTGCCATCTATCGTACATTTTCGGCACAGATACGCACAGACGGACAAACCTTTTGCCGTCATTTGGTGGATCTCATTACATCACATATTAGAGTTTTTTAAATTTAGTAAAGGGATTTATCCACTTATTCGTTATCAGGGAAGGCAATGACTTTTTTCTGCCGAAAATCCGCAGTTTTTCGCGCAGCATTATATAACTTTCCCTATTCTACGCATGTACTCTCTGTATGTACGTATTCTTACGAAAATCCCAGCCTAGTAATTCTTAAGACTCCTAGTGGGAATCCGCTGATATTATTTTCTTACGAGCTTTATATTACCTCTCAGCGCAGCGGGACCTTGTAGGGTGTTGAGAGGAAATCTAAACACGTACACATAAATTAAATAAACTGGGATTAATGTGTAATTTTGGAACCCCAGTGGAATACAATGAACACCAAAACCAATGAACATCAGAACAACAAAAAAAGGCATCTTTCTCTTTAATATTGCATTAATTATTTATTCACTTTTATGTTCTCGTACTTTATTTTCTGTGACTTTCTGTTATTTAAATAACTCGTGAAATTATCTCAATTTCTGTTCAACCTATCTAATGACACTGGCTTCTGATTGTATTATTTACACTAACTAAATTTAATAAAAATTATGTGTAAAATGACATTATACGTAAGCTTCCGCGGCTCGAATCCATAAATTCTCGGCTATCCGGGAGACTCCGCGTCGTTGGCTGGGTAGTACAAATCACCGGGCGCGCAGTGCCGCAGTGTCACTGCCCTGAGGAAGCCTGCGACATGTCAGGCGAAATGTCGGGCTCCCAGCCAACGACGCGGCGTCTCCCGGATAGCCGAGAATTTAAAATGACATTACTCTCTCAAGTAATCATTGTTAAGCTGAATAACATTAATTAAATACATACATTTCCCACAGTTCTGCAGGCAAACAATGTTTTAAATGGCCGGAATATTTTGGCTTTAGTAAATCTTCTACTGCTTTAATTTTCCCGAGAAACGTTCCCGTTATTCACAAGTTCACTTTCGATTGCGTGTCGTTGATCTATATTTCAGCGCTATCTGAACCGCTAGTTGTTACTTTACGCTTCCCAGCCCTTCACTCGCCCCGGGACTCGACCTTAGCCCGCGTCAGCTGCGCCCGCCAACGGCTTCTCGGCTGTGCACAAAGCTGTCCTCTTTCTTCAGCTCCTACCGTCTCCACCGCAGTCGTCGCCTCCTACTCGTTGTTGCCTTGTTTTCTCTCTTCGACGACGCCTACCGTTCTCGTCTGCTTCTCTCTTGCCCGTCGTCGTCTCGTTCACGCCCGCGTGCAATTGTTCCTTGCACGACTCAAATGATTAAAAGATACACTTTTGCTTTGTTTAGGCATACTTTCAGTACTCAATTGTCCGGTTTAATTAATGCAAGTGACTGAAGGTAACTATTTCTTCACGACACAAGAATACTGTCATATTTCGTTGCCTACAGAATCACTATTAATAATTTTATACTGTACAAAGTTCTCACGTCTTCGCCTGACGAAAAATTCCCTTTTGTCTACTTTCAAGTTAACTTTTTCACGAGTTTCTAACTACAGGTCTCTCCCACGGCGATCAGAATAAGAAGAAAGAACGGTCAGCGGATCGCCGTTTTTATGCGGCCGCCCTCCGCATGAGGCGCGTCTGTATGGAATGTGATTCCAACATATAATTTCAAATGCAAAATGGTATCGTACTAAGGACCACATTAAGCTTCTTTGCTATTATAATCCCCACTAAGCCACATTAGCTCTAAATTAAATGTTTCCTTCAAATTCCCAGGTTCTCTTTTTGAGCCATAATAATAGCAGAATATCCGTTTTGTACGATTTAGGTTATTATTTTTGCGGAAGAATCCATACGATTGGTCTGTCGCAGGAACGTGCAGTCTGGTTCACAATAAAACATTTGTGAATGTCAGGGCCTTCCAGAGTGAATTTTCTTTCAATTTCATAATGTAATACTTTTATAGCACAATTACAATATTGTTTCTATAATGAGAAAACGAGAAAACAAAACGAACGATAGATAGGGATCGGTGCCTGGTTGATGCAAGCTCTGGAAAGAAGTTCATTTTCAGCCGATGTCGACCGTCGTGGCGTGGCCGTGGAGTGGGGAAAGGGTAGGAACGCGCGGGTGGTGGGAAGGTGCTGGCGGCGGCGGTGGCGGCGGCGGCGCGTCTGGAGCACCGTAAACGAGTACCGCAGTCACGCTAGAGCCTCCGCCGCCAACCACCATGAGCTGCAACTGCGTTCTGCTCCTGGCGCTGATCGCCTTCGTCACCGCCCAGCCCACTACAACAGGTGACAGAGTAGTGAACATCGTTTTTTACACATAATACTAATTGAACTTATTTCCATGATATTTCCTAGATAGAATTCATCCGACTTAAGAATATATTAATAAGCGAAACTAGAAAACATGTAGAAATGGAGATACGCCACTTTGGAAATAAGATCAATCTTTTCAATGTCAGTAATTGAAAACCTTCACGTCGTTAATCATATGCTCTTCCGACCCGCGAATGATTTATACAATTATATAAAATCGCTGATTTATTTCGATGTGCTACAATATTAAATAAATTTGTAGATTTAAAAGATGAGTTTGTTTCAGGACATGACAAAAAATTACAAAATTCTTTCAATCGCATTTTTCCCTTCTATTTACGACTTATTTACCATAACTTTTTAATCACATATGGACTTCAATTTTTAATTTGTATATAATATTTTATGTTCTTGTAGTTGTACCTCTCGAAAATATTTTTTTTTAAAATCTGCATGGAACCGGAAGCCAATTTCTGCTTTGCATCCATATTTTACGTGGTGGAACAAAACAACTATATTTTCTTCCCTTTCTATCCTGAGAAAGTAACGAATATTGATATAGACGTATTTTCAATTTCCTAAAGGGAGGCAATGATTTGTTCCAAAAAGATGTTGCTTCTGAAAGTGTTACGCTGTTTGGCTGAGAGTTGATTGCTATAGCAGGTCGGAAACTGATAATCTTATTCAATCACGTTTATAATATATGAGTTTAGGATTAAGAGGTAGAAGTTAATTTGAAATATAGTTATGAATATTGATGAACTGTAAGAAATATTTAAATACGTAAAACAGTTTGGCGAACATTTATTAAATTACATCAATTCTTAAAAAATTGGTCTCACTGAACAGCACAGTTTCTTCCATTTGTAAATCTGCACTAAATAATTAAACAACGACACCAATAATTTTGTTTTCAGTGTATAACAGTAAAGTGAAGTGAACTGAAAAACTACAACCTATGATGATTGTACATTTTTTTTTTCAATTGCTGATAGTGATATATTGTGACAGTGATGTATGTTGTGTTGTAATTGGTGTCATTAACTAGTTCTTCCTCAATTTACCGAAAATCATGTAATCAATAAATGCATAGCAAAATACATCAAGGAGTTAGTATATTGTTTTTTGAAGTCTCATTTCATCCGAAATAGTATTGTTAGTATACTTTCATCTGATGAATCTCTTTCCGCCCATCAGAATTATTACGTACTTTTACCTTTTTATTCTAATTTTAAGAATTTAGTTTGGCTAAACACATTGCGAAAGAATATTGGTCGATCTGGCTAGTAAGTGAGGGAAGAGCAACAAGTTATTTGGGTATGGTTCTTTATCAGTGAAAAATGCATCTTTATTTGGAAATAATAAAATAATGACAATGATCTATAATAATTTTTTCATGACTCGACAACCGCAACTTTTGCCACTTATCTGATTAGTTTCCTCAATGCTTTTTCATGTTTTTGATGAAAACGTTTCATCAAAACGCTCTTTCATGTTTTTTGAGCTCCCTCTATTTCCTGTATTATCATCTCCCCGAATAGAGAAAAAAGTATTGGAATCATTTAGATAATACTATTTCAAATTTTTGGCCGCAAAATACGTGTTTAAAGTTCTTTTGAGCTATAAATACGTAAAGATTAATGTCTATTATTGCTGTACCAAGGAAGATTCAGATCGGTGAAGTGAAGAGCAATTTTATACCCGAAAATCGGAATATGTTTGGATGGATGGATGGTCGGATAGATATGTCTCGCATAACTGTGTCAGATTAAATGCTTTTGGCCGAAACTTGATAAATATGTTAGAAGTAATATCTTCTTGTGCCGTTCCCGAGAGCATTATTATATATTAATTTTTGGGGTTACTTTACAATAAACCCTCTAGACATTTTCAAGATTTTTAGGAAAATAAACATTTTTTTTTCTTTTTTGCTAGTTTTACATTACGTTCACCCTGTTCCAGGGCCGGATTTAAGTATTGCGGGGCCCCAAGCACAAAATTGTGTTGCCCCCCCCCGAAAAAATAGCTCCATCTTTATTTAATAAAAAATGTATTATAGTACAAGTACTTTCTGTACAGATACAAATTAAAACTGATATTTTTTTATAGAAATTTTTACTTGTGTTACATTTACATAATTTTTTTCTGCACTTCACTGCAGAAAATTGGTCGATGATGTCTTCAAAACCAAGATATCTCAGCTTATCATGCTCCATACTCAGGATATTGAAATTGTACATTTTGTTACACAGTTGACTACTTGATTAACAATTATTTCACAGACAAAAAAATATGGCTTGCGTATTTTTCCGAAACGCGGGGCCCCTGGTGAATGGGGGCCCCCAAGCAACTGCTTGTTTTGCTTGTAGGTAAATCCGGCCCTGCCCTGTTCAAATAAGTAAAATGAATATCATTGACAGCAGAGTTCTATTAACATAAAAAGCAAATATTTATTTTTCACAATATTTTTTTGGTAGAGGAAGTTGATTGTTCGTTTTTAATTTACAGCGTTTTCCATTAGCCTGTTTAGTGTTTGGAGATTGTTGCACCATCTAGGAAAGTGCTTACATCATAACTAATGAGATTTGTGCGTGCGAAAATGTACGCTGTAGTGTGAAAGGTTGTGTCGTGTGAGTCGCAGCGAGAAAAGAAGCCGAATCAAAGAATGCATAAAATATGTTCTGAAGTCTTAATCGTCCGTTACTTCATTTCTTCGAACACCAAGACGAGCGTATATCCACATCCCGGTGTGATAATATCTCACCAGTTAATCTCACTGTAACCGCATTCGAGGTAAAGGAACTGCCCCAGTATATAGAGATGAAAAATCCCACAAAATCAGTTTAATTTTATTCCCTTCTACTTCTGCAATTTCTGCAATTGCTATGGCGATCGTTTTGTTGACCTGCAAACATTTGCAAACATTAAAAGGTGACGTTTTTATGTATTATGTAAATAATTATGTAATAGTCAAATTTAATAAGAATAAGTTGCATTGATAATATTCACATTGATTTGAAAATCGCATGCTTAAGAATGTAAATTTGAGAAATCAAACGTAAGAACGTAAATGTGATTCTGTACTCACATTTGTATTCACAAAATATACTCACATTTTGGTTTTCTCCATATTCACTTGAAGTTCAAGATTAATATGTTCTAAGGCAACTGATCCTACGTTTTTGCAAATTTGTTTTTAAAAACGTGGTAACACGGATGAAAAGTTAACTTGTCGCATTCAACTCCACCTACATAGATGTATTTGGTTGGCGTTGGTTTAATTTCAGGCGTACTAACTAAGATCGCAGATCTAAAACATACAAAAACACGTTTTTAAAATTTCTTAGAAACTACTGGCCGGATCCGAAAACACAATGTCAGTTCCCCACCATTAGACGGAGACGCGTCAAATGACATCTCATTTGGTCACGATTGGTGCACGAGAAGTGGTCTAACCGTGACGGATCCGCGCGCGCGCACACACACTCACACACAAACACACACTCACGCACACCCTCTCACACACACTGTCTCACACACACTCTGACGCACTCTCTCGCACTCACACACTCACTCACATATACTCAAATTCTATATGGGGATATTTGTTTTACAGGCACAATTCAATTTAAAAAAGTTCGAAAAAAAGTTAAAAAGGTCAATTGAAAAAATAGATTTTTATTATTCGTTCGCATACATACATACGTATTTACGTATTATTTTGGAGATAAATTTATGTAATGATTCATTTGTGATGCATAATCTAATAAGAGAAAGATATGTAATGCGATGGAAAATTCATTTACAGATGGAAATTCATTTACGGAAATACATGTTTTGAAATCCCCTGATACTGAAAAACGTATTTTCGTAAATGTCTGTCCGTTCGTGTGTCTATCGATCAGTTTGTGAACAACACTAGCGCCTGATATATATATTTTCCCAGCAGCAGCTTTAAATACTCGAAAACGCAAAAAGCATTCCGCTACACACGCGTCATTTTGGAGAATGGTATCGAGGCGCTATGTAGTAAATCGTCTTCAAGTTGTAGCAATAACAACAACTGTTGAACATCCAGATTTTACATCCAGCACAATAGTATCACAAAATGCTACATCGTGTTTGGGCCAAATTAGACTATTGCATAGATGTGTCGTGTGTGTCGTGTCACAAGAAAGGCCTGAAAGTCGAGAAACCAAGACATTTGGATGTTTGTGGGAACTTATACACATTTTACACACTATTCGTATAAACATCGATTGGTAAATATTAACTTATCACGAGGTTATATGTGTACCTTAAAAATTAACTAGTGGTGTTACAACAGCACATATTTTTCGCATTATTGGTAACTTTTATAATTTTCAAAATTAAAAATTCAATAAAAATCTTCTATTCGTCATTTATATAAACGTACTTCGTGCTACCCGAAAAAATATAGTGTGTTTTGAGAACATATATTTAAAATTGCTTTTATTGCAAGTAAAATTATGCGATAAATACACATATTTTGAAAAAAATGTTTATAGTTTTATCCGCATATCTATTTCTGAAGAACAGCATTTATTATGAGAAATGCTCAACCTTCTATATTGTCGTTGTAAGAAGACGCTCTAAAAAATTTGGAGCATATTTCAGAAAATCTTGAAAATGTAGGGGTCTTGTTTAATGATCCCCCCAAATCAAAAAATCTTTTTCAAATTCAAGAATCGCGACACCAAGTAAGTCGAACGGGGAATATAAATTTTGTTAAAAAATCTATGGGTTAGCCACTAGTGTTGTAGTTAGAAGGACTGGCGGATAAACATAAATTTTTCGGCATCAAAGACTCCCAAAACCTGGATTCTGAGTACTCAGTGTTTATGCTACTTTAAATAGCGTACTCTTCCCGATTAAAGCTGTGGTAACTAAATAATGTCTAGACATTTTAGGATCCTCTCCGTTCCTTAGACTAAGAAGATCCTCTTCTGCCCTTTCTACAGCTGCTTAATTGCTGCCTCGTAATTTACAAATTTAGTGTAGAGTTTAATAGAGCTTTTAAGAGCAGTTAACGATATAGTCAGTAGATCGTCTCGAGACGTGATCGCCAACCTGAGAACTCTGACTGGATCTCCGTATAGCCTCAGAGGTTTCAACCACCCCCGGCAGGAGTTTGGCGTTGCGCACTCCATGAAAAGTTGGGCAGCCAGAGGAATAACTGGTTATTATTTTATCATCTAGACTCGCCCACGTGACGGAGTCGATCACATGGACCCCTTCCTGACATTTTATTACCACGTCATGTTTGAGTCCAACGCCTTCAGCAACGGAGAAAGTGGCTTCCATGAACACTACGGTATCCGACTTTCGGAGTATCTTCTCCTCTATGGAGTTCTTGATCTCGTCGTGACGCTTTAACTCTTGCTGGCTAAGTAAAAGTCCATTGACCCAGGATATGGTTCATGGTTTCTCTTGCTGAATTGCACTTCCTGCATTATACATCCTCTTTGGGCCATAGAGGAAATTATTTATTACATATAGGAGCAAGAACTATCAATTTTTCCGGTATCAGATATCCACAATATGATCTTTTCCGCACAAATATCACCGTTTTTCGCTGCAGCACAATACTTTCTATGTCACGTAACTAGTATGCGAGAAAGTAAACATATTTTGTATTTCCAATTCCATAAGCTTGTATCGTAATAAGCATTCCTTGTTCGATTATATTGTTCTCTGTGTGATTATTCGGAATCATATGACAGGTTGTGTAACAGGAGATAACGAAGACTATTGCTGCATGCTTGAATTAGGTTTACTGACATCAACAGAGGAAATTGTCGGAAAAGGAAATCTTCAACAAGTCTAATCATATTTGTTATTATTTTAGAAATTTAAAGAAAACTTTGATTGCGTCAGAATTTGTTAAATTTTACTGATTCATGAAAAGGAAATTGGAATTCTAATCTTTCTAATGCATTACATTCTGTTTTTTCCAGGTGTTCAAAGTTCTCCTTCGGGATCTGGAGGGCAAGGTAATGTTTTAAGCAATGACATAAATAGAATACAACACTGATTTCAGTTAAATTTAAATTATTTTATTGATTGAAAGACCAACATAATTGTATTAAATGTTGTATGCATTTCTATTATTTTGGACCACTGAGAATATGTGCGATGAGAACGAAAATGCTGCCATTTTAACAGAAACCTAACAAATTACTACATTTTTCTTCAATCTTTATTTTACAGTAAAGAGAAGGAGACCAAATGAAATAAATATATTTGTGACAGTACAGATATCATGTATATATTTTTTCTGTGAAATTCCTTTGTTGCGCGTTACACCCATTGAATTTTCGTAAGATACTGATTTTTGGCAAATATAGACGACTAGCGTACCCATGCGAGAACTCTCGCATGTTATTTCGTACCTAGAGAAAATCAATTTAGCACGTTTAGTATTTAGTTGATATGTATGATGTGATATTATCCGCGCACGTTTTCTGGATCCTTCGTGTCGCTAGTTGTGAGAGGAGTGGAGAATTTGGTTATTTCGACAAAAATAATTGTATGTCAATTTTTCGATGCAAAATAGTTTCATTACACGGAAGCAAACATTTCTGGTTATCAGATTTTGCCTACAACGCTCTATCATTCTATCATATATTCTTCATTCAACCAATGTTGTCAAAGGAGTGGGATATTCCGGGGCTCAAGAAAACGTGTGCTTTTTTTTGAGAA
This sequence comes from Gryllus longicercus, assembly GCA_038098605.1. Lineage (NCBI taxonomy): Eukaryota > Metazoa > Arthropoda > Insecta > Orthoptera > Gryllidae > Gryllus > Gryllus longicercus. The sequence continues at coordinate 844,063 of JAZDUA010000028.1, forward strand.
TACTAAGTATACTTCATACCAAGTGCATGAGTAATGTCACAAACTTGTCACAGAAACAAGAATGTCAAAACATACATACGTTTGTTGCCTGCCAATCCTGCCAATGAAGGCAGATATACTATTTTGTCTAAGGGCATCGTGAAACAAACTTGAGAACATGTGGTCCGTTTCCATCGTATATTCCTCCACAATTAGGTACAAAGCATTTGTAGACCACGGCAAAACGTAATGAATGGTTGCACCACACGCATAAGAAACAATCTTCATCGGTATCAAGGAATTATTAATAGTACTTCTTGTTGTTTGCTGCAATTATGCAAATAAACCTCAGTCTGCGCAAACCACGGTGTACACAGAAAGCGTAAATAGTATAAGATAGAGGAATCTAAGCCTTCTAAACGTCATAAAGATTGCCATCATCACCAAGAGTTGAAATATAGGTGGTATTCGATAAGTACCGAACCAGCAAAAATTCAATAGAATGTCGAATATGTCATCCTGTAGAATACGATTTTAGGAACGTTTCTTTCAGGCCTGTGACCTCAAAATTTCAGTTTTTAAGGCCCTAAAACGCTTTATTTAGAAGTTATTTAACGATTTAGCTGACTTTTGCAGATTGCATTTGACATTAACATTTAGATGCGTTTTTTAAATACGTCCTTTATATTATTAAAGTCAAAGTGCAATTAGTCACGTCTCTGTGAAATTCTCTTTCTTTAGAGGTCTCATTTATAAAAATTGGTTGCGTGTGAGAGCTAGAAAAGGGATGTATGCTACTGAAATAATATAGGAGACAACGTTAGTAACAAATACTTCGTTTGTCGGTCTGGATGCCCGAGATCGTTAAGGCAGTAGTGCCGTAGCGATCTTGGGCCGAAGGAACGGGGGTTCGAGTCCCGCCTCGAGCACGGTTGTATTTGTGTTCGTCCTTCCCGCCTCTGTCTTCACCATATCATATCATCTTCACATTTAACATACCGTCATACGCAATAGTGGTCGCTAATGACCTAGATGTTAAGGCGACTTTAAATAATAAAAAAAAGACTTCGTTTGTTTTACAAAGCTAGGAAACTCTGAAACGTACGTCATAGACCCGTACAACCTGGTTATCGATGTATATAAGAACACTTCTAGTTACGTTTCATAAGCAAACAAAATTAAATTCTTCAAAATTTTGAGAGTTAAGTTCTGGGCTCCTTTCGTAGCAACGTTGATCGGAGTTGTGCAGAATATCCTTGTTAATCAACGCTTGAAAATATTAAAACTTTTACTCACTCACAATATTTGAGCGGACCGGATTCGAATAACTGCATAATATAAAATTACAATACTTCATAATAATAGAATGATTGTAACGTTCAGTACTATTTTTACTAACGCGAGAATGATAATAGGAAATATAGGAGTGTGAGGGGAGTGAATAATTTAATGTATTTTATACGTTCTATAATTTGTTTTAATCTATGATGTTCCAAAGTAATGAGTTTAAAAGATAAGGGTTACATTGGGTGACATATTAGTAACTTAAAGTACACTAAATCTCTAATAATTGTACGCTGACATTTTAATTTTTTATGGCAATTTTGATTATTCTTTGTTTCTTATCTTTTAATATGATCAGGTGATGTTGTGTGAATTACCATGTTAAAGGATTAAAATGAACTGCAAATCAAAACGACGAAAATTGCTGCAGTGTTAGTACTGCACCACCATCAATCACACTAAAAATGTTGATATTTTTAGTTTTACAATAGTTCAAATCAACTCAAGTGAGATATTCTTAAGTAGTCTAACAGCTTAAAAACTATGCAAGTACCGGGATTATTCCAGGATTCTTATCCCATGAATTTAACTTGTTTTTGTGAATACTAGGTTCTAGCCAACTGTCTGCGGTTAATACATTTATTTTCAGGAATGTAAAGAGACTTCAAATATCACGCTTTGAAAATTTTCAATATACTAGATTAATAATTTTTAATGCATTAAGCAATACTGTTGGAAATCACTCGAATTGCAAATTCCGTGCTTTATGCCATGCAATTTTTCTTACACGTTGATGGGAAATAATCCAATAAGGTAAAAAGAGTGGAAAACCTTTTGTTGACGAGGAGCAAGTAAAACCTTACAAGTTAGAACAAGTCTAGAGTTAAAATATGCTCGGTGATATTATGTTATGAATAATAGCGCAAGATAAAGTGGGTACAAATGATAAAACTTAATGCATTCGTGCATGCAAAACGCGTTGATTACTAGAGGAAGACCAATATATCTGACAACGAGCAACAATTAGAGTCATATTTGTTATGCAACTACATAGAATATAATGTTAAGCTTTTTTATAATTAAATGTCTGTACTCAGTTACATGCAAGTCTACATACCTTTAAATTTCATCGCAAAAAGCCTTACTTCGCAAAAAGAGAAATATTAGTAATGGAGAACCGGAAAACAACTTTTCGACAAATACTCCTATTTGTAAGGCTTGGTAAAGCATTGCTAACAAAATAGCAACTCTCCCTTACCTCTACTCTTACCATTACAAGCAAGAGGAGAGTTCAAGAAAACACGCGCATAGTGAAGCTACGTCCAGAAGCAAAACAAGTGGCCACCTCAGCATTTGCTCAATGGATCATTGACCCGGAAGCTGAAGTACATTATTTGTTACAAACATATTAAATCTTTTGAAAAAATATACAATACAAATGTAAACTAATTCATTATATATCACGGTTTTGTTACAATAAACATTAGTTTTCTTTTTGATACTCTTCGAATACAAACACTGCCTTGAATACAAAAGACGCTGACAAATTGCCCTTCAAAGAATTGCGATTTGTTTCTGAATGCCAAGGCTTTGAAATGATACGGCCGAAATAGAGAAACGCATCAAAGTTTTGGAGTAGTAAACGTCGAATAATCAGAGCAAAAATTACAAACATGTCTTATCTACTCCATGACTAATGTTCTTTAAAAGAATGAGTACAACGTGATGGAGTCGCAAATGAACTGCAGTTCTATGCCTTATCTCAGCGTTCTAGTTAAGAGCGATTTCACTTGCAAATATTAATTGATGACGGTACGTTTGTGTTCGATCAGTGATGCTAAAACGCCAGCATTAGGGTCAGTCAGTCCGTTATGATCCACCACATGTGCCCGTGTGCTACTAGCCTATCAATATCGCAATCGACTGCTCTTCCTTTCATAACCATCTGAAAATATAATATACTCCCACCCATACACGTAAAACTACGTATCGTACCAAGCAACTCTTTCCACGTTCACGTACATTTAAAAAATGAACGTCAGTATGGGAAGTGTATTGACAATTTGACCTGGGGACTATTAAGTATATTACTCCGTATATACGTATGTATACGGAAAAATAAAATAGAAGTTAATAATACGATCCAGTGGCGGCGGTGGTGGCAGTGGCAGTGGCAGCTTTCGATTCAGCTCAGCGCGACCTCGCCAGTGCGGCGTTATTAAAACAACAAGGGCGATTCGTTTGGCATATAGGCTTGGCAAATATTTTCTTGCCAATTCTTGCAAAAAACGGTCATTTTTGTCAGTATTCAGAAATCAATTTGTTTATGGGTTAGAGTAGCGATTCTAGAATTTAAGAAAACGTGCACATAATGCACGTCTCTTTACAGTTCGTCATACTCGGATGAGAAACCAACTTCCAAAACACGCAAAAATGCGCGGAAAAACTATGCTTAAATAAAAACATGCATTATCTTGTAAATGATGTCCACTACTTATTACATGTAGATACGAAATTAATTCTTTTAGGGCAAATAGCAACACAAATTTGACAATTAAAACGGCGTCTCATGGAACTATAACATGAATCATATTTTCACTCACATTTTTAAAAATTGATACATGCCTTTCTTTAAATATCTGTCTTTGAAGAACACGGATAAAAATCTACATCTTCAATATTTTAGTTGTTGGAAGACGCCAAAAAAATTAAAGTTTTGCAATTTTCGAAAAATCAGGGATTTCAACAAAAAATGAGACCTGCACCATTCTCTTAAGAGTCCATTTCGCTATCTGACAACTAAAGTATATCAATTTTTTCCATTTTTCCATCAAATTCAACTCATTTTTTTTGTTGGGAATTTTGAAAATATTCTGGGGACGTAAAGTAAAGTACCTCCCAAAATTAAAATACCAGTTTCAAATTCAAAGGGCTGCGACATCAGCCTGATCGATAGGGAAATATCAATTTTGGAGAAAATCGGCAGAACAGTTTATGGGCTTCCGTTGACCACAGACGGACGGACAGGTAGACGTTTTGCCGTCAATCGATTTTTCGGTATCAAGGATCGATACCGAAACGGATTCTGACTGCACAACGTGTTAGAGGAAGTTATTCACTATACATAGGAACATGATTAATCCACATATTCGTAACCAGGACTTGGTAATAAGAGTTTTTCTGTTGAAAATTCGCCGTTTTTCGTAAAGCATTACCATATTTTCTCTATACTGCGAAAGCAGTAGTGGGGAAATTAAAAAAAAGCCTCCCCTCACATCGGGCTGCAAGACAACCACTGGTCTAAACCGGCTGCCCACAGATAAGCTCCGGGCGAGGGCACGCCATATAGGTCTCCCACTCGATCAGTGCTGTTTTAGAGAACATATTTACTAGAGTATTTAAATTGTTAATAATTTGCATTACGTACTAGACCTTTGCTCTCTTCGATTTTTTATCGTCTCAAGTTCACGCACGAGAAAGGGAGAGGGATACGGGACGCTAATAGGGAGCTGCAACGTCACAACAGCTTCCACTTTTATGGCTTCCTAGTCTGCTTTCCCTCTCCCTTTTTCGTGCGTGGCCTTGAGACGCCACTTTTAAAAACCGAAGTATAGCTTGCACCTATTCGGAGGTCGCCCTTCTCACCATCGCCGTTCCCTGGACTCCGCAGTCAAGTGCGAGTGGTGAGGAGCAGGGGAGGGTGAAGTTTGCTGACGTCTGCTTCCCCACCCACTGCCCGACGGCTGGAAGCAGAAATTATGGATTGAGCGCGGGGAATAATTGCGAAAGAGTAACGGTTGTTTTGCTCAGATGGAGGTGTTTCTTTTAATTTGGAATCAAGAATAATAATCACGTATTGTGGCACTGGCCTCACCACTGACATTACCAGGAAGATTCCCGTCTAATGAGCCATGGAGAGCGATAAGCGACATCGAGCAGGTTTTTCTTTGTTCCGTTGTCATGTCAGAAACGTACTATGCAATCGGCGTATTTCTGTGTTAGTGCTCAACTATATCGCATCATGCTACCCATCGGCGCGGCGAGCCAACGTCGCCAAACGTGTTTTTTATTTTATTTTTTCTCGCAGAAGTACATAGCTCAGTAAATACGCAGTACATATGTATTAAAAGACGTACTTACTATACTTAAATGTAAGTTAGGAGAAGAATTCAATTTAAGGGATCCTCAGTCAGGATCTAAATTTACAATTTTTTTATGAATGTATGGTGTGGACATTTGTGTTTTATTCTTGTTTGGAAAATGGTGGTTTTGGCCAGTTTGAAGGGTGAAAGGGCTGGGATTTGAAGTAGGTTAAAATAAAAGTTGGAGGCCAGATACGTGATGTGTTGTTCTATAGGTTCCAGGTTAAATTCATTATGGAGATGGTTGTTGGTTATATACTGTAACCACCCACTCACCCGATTACCTGATTCCTTCGGCGATTCAGCTTTGCCCGGCTGCTTCGTCGGCAGTCTCCCTAGAGCATGCGTGATTGCCTAACTACTTGAGAAAGATTTAGGCATTTTCTAATACTATTTTAATCACTTTTGAAATCAGTGCGGGTGAAGCCCAGTAACATGAACAAACTTACAACTAACTTAAAACTAATCTTAACTTAGTAACGGCCGGTATGGCCAGAGTTCATCTTGGCTCCGGTGTCTTCGCCCTCCCGGGCGGTCGTGATCCAGCTCACAAGTGAGGCGTTCGGGCATCCCAGCGTCCGGCAGGTCTGGCGGCGGCAGCTACGGTCAGCTTGCCCCAGATCCCTTTGTGGCGGCCCCTTGGCGGTCACGGCGGCGGCCCCGGATTAGGCCAGCGGCGGGCGTCGACCGGCGGTTCCTCAGCGTGCTTGGCGCGGGCGGCGGCGGGAACGGGGGATGACGGGTCGCTTCGCGATATTGTCTTTCACACCTCCGGCTCGTACTCACATGGCCCTTTCTGTCAGGCACTCACTCGTAGTGACCCGTCCCATCGTCCGGCTGTCGTCACACGAGTCGGGCTGCGATGTGGCGAGGCGGCGTGGCATTCGGGGCGAACAGGCACGAATTAAGTGGCCTCGCTACTGCCTGTACTAAGCAAGTGCTCTCGCGGCTGCCTCACACACAAGTCATGTCGCGGCTACCTCACAACACAGGTGTCCTCCTCGCTACCTCCGACACAAATCTCCTCCTCGCTACCTCCGATACAAGTGATTGATCCTCTCATCCGCGGTCCCTCAGGAAGGCTCGCGTGCCACGTGATTTCCCCCCCGCATCGTTTATTTTAATTGTCGCGCCACCCGTAATCCTTCCGCCTATCACGGTGCCAGCGGCGAAGCCCCGGCAACTTCCCCCGAAGTAACCTACGTCACATAAATTCTCAGAAATAGGCGCGGGTAATTCCGTTGCTCTGTTTGGGGGTGTGGGTGGCGTACTTCCCCATACGTCACAAGGGGCGCGTCCGGCGCGAGGTTGTGCTGAACAAAGGGGGCGCTTTTTCCTCCTTTCCCTAGGCGCGCTAATCGGCTCTCCCAGGTACAGCAGGAAACGGCATTTCCGGCTGCTCTTAACGGCGGCGCGGTTCTTAATTAAATAAAATATATTTCGTTCGTGTCGTCATCTGCGATGTGCGATCGTCCCATTACAATACCAAAGGGCATGGGCAACTATTCTTAAGAATTTATTTTGCAGGACTTGTAGTTTGTGGATGTTATTTTTGGCAGAATTGATTCAAATTGGGCTCGCATATAGAATTAGCGGTCTTAAGATTGTTTTGTAAATTGCTATGGCTGATTTGTAGTATACTGGACTGTTTCTGTGGATTAAAGGCCCTAGCTGCGACAGTTTTATCTTGACTTGGATCGCCTTGGCATTTATATGTTTTCTCCAATTTAACTTGGTATGTAGTTATAAACCCAGGTGATGGATTCATTAGGGGGGCACCAATCTATTGTTACTTAGCGTTGTATTGTTAAGGGGGAGAGGGACAGAATAAGGTTTTAAAGTAAATATTTTTGCAGCCGTTTTGCTAAGGTTTAATTGAATTTTAAGTTTGGTTGCACAACTGTGAATCATGATTAAATAAAATTGGATATGAGTTCTCAACTCGCGAAATGTGTACCGGAAGTACATATTGCCGCGTCGTCGGCAAATTGCGCAACCGAAATTTTATTTTATTATTTAAGTGTGGGTATGTCAGCAATATAAAGGTTGAATGGAGTGAGTGATTACAGCAACCCATGTGGAAGATCTGCGTTTAGGATTCTAGGTTTAGATAAATGGTTGTTGACAATGACTGAGAAGGATCTATTGTTGAAGAAATTTATTAATATTGACTTTAAGTACTGTGGATTGCCCATTTGAATGACTTTATATACGAGAGCTTGGTTCCAAGTTGTTTCAATGCTTGTGTGATATCAAGAAATACAGCAATGGTGTTATGTCTTTTTGAAAAGCAGAATAAATGAGCTCTGATATTCTTGATAATTCATGTTGTGTAGAGATTATTTCCGTAAAACCGAACTGTGCTCTGGGGATAGCATTGGTTTCTTGTAGGTGATTTTTGAGTATTTTTAATATGATTTTTTTTAATATTTTGAAAAAGTGGATAACAAAATGATTGGGTGATCAGGAATTGTTGTGGTTTTGTTTGGCTTTGCTATGGGGATGATGATTGCGTGTTTTCAATTAGGAGGGATATATCCTCTTCTGAAACTTGAATTGAATATGTTATTTAAGTAAGCTATGTCAGAAGATGGAAGTTTTTTAAGTTATATTATGAATATTGTCTGACCCTAGAGTTTTTTATTGGGAAGATTCTTAATAACTTTTTGAAATTTCAGTAGGAGACCCATAATTCATTTTCTGATACGCACCGAAGAAGTTTTTATTTTCTGTATATAGCATTTTATTATGTATGGGATGGGCATTCATGTTTGGATTTAGATTTAGATTTATTTAGTAAAAAAACCAATAAAAACTGTATGTGACGTATGGGGGAGAAGATAATCTGCGCACGTTTTCATGAGTTCCAGAAACCCTTCCAGTCATTTTAAATACAAATAGTTGAAATATTAGTAAAAAGTTAATAAAAATAAATTTTAAAAAATCGCGAGATAAGCAATTTTTGAAAAAAATTGACATGTTCGTTTCCGAGTTATTGAAAACTTATTTGCATCGGAAAACGAATTGCTAGTATGATTTTTCTGCATTTCTAACAAATTATTAACTTGCTCATACCTCTTCTCCTACCATTACAAGCAAAAGGAGAGTTCAACAAAACGTGCGCATAGTGAAACTACATTTACGTCCAGACGCAAAGCAAGGGGCCATCTCAGCATTTTGCTCAATGGATCAGAGAAACTGGAAAAACCCTGATCGAGATGGGGGTCATTGACCGGGAAGCTGAAGTATATTATTTATTACAAATTTATACAATACTAATTCAATATATATCACTGTTTTGTTAAAATAAACATTAGTTGTCATTTTGGTAATCAGGATAGTCTCTAATTGTATAGAAACAGTTATGCAGCAGAAAATATTTTATTTTAACTTAAATTCGTGAACCGACTTCAATTGTTTAATGTCATCATAATGTCTAATGCGCTGGGAAGTAACGTATATGTATTGTATGTGTTTTTCTGATAGTGAGCTATTGATACTGACACTTGAACGTGATTTTTACGTGTTATAATTATAAATATCAGTATTGCGTGAAAATATGTTCCCACCGTTAAGTAAGTCACTTTTGAGAAATATTACAGATTCGTAAATATATAGGCAAAGCAGCAGTGGTAAGATTCCAAGCTCAATGAAGAGAGGCTTGCAGGGATCACGCGGATGACATTTTTTCATTATTCGCATAATTTTCTTTTGCAATCAAAAGGTCTGAGTACTACATGATGACTTTCCCCAGATTTTTATACCATATCATAGGCGGGAATGTACATTTGAAAATGCACGCAACGAACTTCATGAAGGCTAACAGAATTTGAAAGAATTCTGAATGCGTAACATAATGAACTTAATTTAGTTATATGCATAAGTGTTTAATTTTGTAAATTAAGCACATTAGTGTTTAGTTTTGTTATATGCATATTCCATTTGAGGTTTGACTGAATTGAGAGATCTAGAAATTTTGTTACCTGAACATCAGCTAATTACATATTGTTCATTTTCAATGGAACATGCGATTGCTGATTTAAAATGAAAAAAATGCATTGAAACTTTTTTCTTCATTAACTATTAATTTGTTATTACAAAACCAATGTGAAACTTCTACAATCGTAGTATTTATTGTTTCTTTTTTGCAAAGAACATTCGTGTCATCGGCAAACAGAACCGTTCTTTCGTTTTTAATAGACAACGGCATATCGTTTACGTATAACAGAAAGAGGGTAGGACCGAAGATCGAGCCTTGCGGGACCCCATATTCAATTGGTAAAGAATTGGAAAGATAAGTAAATAATGTCCTTTCGTGCCAGTACGGTATTTCTACTCTTTGAGATCGATGTTTAAGGTACGAAGTTATCCAATCTAGGGCGATACCATGAATTCCATAAGAAGGTAATTTTGATAGCAAGATGTTATGGTCAATAACGTCAAAAGCTTTCGAAAGATCTAAAAATATTCCAATGGGTGGTTCATTTTGGTCCATTGATGAAGCAACATCTTTAAGAAAAGAATAAATGTCAGTTTCCGTAGATTTTGAATTTCTAACCCAGTTTTGTGAGACAGAAAACGCTTCGTTTCTCCTGAGAAAAGTTTCCATTCGCGTATTGAAAGCCTCTCTAATATTTTAGAGAAAAGATAAATTGGTTGGTAATTTTGAATTTCATTTTTGCTCCTTTAAAAAGTGGCTTAATTTTTGCTGTTTTGAAAATATCTCGAAATATTCCTGTGCATAAAGAAGCATTGAAAATGTGAGTTAACCGGTGAATAAAGACAGGTACACAAGTTTTCAATAAACAATCTGGAAATTCATCTAAACCAGATGAATATTTATTTTTTAGTTTACTGACCATTCGTAAGATTTCGGTAGAAATAAAAATTTTCGTGAGGAAATACAAATCGTGTCGAAATTTTTTTGGGAAGGTAATGATGAATATGGCGGTTTTAGTCCCTTCGTGAGTTCAACCGCATTCTAGAAAAGTGTTGCTTGAAGAGATTTGCCACTTTTTCCGGACTACTGGCTTCTCCTTCACTATCCTTTAAAACAACATTCTCTAGTAAGTAACGAGATGATGTGGTCGTATATTTTTCGATATTCCACATTGCTTTAGTTTTGGTACTAGCATTTAAAATATCATGATTATTTTTGCCTGAACTATTACTTCTCTTAAGATTCTTTTGTATTCTCGGAAGTACACATGGAAACCGGGTGATACGTTATGATGTTTAGAAATATAGTAAAGCGTACGTTTTTTACACGATGTTCTTATACCTTGTGTGATACAAGTATTATTTTCCCATGAAGTATATAATTTTCTCTTTTTGAGAGGAAAGCATGCGTTAAGGCTAAATGCACCGTAAAATACTTGTAGGAAAATTCAATAGATCGCAGCACTATCACAGGGGAATTTACTTTACTGATAACGTCTGAAACAATGGTCCGATTTTCAATCTGAAAACGGCATTTGATGCCTTTTTAAAACAGAATTTACGCTACAAAGCCCTTTTTCCAAAAATATAGCAAAAACTCGAATTTGAAATTAGTTCTCAAACTTCCGAGAAAAAATTTAAAAAATGTGGGCTTATAGCGCGATGGCGACATGCTTCCTAAATCCAACGCCGTGACAATGATGCAAATCGGACGAATAGGAGCGTCGTAAAGTGAAATTTACGAAAACACCTCGCCCCCCTTCTTCCCCTTCTGCGCCGTTGCGTCGCCCACCCGATTGTTGTGGGTCCTCTGTCGGCGCGGGGTCACGGCCAGGCCAGGCGGCGTGCGGCCAGCCCTTGCGGAGGAGGCTGGACTTGCGGGATACGCAAGCCAGACAGTCGGTTTACGCTTTCGTCACTTTGCATCTCAATCTATTTTTCCACAGATACCAAACTAGAGATACTGTACTACTATTACAGACCGAGGTAAACGGTCTGTAATAGTAGTACATAACTATCTCTTTCACATATTTCCGTCTTCCTTCGGATACGATCTTAAAATTGTTTGAGGCATTACTCAAAATATCGATTCCGATTTGGAACTGTTTTTTTTTTTAAAAAAAGAACTAATTCTGTAAATATCACCATTATTCCATCTCCTCACATCTTATTTTAGATATATTTTACTTCTAAGGTCTTCTGTTATCATTCCACCTCGCATCTTCCGTTGTCAAATACCGGAAAGAATGAGCGGAGTAAACGCACGAGCTCTTTTATCCTACAACTCGATTTTTGATCTCAAAACGATGTTTATCTCCTTTACAGAGTTCATCTGGTAAATCTCTTTTTCCAAGTAAAAAGGCCGAAGCTAATTTTAAATATGTTTTCGTACTTTCGGACAAATATAAAAAAGTGCATGATCTTGGCTGTCCGGGTGCCGTCGCGTCGAAGGCTGTGTTGGCCCATACATACACGGCTGGTATGCCCATGGCATACCAGCCCTGAGGAAGACCACGACAAGATGGTCGAAACGTCGGCAACACAGCTTCGAGGCGGCGTCACCCGGACAACCAAGATCATGCACATGACTCTGGCCTCGGAAGACTACGACTTCAAATTTAAAAAAAGGTGGTGAAATAGCGGGCTGGCGAGGTGCATTCTGACTCCAACGCCGTAACAAGCATCGAAATAAGATATTATGAATCATGACTTATCCAAGCTAACTTGCTAAGTTAAATTGATATAAAATAAATGCTATATTTGTATAATTTTGAAGGGAATAAATAATTCCTGGTGCGTCATTTCGTACAGACTACGTACTCGTAAATGAATAAAGGGAAATGATGCAATTGGGTAACTCCTAGATGTTTGCTTGCATTTGGAGCGTGTTTTCCATTCCATTTTCTTTGTTTTATAAAAAGTGGATTTTCTAGAAAAAGTTATCTGTGGAAATTGCAGTATGCAAAACCAGTTAGACATGACTCTTTTGTGACATATCGGACACAGTGATATAAATAATATGGAACATTCAAATAAGTTTAAAAACGAAGGAAATCTTTTTCTGTAAGTATGATCTTAGAATATGCTTTACGCTAACGCTTACGCGACGTAATGTAATCTACACAACTTTCCAGAGGAGATAGAAAATGAGGTTTCTTTCAATGTGAATTGTTTTTGAAAATATTAAAGTATATGCTTAGATCAACAACATTTTTAAAATCTTATTTTTCTTCTTTTTCAAAGGGATGACATTTGCCGATTGACTGAATCACACGATATTAATGTCTATTGTGTTGTTATTTGCACAATCTCGGCTGTCTCCTTTTTTTGGTAAGGGAATAGTTATAGTGCGTTGCAAATCTGTTGTTCACTGTTTTATTTTCCAGATCACATTGCGTAATAGTGTTAGTTTCGCCAAGATTTCTTCCCTCTGTATCTTTGAATAGTTCGATTTGAATATACTCTACAGCCGGGGACTTCTCATATTTCAGTGGTTTTGATGCCCAATGCATTTCTTCTATCTCTGGTTCTTCTTCGTAATCATCTATATTTATCCACTACTCTATTTGTAAGTCCTTCTCATATAAATTTTTCGAGTATTCTTCCCATCTTTTGGTAATCACTTCTTTTGTTGTGTATATATTGTGACGTACCTGGTTGGCGGTACTTTTCACTGCAATAAATTTGGAAAGGACGGGCGTCTTGTCTCGTGAATGGGTTTCTTAAGGATTCGGCAACATATTGGCAAAACAAAGTTATAATTTTGTCTGAACAAAAACACGATTTATTTCTAGAATTACACATTTAGCACATTGCCTTAAATACAATTATTCCCCGTTTTGGTACCAAAACTTAGCTTACAATTTTAGATTTCACAATACCTCGGGCACCGAGAGTATGTCGTTTGTTCTCTGATGATTTTCAACGGCTGCCACGATCGGTGACCTTCGGTGCGGCTCGGCGCTCTTTCGGGCGGTCGGCAGGGCGGGCTCCCACGTCACCGGCCCACGGCGGCGGTTGCGCAAATCCTTCTGCTTTGACGCCAACCGTTGCACGTATCGTTCCACTGAAGTATGCACTGTCTCTAGATTACTGTTCGTCTGATCCTTGCAGTATATCTCGCTGCTCTATTGTAACACAGTTCGTTGATTCTTCTCCACTTCCCTAATTACCACTATGGGGGCACGTGGCCACCACTCGTGCCGGTACCAGCTACGCGATTTATAGTTTTGCCCCTTTTCTTCACTGTTTCTGAACTTATGAACACGATCATTAGCTTGCACTGTTCAGCGTTTGCCACTATCACGTTTCACTAACTTCCTGATAGTTTTCCTTACACTGGTCAACTGGATTTTGTCCTCTTTACCACGGGCACCAAATATCGTGCCGACCTCTCCCAAGTCCTATCTCACACTGCCTAACTGCCGTTGTCTCGTCCGCTCTCGCCGCTTTCGCGCCTGATTCGTTCCCTTGTCCCCGTCCGTTGCTCGCCGCTATTGCCGCGCGGTTCAAAATGGTCGTAATTAGAATAACATGCTCTGTGTTTCTAATTAATTGAAGAAACGCTCCGCGTTTCAATATATATATATATATATATATATATATATATATATATATATATATATATATATATATATATATTGTCGGTCTCGATCTTAACATTGGCCATTGTTGGTTTACACTCCGTGGTCATATTTCGGATGACCTGAAAAATTTCTTAAGATCTCCATTTGTTGTTATGTTCTTCCACTTTTTCGCTTTTATTTTGAATAACCTTTTCTTTATCTTTTCTTGGTCTGGGCTGGAATCCCCTTTAGAGTTTTCTGACTTTCGTCTGGTCATTTGCTTTCTTTGCAGAGAAATATAATGTTTGAAAAGAAAGCAATATAAGGACTCCGTTGTAAATAATAATAATAATAATAATAATAATAATAATAATAATAATAATAATAATAATAATAATAATAATAATAATAATAATAATAATAATAATAATAACGTAATAATAATAGACACGCGTTTGGAGTAAAAACCAAAGTATGTATGCTACGGAGTATTGCTTAAATCGTATTTTATCAAATCTTCACTTCGATATCTGAGTTTCCAAGATTTTGTGAAACTTCTTCTTGATATTTCATGGAGAAAATCTTGAATTTTCTCTGCGAGTCTGATTCAGTGTGTCCATTGTGAATACTATTGAGCAGGTTGTTGCTCTGAATGCATCGGGAGGTTGGTCTTTCATCGCCACCTGCCGCAAAGGACTAGGGCAGGGACTAGGGCACGAACGAGCCTGGACACGGGGTAAGTGGACGTGGGGGAGGGGGCCCTGGATTTCCAAGTCCGATATGGCACTGGGTCAGTGGTTCGCAAATAGGCAACTTGGAGAATGCTCACACCAAGTTCACTGATCGGCTCGCTTACTCGGTGCCCTTCTCCGCTTTACACTTCCTCCACCACGTCCACATGTCTACTGCGTCTGTTCATTCACGAGCCATCTCATTCTTATAGGTGGGTGCTGACTTTATTGCGAGGCTGAGGAATGCGCTCGGTGTTCTTGGAATCTGCCCTCCCTCCCCCCACCTAATCTGCAACTGCTAGCTGTCCCTAATATATTACGCCATGCATCCATAGACAAAAATTAAAACATCATACGAGAATAAGGAAAACAAATAAGCAATACGTGAATACCATCAATTTGGAATTTTTTTATCTTCACAATATGGCCATTTCTTACGGGAGTACTCAAAGCTGCCCTGCCGGCTTCAAATCCTTCTTTCTTAATTGATATCACAGTTCGAACAGATACTTCAGTATAGTTTACTACCCGAAAATTGCTGTTATGCAGCGTGTGATGAAGAACGCCCGAATTCTTTTCTTCGTCACATTTCTTAATAACGAGACGTATAATTTCCCTAGCTTAACTGTGTATTGTTTGGCCTTTACTACGAACAGAAGCTATACCGTCCCACCAAAAGTCAGAAACCAAATTAACATGATTACGCTATACACTTGAGTTACGAACAAGAAGTAAACAACATGTTACTCATTGAGTTCATGTCTTCTCAGAACAAGAAATATTCTATATTAGATGAAGTGATATTGAACCTCATACAATGTTGTCAAAGCAGATTTACTATTTCCTCGACTGCTCGCGTAGGCGGCAAATTGCAAAACACGTCAATATGCCGAATACTTACACTGTACTCTGTTGGCGAATTCCTTAGTTCAACCTCGTATGTACGACAGATGACAGTAATATTTAAATATGTAATGAAAGTTTTGGACATATATATTTATTTGTGCAATGTTATTGAATTTCCCTCACTATTCAAGAGAGATTATTGTCAAATTGCCGCCTTGCGAAAGATGAGGCGTCAAAAGTCGTTACACTAGCGTGAACACTTTTCAGGTTTTCAACGTCAAAAGTAATTTGTTGAGACCGCAAAGTGTGAAAGTGGCTTTTAGATTGTACTATCTCAGGTACTAAAAACTTCGATTTATAGAGAAGTATACTGCACTATAATTCAAGTACAAAATGGCCAATGAATTGAGTGTTTGTAAACATTTCTTTCAATAATATTTTAGATCCTCCAATAATCACTGCGAAAATCAGAATTCCAACGTTGCTTCTGCATCAAAATCGCTTACAACACCACCAACAAAAAAATCTCTGCCGTCATCTCGAAAGACGAAAAGGAGATTGTTGCCTTCTAATCTCATGACTTGGAAAATAGAAAACAAGAGACGGTGAGAGATCCATCAAAAACATAATTCGAAAACTGCAGAACTCGTCAGTGCAATAAGTCGCAGAGACAACCACTCATTTTTCATAATTTACTTTTTTCATGTTACAAACATAAGATGTACAAACTTTTAGCATTTCGTTCACAAAAGCTTTGTGTTCTCTCTCTTGTATCTGTCTGTTAGTCTGTTCAACATATTGTGAAAGTATTGCATGTCTGTCCTAGCGACTTCGATATCACAGGTCTACCCTTGATTTCGGTACTTTTGAATAAATATAAATAGAAAAAATAATAATAATTATAATATTAATTACACTGTAGATAACTGCGGCTACAAGCATAAAAAGTACCAAGAAATTCAAAATTATAATTTACTTTTAGTTTACGAGATAAAACTTTCCCCAATGTTACCAGTAATTATAGCTCGCGTCATGAAAATTCAAGTCTCCCTCTCATCGTTTCGCCTCTCTCCCTGAAGCGTTGCCGTGGGAGACGCCAGATTTGTGCAGGATCTGCGGTCGCTTCCGATTACATACGAGAGTCTGTTTTACTGCCTTCCGCTTACGGAGTTAAAAGAGATGTCACAGCTGGAGTGGATCCTGCCGATTATTTTTCGGGAGGTATATTTTTGTTAATAATAAATATATTTGTTATTATATTGTATATTATTTAGAGATTCACCAAATGAACCCTTTAAAGCAGGTAAACGTCGTTTTGAGATCAAAAATCGAGTTGTAGGATAAAAGAGCTCGTGCGTTTACTCCGCTCGTTCTTTCCGGTATTTGACAACGGAAGATGCGAGGTGGAATGATAACAGAAGACCTTAGAAGTAAAATATATCTAAAATAAGAAGTGAGGAGATGGAATAATGGCGATATTTACAGAATTAGTTGTTTTTTTTAAAAAAAACAGTTCCAAATCGGAATCGATATTTTGAGTAATGCCTCAAACAATTTTAAGATCGTATCCGAAGGAAGACGGAAATATGTGAAAGAGATAGTTATGTACTACTATTACAGACCGTTTACCTCGGTCTGTAATAGTAGTATAGCATCTCTAGTTTGGTATCTGTGGAAAAATAGATTGAGATGCAAAATGACGAAAGCATAAACCGACTATCTGGCTTGCGTATCCCGCAAGTCCCGCCTCCTCCGCCGGGGCTGGCCGCACGCCGCCTGTCCGTGCCCCCGCGCCGACAGAGGACCCACAACAATCGGGTGGGCGACGCAACGGCGCAGAAGGGGAAGAAGGGGGGCCAGGTGTTTTCGTAAATTTCACTTTACGACTTTCACTTACGATTCACTACTCTATTCGTCCGATTTGCATGATTGTCACGGCGTTGGATTCAGGAAGCATGTCGCCATCGCGCTATAAGCCCATATTTTTTAATTTTTTCTTGGAAGTTTGAGAACTAATTTCAAAATCGAGTTTTTGCTATATTTTTGGAAAAAGAGCTTCGTAGCGTAAATTGTGTTTTAAAAAGGCATCAAATGCCGTTTTCAGATTGAAAATCGGACCATTGTTTCAGACGTTATCAGTAAAGTAAATTCCCCTGTGATAGTGCTGCGATCTATTGAATTTTCCTACAAGTATTTTACGTTGCATTTAGCTTTAAAGTGAAATGAAAGTTTTGAGACAAATATATTATATATTTCATTTGTGTCAACAGCGTTATAAACTGTGTTCCATGATTCATTCAGCAAGTAGTTCGTAAATAATTTCATGTTAACTTTAGGGAATGCTCTGCACATGCGTGTATAATTTGTGTCAGTGTTCGTGTAATTAGTAATTGTAAGAATTTGGGCATCATGGTCACTGTAACCTAGATTAGTAGTTTTATTTCATAACTAGTTGTGGTTTTGTTAATTATATTTTGATCTATTGCTTTTTATGATGTAAATGTAATCCGTGTAGGTAATTCACTGTAATATCTAAATTAAAAGAATGCAGTAAATTGATAAACTGTTCTTTTTCGTGGGATTCGCTCAGAAATTCAATATTGAAATCGCCACATATACCAATGGATTTAAAAGATAGATTACTAATTTTGTTCAGATATCGCTAGATTTTCTAAGAAAATGAAATTATCTAAAGCTCGCTTTGTTGGATGTCTGTGGATGCAAAGTAAGATTGTTTTGAGCTTAGTAAGATGTACGACTGTTATTTCAAAAAATTTTTCAACTGAATATAAATTGAATTCTGACAAGAAAATAGAATCAATATAATTTCTTATGTAAATACATGAACCTCCGTAAGGAGGGTCCTTATATGATTCCCTCGTTCTACAATACGATCTCGCAAGGTAAATGCTAGGAATTTGGAGTGTGTTTAGATCATTATGAGACAACCAATGGTCGGTAAAGCAAAAAAAACCTCTATTTGACCTAGATCACACTAATGCTACCTCGATAAATTCAATTTTATTGGAAAGAGATTGCACATTATGATGCATTATTTGAACTTTTGCTTGTACCTACACGAATGTTTCTCTGCTACATTTAATTGTAGTCGCTCTTATTTAACTCATTTTTACCTCGAGTGCGTGGTCGAAGGAATTATCTTGCCCCGACAGGTGGGGAGGAAGGGGGACAAATGTAGATAAATGAATAGTGGGAGAGGTACTACAAGGATTAGGTTCAGGGGATGAGGTATTTGGATCCAAAGAGGTACCAAGTTCGAGAGAACTAGGAGACGTGGGTGGGGATGGATGTTGGCAGGACACTGGCGAGGTTTGAAAGTATGTGTTTTGCAATTTCGCAACAGAGTGCATGTTTTCCGACAAGGTTCAGGTGAAGACCATGCCGGGTGAAGTGTTTTTCTGAGAGAAAGTTTAGCTCAATTAATTTGACATGTGTGTCTCTCAAATAACGTTTCAATTCGTTGTTTACGTGGTTAATTTATTTGCAAAATGTTGGTTTGTTGTACCAAAAGGACAGTCGAGACTATAATATTCGTGTTTTGGGCGACACGTTGGTGTTTGTCAACATGTTGTTCCGGTGTAAAGTGATCACCCAAATTTATGTCATTCTGCCCTCCTATGATGATGACTGTATCCCGTTTGGTGAGAGTTTTTGTGTGGGTGTCCAACTCATTGGTCACGTCGGCAAACCTCCCGTTAGGTTTAAACACCCGTGACAGAGAAGTTGGATGAGAGTTTCAGACTGAGCAGGGTGGAGATTTGTCGCCCGTGCTAAAATCAGTACCTTTTTGATGGCATTCCGAGCTTCACTGCCGAACCGATCGCTCTTATCGTTGTGAACAGTGATAACCGTGTGACTTCGGAAAATTTGTGAACCAACGTAAACCTTGTGGTCTGTGAAAACAGAGCCACGAGTGAGTGTTACGCATTATGTACAATGGGTACTGCCAGACAACGGGGCAGCTCATTAGTAATGCTCTAACAACACTAAACAGTGATTATCCGATCCCAGATTTAGGGCCGGTTTCACCGACAGCCGAGTAAACTTGAGAGTAGTTACTCGAGAGTAACCATTTACTCTAAGATAGTAACTCGAGTAGAATATGAGCGTTTCACCATGCTTCTACATGCTTATTTTACTCTAGAGTACATACTCTACGATTTACTCCGCGAATCGCACAATATATGCAGCGATTCAAGAGGCTGTGAGCGAGAGTGACGCTGGGAACCTGTGATTAATTCCTTATATTCTATCATTCATTTCAGTTTCGGAGTTCTTGGCGTTATTATCTTGTACGGTGTTATCGTGATTTGAGTTGGCATAGTTTATTTCTTAGTTTTTGTATCTTTATTTCTTAATAAATATTCATTTTTCTTTTCTGGAGATGAGTTACTATTTTGTTAGCAATGTAGAAAAATCAAATTTGCAGTTCGTTTACCGATGGCGATGCAAATAAATTTTCTATAACTCGGGAACGAAAATGTTTAGTTTTTCAAATGTTACTGATCTCGCGTTTTTCTAAATTTTATTATTATTATTTTTATTATTATTATTATTATTATTATTATTTGTATTATTTGTTAAATTGTATTCAACTTTTAACTATTTATAGTTAAAATGTTGGAAAGGGATTCTGGAACTCCAGAAAACGTGCGCAAATGATCTCCCCCATACGTCACATACAATTTTTACTAAATAAATAAATATTTCTTAGTATTTGTAGTCCCTGTAGTTATTATTTTCCCTTTTGTTATCGTATACGGTACGTAATACCTTCATTTTGAATCCACATAGGCGAAAAATAAATTTTACAACTTCTCTAAAGTTTACAATGTATATTATGAAGTAAACAGCTGATTTGGTCAAACATAACCTCGTGACAAAATCTCGATCGTCATAATTGAAACCAATGCATTCTCTCTCGCACCCTTTGTCTTCGCACTAGTGGATAATATTCCGAATCTTTGCTGGAATCGTCTTCAAATACTGTCATTCGTAATCGTCGAGCCGTACAACACTTCGGAGATACATGCACGTTGAAAACTGAATTTACCCCGTACTTTACTAGGCGAATTTTCGCAGTGTAAAGTTACTCTCGAATTTCTCTTGTGTAAGCGATTTACACTCTAGTAAAGTGTTGGTGAAACGCTCCAAGAAGTTACTCTCTAGTAAACATGATTTACTACACAGTAAACGCTTACTCTTTGTTTGGTGAAACCGGCCCTTAAACGTATCGATACTGCACCAAGAAGCAACGGAAACTGCTAGAGGCGAAGTTTCATCTCAACCAAGCCAAACAACAATGGAACCTCAACCAAATCAACAGACCTCAATGAGACTGCAAACCCGGACACCCCACAAGGTAACGCTACAGGCCAACATGCCGCAGAGCAAACGTTAAAGCGTCCTTCTGATGATAACAATTCGGCTAACGAGACAAAAAGGTCTAACCTACAATCAAAACAAGACACTATAGACAGTTCAACACAATATCGTTATTTGGTCCCCATTGAAAATAAATTGAGGCACTGAACAGTGAACCGGATCCCAGCAATCAAAATAGGTTTAGCTACGTCAATGAAGCCACACCAAGTGTGTCAGAAACAGTTAAAATCCCACCAATTTATGTAATAAATATAACAAACATTACGAACTTTAGCAAGGAGATTAAAAGCAAAGTAACAACCAGCTTCACACTTCAATTTATAAATAATAGGGTAAAAATTAAACCTTAAAAAAATCAGTGACTTCAGAGACATAACCAAATATTTAATTAACACTAGAAGCCAATTTCATATATACAAGGACCCTGCAAATAAATAAAATTCTCAGTTGTATTCAAAAACCTACACACATCAATCACAGATGAGGACATCTACACCAAATTGAAAGAAAAACACCCATCACTCATCAAAGTTACTAGACTCCGAAAAGACAGTAATCCAATTCCAGTAATTGCAGCCGAATTCAACGGGGAAGAAAACATAGAAACTATTTAAGAAATAAGACAAATATCTAATCTCATTGTAATAGCTGAAAGGAGAAGACGATCTAAAGGCCCCATTCAATGCACGAGATGTTTAGACTTTGGCCATACCAAAATAATTGTAACCATAAAATAGCATGCATTTTTTGTTCAAAAAATCATTATTCTTCTACTGCCCCCATAAAAATGAACCATTCAAATCTTATAACTGTCAAGGAAGCCACAGAACAGATCTGAGAACAGTACAATGCCCCTATTCTAAAAAAATAAGCCCTAACAATAACAATCCCAAAATTAGAAATAGAACCAATGTATCTCATATTGCGCCACCTCAAAATATCCAAACTAACTTCCCCAGACTGTCAAACATTCAAATCACCCCAAATTTTACACACATAAACAACACAAACATAACACCAAATATTAATCACCATAGTAACTCCCAAAATCTAAATCCACATGCACTCTCTAACAAGAATAACTTTCTCAACTCTCTAATCAATACAATATCTACTCACATAATCAATATAATCAGTTCAATTATCCCATCCATAATAAATATCATTCAATCATCCATCTCAGCATACATTAATAATAATTATGCAACAAACACAAACTAATAAGATTACTACACTCAATTGGAATGCAAATGGAATAATCAATAAAACCAATGAATTGAAATATTTCATGCAAGATTAAAAAGTAGTCTTTGCTTGCATAACAGAAACACATTTAAACAACAGTACAAAATTCAGCTTACCAGATTACAAAGCAATCAGATCAGATAGACCAAATACTAATAGAGGAGGAGTTATTATTCTAATTCGGAACACAATATAATGTTATCAGTTAATATTACCACTAACTCCTGGTATTGAAACAGCAGCAATTAAATTCATTAATAGAAACAATCTGGAAACAACACTCATAGTAGCATAAGAGCCGCCAATGCAAAAATCTAACATACCAATCTCATTGGTATAATTTATCAACACACCCGAACAAGAGTCATAGGTGATCTTAATGCAAAACATGTACAGTGGGGATGTAAAACCAATAACCCAGCTGGAACACAATTACTACAACTAATAAACAGCAAGAAACTAAATATCACAAGCCCCAATGAACCAACATACTATCTATTTGATCACTCTAGGAACCCAGACCTGTTGGACATAGGTATAACAAATTTAGAACAAAACATTTTTCTCCACAGTACACCATGTAACGGACTCAGACCACCTACCAGTAACAATGACAACACATCATTCACTCCCACACACACACCCATTGTATAACTCAACACACACACAATTAATTGGCAAACATTTAAAAATAATGGTAAAAAAACCATCCTTAATTCACAATCTTAAATACCCCTCCAGAAATATATCAAGCAATAACAATACTCAATAACATAATATTAAGTGAACTACAGAACAGTAAATTAAACAAATCACCTACGAACACACAGAATAAAAAAATGAACTTCCCAAAAGCATAAGAATCTACTTAAAGAATCACCTTTCTGTCCTTTGACGCCGCTCTTTTGTGCGCCGATTGTTTGCTCTGAAATCCTTTCTTGTAAACCTAGAGGTCTGAAAATTCCCTCACTTTGGATTTGAAAATCTTGTTTTGAAAGTTGGCATTTTAATAAAAGTCTTTTGGTTTCTGTTGAAATTGAAGGAAATTGGTTTGATATCGTCACTACTCAAAACTAATTGGTGCTAAAACAGCACGTATTTTCTCGCATTATTTCTAACGTTTGCAATTTAAAAAAATTAAGAGTGTATTACAAAAATGAGATCTGCACCATATTTAAGCGGCATATATTCATTGAGGTATAAAATCTCTGTTGTATTATAGTTTTGCAATGTTAATTATTTGCATTTGAGTATAGAAAACAGAGTTCACCGAAAACGGCATTTCAACATTTTTTTATAAGCGTACTGCTCTACACCCGAAAAAAGTAAAGGAACATTTTGGAGCTGGCGAAGAAAATACTGCATATATTTGACGCAAAATTTCCATATTTTCAAAAAATTAGATATCTTGTTTCACGATGTCTTCAAAAAACACATAGGTGTAAACACCCTAAATCAAGAAGGGGGTTAAGTATATTTCTGGTCCCTCTTATTCATTAATATTCCAAATTAATTACCTAGATATTTCTGGAATTAATCAATTAATAAATAATTACCATCTTAGTAATTAAATCAATTAATGATTAATTAATCACCTTGATATCACCTGGATATACAGTTCCTAGGTGGTATTGCTTGCATTCCACAGTATGATATCTTAAATTGAACAATATTATCATTATTTTATGAATGAAGGCCTAAATAACCCAGCCTTTAAGAATTATTTGCCTCCGGTATGAAGGAATGATTAAAGCAATCATGCCGTTGGCAGACCGTCAATTTTATGTACTCGTATATCAATAAATGGAGAATAATAATTGAAGAATAACGTTATGAAAAAAGTGCGAGAAAGCAAAAATATAATTATTATTGGCATTTTGAATAAAAAATGATTAAAATTAAATTGTTTTTCCTATCGTTCATTCAATTTTTCTCGTGGCCCTTGGTGTGTTTCATTAATTTCAAGCATAAATTGCGCAAAACTTCTCGTTTAAAAAAATATACACGGCCTTTTTGGAAGAGCTATTTGACCAACAGACAAAAATCTGTATTTGAATTTGGTATTTTTCAAATTACTTTTTTAAATTATCAAAAAGCCAAGCAATACCCGAAAACACGACTGGCACCATATTTTTTATCGTCTCTTTTTACATGAGTAATCAAAATTTAGGAAAAATTTTGACCTGTTTTTGAGAAAAAATGTACATTTCAATCGCAAATAAAGCAAAAACTAAATATGTGTTACATTTGTATAAACTTGAAGAGGGGGAATAAATAGATTCCAGTTCGCAGATTATCATTTACGAGTACAAACTCGCAGTGTATCATTTATAAACTACATAAATGATAAAATGCAATGATGCAATACGATTGTTCCTAGATTTTTTTGTATTTGGATCGTGTTTTCCAATCCATTTTATTTGTTGTAGAAAAAGTGGATTTTTAATAGAAATGTATCTGTACAAATTGTATTATGCAAAATCGGTTATTCTCTATGTATCGGCCACAATGATATAATATGCAAAAAAATCAAACCAATTTTAAAACCAAGGAAATCTTCGTCTTTGAATGTGATCATAGGATTCCTTTACGCTAACAGCGACGAAATGTAGTGTAGGTATCTCGTCATTGGAATGCAACATTGATGTTGATATTTTCAAAGCTCAGATTTTGTATTGGGACATACCCAAATATATCATTGGTAATATTGATTAATGTAATATGGAATAGTGATTCAGGCGATAGTAAAATAGTAGTTTCTACATTTACAAAAAGTACATTGGGTAGCCATATTGGACGTGGACATTTTAAATGCAAATATTCGGATGTAAGTAGTAGGACGTAGAAATGTTCCAGGCCAACATGATAAATACGGAACATTGGAGATTCCTAGCACAATATAAACATAGATGTGATTTGGGACGTGGACATTGGAAAATATTTTTTTTTATTTTGAAACCGTCATACAACCGATATGGAATGTAGACAGACTATGACAGGATTTAGAAAAGAGATTTGGGAAACAAGCGAAAATGAAGATGCCATGTTGCACCGAGGTCATGTTTTCGGAAAAGACAGTTGGCTGCTGATGCGAGCACATACAAAGCTAGCTACAAGCTTTAGCTGTTGTAAATGAAAATAGTTTTGAGTAGGGATGTTCACTTGAAGCACAAATAATTAATTATGTTAACATTGTAAGGTATTTAACATCGGATTTGAGACCTTAAAGTGAACTGAACTTCAACATCAAGACAAAAGGTTACTGGTGGAAACGGAAATCTTCACGGAAGATCCGTAACTTCGACAACGCGGGCTGCGAGGAGGGCATTACTTTTATAAACTGGAAGCGCCAAGAAAAACAAACGTCTTACAAGATATTTAAATACGATTCTTTGCAAAGAAGAAAGTCAGAATCGCTAGCCCAGACCAACAGAAATAGAGACGAAATACGGGAACGTCCATGCAATTCTGTCGCTCTACTAGTTAAAATTTGCTTCGGAAACAGATTCAACAGGAGAATTCTATTAAGGAGACAAACTATTTTTACACAATTAACTCAATTTTCATTTTTAAATCAGTTTCCAAATTGGAATCGATATTTTGAGTAAGCTTCAAACAATATTATGATGGTTTCCGAAGGAAGACGGAAATATGTGAACAAGATAGTTTTATACTACTATTACCGACGATAAGAGGCAGTATGCCTCTGTTACAGAACCACTAATTTTATATGTGAGGAAAAAATGCATTGATATGCAAAGCGACGAAAGCATAATTATTATTAATACAATATGAATTATTATATTTTTTCTAAAACTGAATGAAATTGGCGAATTCTGCTAACTACTATCCGCACGGGCAGCAGGTCATTTTTTCATATCCATTTTTAAAAAACGGTTGGTTCATACCGCCTGCCTGGCTTGCCTGCCCTCCTCCCGCGCCGCAGGCCACCGGCCGGCCGCGTCGAGGACTCACTACGGGCGGGTGTCGCACCGGAGTGGAAGGGGAATGAGGTGAGGCGTTTTTCCATATTGCACTTTACGACGCTCCTTCGTATTCATCTAATTTGCATGATTGACACGCTGTTGGATTAAGGGAGCCCGACGTCATCGCGCTATAAACGCACATATTTTAATTTCATCGCGGGGCTATGAGAGCATTTTGATGACATTTTTGTGGAAATATTTTTTTTTGGTAAATGGGCTTCGTAGCGTAAATTTTATTTTTTTAAAGGAGACAAATGCCGTTTACAGATAAACAATCGGACAATTGGTTCCGTCGTTATCGGCAAAGTGAATTCCCTTTGATAATGCTGTGATCTATTGAATTTTCCTAGAAGTATTTTGCGGTGCGTTTAGCCTTAGTGCTTTCATTTTATTAATCTAATAGTTAATAATTAAAAAATAAATTTTTTATTCATAATAATCATTTTATATTGTTATACTTCAAATTTACCACTAAATATCTTCAAGAGTCGTTTAAATAGAAAATCGGCTCCTGGTTGCACCCAGCTTCTTAATGGTCGATGTAATGACTAGGGGTTATTTACAATATATTTACAATGAGCCATGCAATGTCCTCATCTTGGTCCAACTACCTAGCCAAACAAAAGGCCTTAGAAGAAATCTCAGCAGTTTATTTTCGTTCTGGCACCATTGTTAACTTGTTCGCTTTGAGATACAATTATATTCCATCTCGTCAAACAGTCATATGTAACACCCAGCTGTTGATAAGCACGCCGGGTGAATTTTGTAGGACTGTTAACAAAACTTTGTGTCACTTGCTCTCGTCAGACCTGAGAATATGCTGTCTTACCGTACATCCAATTTTCTTAAAACATTTATGCCACTGATAAACAGTAGGCCTATAGGGAGGAACTTTACCATAATCTGTACAAAAATTACGTAACCTAATTGCCACAGTCTCCGAATTTTCAAACCAAAGCACACTGCGACCACGTTCGGAACAGGTAAAGGCATCCACCTCTTCTGCATCTGCATTCCCGTGCCGCGATTCTGAAATAGCATAGTACATGGGTCAAACCTTGATCTGTTTCCCTTTAAGATGACGCCAAGATTAGGTATGTGGGTCGTACGAATGAGTTTGTAGGAGCATTCAAACTTGTAAAGTCCTTATTGAAACACCCTGTATTATCCACATATCGTACGCCAAAAATGTATATATTTACAATATACTGAAACATTTTGACTTAAAAAATAAAATTGTTTAACTGTCTTTTCATAAAAAAGTCAACCCTTGCCCGAATAACTTTCTTTACATATTGGCATCCTATTAATTAGTTTTTTGCAAACAATAATAGCTTCAATGAATTATTTTACAAAACCTGTTGTTCGCGGTATTTAGAACCACTATGAACCAGAAACCATGGTGTACCTACGGTCCGAAACTCCGTAGCAAATGATAGTGAACTGTGGCTTTCCCAGCCACCCAACACTTTTCATCAATGGATACTCTTGACTGTGGACCCCAAGTACGTAATGTTTATCATCAAAAAAATAGTTGAAACAAGACCCTACCTCAGTGCCCTAGCTCAATTCCTACAATCAAGGAAAAATACTGCGCGCTGAGAAATAAACAATAGGTGTCCAAAAACTTTTGATCTGACGTGTAAATATAGTGAAACAAACCCCAAAGATCTCCATCAGAAACTATCGTCACGACATGTGTTTTATGCACTACATACGGCTTATACCGATTTCCGAACTTGTATTTTTGACGTATCTGTGCCTCTTTTGTTCCGAACTTCTGGCTGCCAGATACAAAAATTAAAGATATTTCAGTATTGCAAGAATTGAAATTAATTACTCATTTTATAACTCGAAGCTTTTAAAGTAACATTGCTTATCAAATTGTGTAATATATGTCTAAAATCATTTGCTTGCATAAATTAATATTTCTTGTTGGTGTAGTAAAGATCCTTGACAAGGCGGATGGTGAACCAAACATTGTTCATTGATTCCACACTTCGTTCAAAAGGGTGCGTGACGCTTCCAGTGCATCTTTCATCCCAATCGTTTCATGAGAAAAGTTTTGTCTTTTCTCCCTCGTAAAAATCATATGAAATTCATCCACAACCATTCCGTACCTAACCAACCAATATTTCATTCGCATAAAATATTAGAAAAGGTGGCGCAGGATAAGGGAAAAAGTGTACTGTGATAAAATAATAATAATGATATATATATATATATATATATATATATATATATATATATATATATATATATATCATTCCCCGCATTGTGACGTAACTTCAATGGGGTGCGATCCAATACATTTATTTTTAGAAGGGACAGGTGTCTTGGTTCGTGAATGGGCCTCTGAAGGTTTGACGGAAACATTGGAAAAATCTCTTTTTTTAAACAAACAAACACTTTATTACCATAATCACAAATCTCGTACATCAACTCCGGTTTGATCAATCCCCGTTTTGGTACCAAAACTATACCTATGAGCTCAGATTACACAATACCTTGAATGCAATACACCATTAGTTTCTTCTCGGATGCTCCCCAGCAGCCGCGGCGATCGGCGGCCTTCGGCGCGACTCGGCACGTTTCGGACGGTTGACCTTCGCTGGGAAACCAGGGGCCCCAGCCTTACACAATGTTCACACAACGACACTTCTGTTTTGACCCCCACCGTCGTGAATGTATTTCGGGTCGGGCATAGACTAACACCGATATTACTGTCCACCTATCCTTCGTTGGTCGTATCAGTTCTCCCTTGCCGCTCAACCTACCAATTCTACTTCGTGTACCTTCTCACATTCACGTATACACGTGGCAACTTTTCACTGTCGTTACCGGCCACGCGGTCTGTGGTTTTTTTACCTTGTCACAACATTTCTCGGAACCTATTCCCACTCTTCAAGCTTTCACTTCTTATTGACTGCCACAATCACACTTAATCCGCTGCCTAATAGCTTCTCTTCTGTTATTTAACTTCACCTCTTTTCCTTTACTCGCCGCGCACATCATCACCGGCTCCGCTCTCCTTTGTGTCGTTACTCACCAACTGCCGACGTCTCCCCCGGTCTCGCAGCCTTCTCGCGCCTGAACCCGTTCACTGATATCGTCAGCTTCTCGCCGCCGTTACCGCGCAATTCAAAATATATGTATTTGAAGAAACGCACCGCGTTTCGATATATATATATCGCCAAACTATGTAACGGCCCCAACAGGAACGTTTCAACTGGAACTGTGGAGGAGACCATCAAAGAAAAGAGTGTACTACGGACACTGTCTGCCTATCCTGCAAGGACAACAATATGAACCACCAACCTCGTTCGGGCAGTAAATATTATACGCCGTTCCATAACGCGCTAGCGAAATAAAAGAGACAATGGAGCTGAAATTCCTGCAAATAAACCTGGGGAAAGGCAGGCAAGCAAAAGACGTATTCCTGCAAAATGTACAAGAAAAAAGAATAGATATTGCCATAATATCAGAACAATACAGGAAGCCAGTCTCAGGAACATGGTACCAGGACCTATCCGGTAAATCAGTTCTCGGTAGATCGACAGTCGTCGTCATCAAAACAGTCGTAGAAAAGGCCAGAAAAGCCAAAAAGGGGGCAAAAAATTCTGTGCCCTCGTAACGCTTGATATCAGGAACGCCTTTAACTCGGCCAAATGGGAGGAGATTATAGCTCTATTAGAGAACACCCCAGAGGACCTCACCAGTAGGATAAGGAGCTACCTAAGCGACCAAAAGACAATTTATGAAGGCGAAGGAGAACCTATTGAAATCGAAATGACCTGTTGTGTCCCACAAGGTTCGAAACTTGATCCTGTCTTATGGAATATTATTTACGACAGTCTACCGAGTATAAAACTCCCGCAAAATGTCTCAATAGTGGGCTTCACAGACGACGCAATAATAGTGGCAACGGCGGAAACATCGGCCCTACTAGAGGTCATCGTGAACGACACCCTCAGAAAAGTGATGAGATGGCTGACGTCTAAAGGGCTGGAAGTGGCAGCCCATAAAACGTAAGCATTACTCATCACGAACAGACGATCCTACCCCAACCCAACATTCCTAATAGGCAAGGAAAAAATACAATATCGCAAGAGCCTTCGCTACCTAGGAATGGAAATTGACTGTAAGCTAAGTTTTGGACCACACGTTACCGAGACGACGGAAAAAGCACTAGGAATAGCAGCATCGCTTTCAAGATTGATGCCGAACGCCAGGGGCCCCAGCGTCAAGACGAGACTTCTTATGAGTGTGATACACTCGCAAATGCTCTATGCAGCCCAGATCTGGGCAGAATATCTTCAAAACAAGAACTTTAGAAGTAAATGCAGTCTGTCCAGAGGAAAGGAGCTCTACGCATAATATCGGCGTATAGAACTGTATCCGGATGTGCTGTTCTTCTGCTGGCGAACGTCCCTCCTATTGACCTGCTTGCTCTAGAAAGAAAAGAAGTTTACGACTACTCCCATGAGCAAGAGGGCAACGGAAGGCGAACACACCGATACGGATAGCGCAATTAAAAAAGCCAAAGAAAACGTGATACACCGCTGGCAGAAACGCTGGAACAGAGAGGAGACCCGCAAATGGACTCATAGGCTCATCTCAAATGTATCCAAATGGATAAGCCGTTAACACGAGTCCGTGACATACCACTTAACTTAGGCATTCACAGGGCATGGATGTATTAAGGCATACCTTAAAAGATTCAAAAAGACAGAAGACGCGGTATGCTTCTACTGCAGACATGAAGTGGACGACGCCGAACATACGCTGTTTCATTGTCCGAGATGGGACACGCTAATGCGTCGCATGATATGGGAGATCAGGTGTAATGTCTCACCAGAAAACATAGTCACACTAATTATCTGTAACAAGGAGAAGTGGACAGCAATAGCGAGATATATCACCGCCATTCTCAAGAAGACGAAAGAAACCAGTCATATCTGATCCTGAAAAGCACCTCGAATACAGCTGGCACCATCCTGATGTAATGCATAATTGCGGTTCCGTGGTGGATAACGCCAGGAACATAAAGGGTTTGTGGTTTTAGTGGGTAAAAATCTCACACTGTTGAGTGCGGGCTCCTCTTCGTCTTTTGAAGATTTCCACAGTTCTCCTCGTAAAAAAAGATAGAGATGGAGAGAGAAAGAGAGAGAGACAGAGAGAGAGAGAGAGATGTAGGAGAAAAGTGTTCCGAAAATACGGACTTCACTATGTAACTGATGGAGCTCTCTGAATGTAAAGAACGAAGAACTCCCTCCGCTAAACACCAACATCTATAACAAAATGATGAAATACTGTAAGATACACTGGGCAATACTTAATGGAGAAAATTTGATTATGGAGGCACCTTATGCTTGGCTGACGATTGCACCGTTAGTCAAAGTATTTATTCTGGCTACTCAAGATAACGTAATTTCAAGTAAAGATTACAAACTAGTGTAGATACAGAAAGGCATACACTTTCACATCACTAACACATATGTCGGGTGACCAGGCGGATGCTTTGAGATTGTCCTAGCAGGGGCGGTGCTTCGCTGGACGAAATACCCAGATGACGAAAGCCCCGCATGCCGACGTGTAGGTCAGCGCCTCGCGCCGCACGTTCTAGTGAGGGAGGAATAATGCCACTTCCACCAATTAAACATCAACTACCCTCACAACACTCACGACTATAATAGAATGAAAATGCAAAATAGTACCCACTTGCTGATTCTGTGTTCGCAGGAGTGCCCGGTGCCCAGTGCCCGACATTCGTGGTGTTCACGGCGCCTGACGGCTGCAGCAGCTGCTCCTGCTCTGTGGACGCGCGCCTCACCGACTGCACTCGCAGCACTTGCTCCGACCCAGGTAACAACACACACATCTCCGTTTCCGCTTGTTTTCTAATTTTACACATCAATGTAATTTTAAGAAGTTTCTCAATCATGAAATGTTGCATTTCTTCAGTGTTAAACGGTATTTCGATTATCAAAACCGCGTTTCTCCTATATTGTATCATCAACATAAGCATGGGCCAATCTAAACTGTTCCGGCAACGTTGTCTAGAGCAGAACATATTTTCTTTGGTCTTCCAACTTCTCTTTTCCCTTTTTGAGAGATAGTAATGGGTGTGATAGGCAATTTCTAATGATTCATTCTTTGTAAGTGGTCTATCCAGTTTTTTCTATAGATAATTATCTTTTCTTGTAAACTGGTAATTATCTGTTCTTCTCCTATATACTCACTTCTGATATGGTCTATTAATGTGCAGCCCTTCAAAATTCTATTAATACGAATTCTTTACAATTGTACTAAAATACGCAAAAACTTTTTTTTTTCAAAATAGATACTGTACATGCCAATAATTAAAGACCTAATTTCACAGTCGGTACAAGCTCTTAGCTCGTCGTTCCGACCGTTGGTGAGTATAGACCTCCCGTAGTGTGATAAGTGGTAGCGAGTTGGGAGTGCGCAGTCCGTACAGTGCCGAGTGTTGTGTTGTGTCGACTTCCGTATTAATAAGATCAACTGAATCAAATCCAGTGAGTGGGTAAAACGCACTTATAACTTCGTAAGTCTACTCAGTACACCCAACCAATGAAAGAAGATCTTAAGGTGGCTTCTGATCAAGGAGTAATTCCTACTAGTGAAATCCAACAATCACAAGTTAGTAATGAAAATCAAGATTATGGTAAACGATATTTAGCTGCTGCTGAGAAAGGTATGTTCTATGAAAGAACACGCGATTATGATTGACTCAGAGGAAGGAATAAAAACGTACATCCAGGAACTTGCAAAAATTATTAATCGGCATACTATAGGGTTCGTCTCAGGACTTCAAAAAATCATATATGTGTCTATCTCGATTTCAAGGAAACTGTGAAACAATTACTTCACAAATCAACTATTTCAATTAGTGACTCTACGCTAACCATTAGACCGCTAATTACGCAGAATAAGACTCATTCTTTCTAATGAGTGTCCTATTATCCCACACTCAGTATTTATTGATGAGCTAACGAATCTCAAAATATCTTCCTGAGAGCCGCCAATCTGAACCAGGGTTCAGTCACATTTTGGGTTTCCGGCGACAAATTTTCATGTAACCGGATAATATGGACAAAGTACCAGAAACCATGAAAATTAAATATGATGACGGTTTTCTGGATATATCCATCAACAGATACTGTATCATGTTTTCTATGCAAAGAACATGGTAATTTTGCTAATAATTGCCGTATGAACGAACAAAAGAATAATCCCTCTGGGTACTTTGAAGTTATTCCCAATGAAAAAAATCAGCTGACCCCTTCTCCTTCCCAGCACTCATACCCTCTTCAACTGCGTACCCTCCTATTGTTAAACGACCTACAAAAAATATCAAATGTCCCTTATCTAGCCTATCTTCAAAATCTGAGACATCGGAAATGTTAAACTCAATTGTATGTAAAGAGTCTCAGATACTAAAAACATTCAACCGATTACACATTGAACTGAATTAATGCCTTATTTTACATGGCGAGACTCGGACCATCAGTCCCGCTCTTCCGTCTGACCACGCAAATTTCGCTACGCTCCTTTCTAGGGGAGAGGGGAGGGGAGGGGGGAGAAAGAAGGTATTTCTTGGGCGACGAAACAAGCGATTTGAATTTATCTCAGAGGCATCATTTAGGATTGAGGATCTTTTACATGCAAGTATATCTACTAACATGGGACAACTGACTGTACTTCCCCGTACGAAGGATTTTTTTTGGCCTTAAAAATCCACGGCGTCGATCCGGTTTGAACCCGCAAACTTGGGTACAACACTCCTATACGCTAACCTATACACCATCGCCGCCGCTGCTAGAGACAATGAATTATAAAGTCCATCAATCTAAAGACTCTACATTGACTAAATCAAATTTAAAAATCAAAAATTCAAAACTTGAAATTTCTCTTGCAGAGGAATCTGATAGACAAGAAAATCATCTTGCCCCACTCAAAAGAACGTCTGAACCAAGTAACAAATATGTTTTGAATTGGTTACAACTAAAGAGTATTTTTGAGAAAACAAAAGATTGCATAAATGTTGAGGAAGCTATTCTTGAATTCACCCCAGATTTCAAACTGTTACTACTAATGTTAGATGATACTTACCCCCTCCTTATGGATAAAAGCATCAAAAGACATTTACACATTAAAAAAAGAAATGAAAGAAAATTGAAAAAATCAGAGAACTTGCAAACTCCAGTGAAATTAGCGATGAAGATTCAATCTAATACTCTTTTCAAATTCTGCTCTTGTAATGGCATATACCATTCTTCAACGGAATATAAATGGCTTTAGTCCACAAAAAGAGAATTTGCTTCTACTAATTAACACGTACATTTATGATATGATCTGCCTACAAGAAACAAATAATAAAATCAACCGAAAACCACCATTAAAAAATTGTAATTTGTGATTAAAAAACAGAACAGATGCAAACATAGCTAGTGGTGGGGTAGCCATCTACACAATGTCATATAATAAAGTAGATGAACTTCATCTTAATTCCACCCTTGAATGTTATGGAGTCATGATTAATTATATAAACAAGCCCATAACTATAAGTAATGTTTATCTCCCCCGCAGTCATGCCTTTAGTGCTAGTGAACTGACCCACTTAATAAATCAACTGCCAGTGCCATTTATACTACTAGGTGACTTCATCAGTCACTTCAATTAGGTGAATTTAACAGTTTCATGGGGGGATCACACAAAGAGGATTCAAGAGGAAAGATAATAGAACAAGTATTGGATGATACTAATATTAATATACTTAATGATAGTTCACCATCCCACTTGAATAAGACTTATAAAACACTCAGTACCATTGATCTAACCATCTGTTCATCAATTGCTTATCTCTGGGACAGGAAAACTCTGATGAACCATTTGATAGTGATCATTTTTTCTATTATAATCATCAAACAAGGATGCGATACAGCAAATGAAACAAAGTGTTCTTCCAAATGGAAACTTTTGGAAGCTGACTATAACAAATACAAATTAATTATTTCAACTAAAATCAATGAAAAGAAACTGCACAAGAACTATACTTCCATAACAAAGAAGATTGAGGACCTAACTGAACTCATACTTCAAACTGCAGAAACAACTATTCCTAAATCGTCAAATAAATCACCATAATGGTGACTTCCTTGGTGGAATCAAGAATGTTAAAAGGTCAGAAGAATACATAAACAAGCTTTTATCAGATAGAAGAGACACCTGACAACTGAAAATCAAAGAGAATATAAAATAATGAGAGCCCTAGCAAGAAGAACACAAAAAAATCATGGAAAACCTTTATCGCATCTATAAATAATTTTACAAGCATATCTGATATCTGAAAAAATCAAAGCAATAAATGGAAGATACATACCTACCATTCATACTAAATTGTTAACAGTGAATAATAGAGTGGTTACAGCTCCCAAAGAAATTGCAAACACTTTGGCTCAGACCTTTACTAATAACTCAACCGATAAATATTTCAGTGATGAATTTCAATCGTACTAACTAAATTCTGGTGTCACAATAGATAAAATACTCCAACTAAATACCTCTTGCCAACCAGTACTAAATTATCCTCTTCAAATTCAAGAAATTACTTCTGTTCTTTTCAATCTGAGAAAGTCCAGTCCAGGCCCAGATGGCATTTTAAATATTATTTTTGAAAGAATTGCCAATCAATGCCATATAATATATTACTATCCTATTCAACAAACTCCTAATCTCTGGGTCATTTCCTATCAAGTGGAAAGAAGAAATAGTTTTACAAATACCTAAACCAAATAAAGTCATAAGCAATCCTATCTGCTACAGACCAATCTCATTAAGTTACACCCTTTGTAAACTAATGGAAAAGGCAATCAGTAGAAGACTAATATGGCACTTGGAACACAACGACATACTATCACCCCATCCACATCTACAGCAACATATGCAACGCATTCATAAGAAACATCTAGCGCTAATCAGCCTCAATGTACAAAAAGCCTACATGGTGTGGAAAGAGAGAACCTTACAACTACTGTTTGATAAAGGAATAGACAGATATATTCTAATCTTCATTGTCAACTTTCTTCGTAAAAGATTTCTCCATCTCAAGTTCAATAACATCCTTTTCGAGTAACACAAACTATGTAATGGCTTACCCCAATGCTCAGCCTTCAGTGTTACCTTGTTCCTTATTGCCATAAATTCTAAAATTGAACTTATACAGAAACCAGTAAAAAAATATATGTTCGTTGATGATATCACCATACTAGTTAGTGGGAAAAAAACCCTAAAACTATTCTGCACAATTTCAAAGCTTCCTCGACTCAATACAAAATTGGTCTAACAAAGTTGGTTTCAAATTCTCACAAACGAATGACGAAACAAAGTCAAAATGCATCATCTTCGGAAAGAACAAGAACACAAACGTACAACTATTATTCAATATAAATTCTCAACTGTGAAAAAGAAATCAAGATTCTAGGCATGATATTTGACTACAATCTAACCTGGCAACTTCACATTAATGCATTAAAAAATAAATGCCTCTTCAGAATGAATATCACTATTTCTTCAACTTCATGGGGGTGCAGATAAAAATATTACCTTGTCCGCTTACAGAAACATCATCCATCCCAAAATAGATTATGGATAAATAATTTATCAATCAGCAAAAAACTATGTATTAAACAGACTAAACCCCATCCATACTAATGAATTGCAAATGACAATTGGAGCCTTTAGGACAAGTTTGGTCTCAAGTACCCATGCTGAAACCGAAGAAGAGCCCCTACACATTATAAGACGGAAAATAACTTTATTTTATGCCAGCAAAATATTGTGCTCTTCCTGTAACCCAGCACATAAAAAATCAAATAAAAACCCAAACCAGTATATCAAATATTAAAACTATACCTTGAAGAATTATCTTCCCATTTCCCCTGGTAAATCCTGATAGTAATACTAAAAGACATCCATAGATTTGTTCAAAAATAGCCATTAATACCAGTCTTAAAAAATACAGAAAAACTGACACATGTCCACACATATATCTAGCTCACTTCAATGAATTGTCATCTACTTACAGTCAATACACCAGCTTATTTACAGATGGTTCCCAAACTGCTAATGGCTCTGGATGTGCTCTATTAATTGATGGTCAAACACAATCTTTCATGCTTAGTGATATATGTTCTGCATATTATTGTTCACCACCTAGTAAACTGCACGTGATCAGGAAATCAGTTCTTGCAGACCTTGCTCCTTATCTCCAAAAACGAAGTGATCAAGTGTTACTCATTTGAAAATTGGCCATTCAGCTTTGACTCACAAACATCTAATAGCAAAGGAATCCCCAAATCTCTGTGAAACATGACATCTACCTATCACTATCATCCATATATTAGTGCACTGCAAAATTTTAATTATTTAAGAGAAAAATACAATTCTTCAAACAACATACAAACACTTTTGAATGATAAAAGTAATGTATATAATGTGATTAATTTCCTCGAGGAATTCAACCTTCATAAATATCTGTAAACTACTGTAAGTGTTTGTGTATGTTAAAACTCAGCTATTTTTTATCGCTGACCCTCCAAGAATTTTAATGTAAATGTTGAGATTAAATTGTTTTTAATTATATTACCTCAGCCATATCTAGTTCATGTTTCAACAAAATAAAAAAAATATATAAATAAAATTCATTAGATACCTATCCCGCTTGGTAGAAGCCTGTGTAAATATATGTGTAAATTTATAAACAGTACATACACAATAATTAATATCACCAAATCACTGCAAAATACTGCACCAGAGTTAATCTCTGTTACTATATGAATTATTGTTCTTGCGATGCTTATTGTTTACATTTAATTTTCTTATGCAACTCTACGGTTTATACTGCTATTACTATTTCAAATCCATGTCATGTGTTAATAAAATAATATCTATTTGATGCTTTCCTTCAGGTCAAGTGTCTGACCTATCAATAATTGCCAACAGTTGCCAAAGAACACAAAGCCACGGAAGTGGCAGATACTGCCAACCTATGAGACCGAAGTTCTATTTATTCCTAACACTTCCCATTAAATGGAACACTGTTATATACACACACTTTAGTTTATGAGGGCAAACTACTCAAAACACAGATCTGATATTTAACATTTCTTCAACACTTTACGTGTTTCGGTTTTGGCAGAGCCTTGGTGAGAACATCTGCGGGCATGTCACCAGAGGGTAAGTGCTCTACTTCTATTTCCCCGGACTCCAAAATTTCACGAACAAAATGATGCTTAATATCTATGTGTTTGGTGCGTCTATGGAACACTGGATTGGTGGCTAATTTCTGAGCACCCATGTTGTCGCAGATTCCTAAGGCCGTCGATCCTCTCACGCCCATTTCTTCCAAGAATCGCTGACGATATACCGCCTCCTTAGCGGCTTCTCCCAGAACCATGTACTCTGAATCGGTCGAGGAGAGTGCGACAATCCTTTATGTTCTGCACTCTCAGGACAAGGCACCTCCATTCCAGGTAAATATGTAGCCGGTGAATGAAAGCCTATCATGGAGATCAAGACAGCGTAGACGGCAGAGGCGAATCCCGTTTCTTACGACGCAGAAGCTGGGACCGAGCGACGTCGACGCAGAGACCAGCGCACGACCATCAAGGCCAAAAGTGGGAAGTCCACGAGGTAACGGTTAGGGCGCGGAGAGTAGGTCAAGTTCACGTCGGCAGGGAAAAACTAGTATAGGAAAGTGTTACGAAATTGAGAGATACGGGTGGCAACGAATTGCAGTATCGTAGTAGGAGACATTTCGACGCACTATTGCCTGCATAAAATATTCTACTTAGGACATTTATTATTCTGCTATTTTCAGACACAGTTAAATTGTAAATGAGAGTAGTGCACTTGCACACATTTTGTTCTTTGCATGTAATTTTTGAAGCAGGAGATTGTAAATTGATATTTTGGTTTCATGTGCAATGTAATAATAGCATAAATTTAGATATAATTAATTTTCCAAGGGAATTCCCAGTGTAGATTAGGGTAATTATTTCAGAGTATCAATTTTGGTGTAAATTATATATGTTCATTCATATGAGTGTGTGTTGTAACGGTTTCTATTTGTGTTTTGATCATTCTTTGTAAAAGTGTGATTCTATATTCTTGGCTTTTGTCATGAACTCATGCCACTAAAAGTTTATGGGTAAATTATACGCTCGTTTGTGTGCAATCTGTGTGATTTTATTGTGTCAAGGGTTCAAACCTTTCTCGCAACCTGAAGATCCTGCTCCCTAGATTTTTAAGCTCGCTTCACGAGCAAAATCTTGATAACCCGCTTACGGTTCATGCGTGCTGCTGTTGAAGGTGGTAAGTTTGGGTGTAGGTGGGTTAGTTAGAATATATATATATATATATATATATATATATATATATATATATATATATATATATATATTAATAATATTTTTTATATGATTTGATAAAGGTATATTTGTAGATATGCGAGTTGACAGATATGATGCATTAAAAGTAGGTACATATAAAAAAACACTCAGATTGGATAGTTAATAAAAAGTGTTGCAATAATGTTAAAAATATTAAAACAAATTTAAATGCTTAAATCAAGAAGATTTTAGATGTTTTGATTATGCAATAGAAAATGTATTAAATTCAGTACCTAAAAATAGTGAAAAACTGCCTAGAAATAGTGAAAATAATTATAATACGAAATATAACGATTTCAACTTGATATTTCTCCTAGAAATAACGCCAGAAAATATACAAAATATGAAAATTTCTTAAACACATCAATGAAAGTATATATGATTGAAGATTCAAAAATAGATATATATTACGTGTAGATAATAAAAACATTAGTGCATTAATAAGTAAAAAATTCATCATAAAAACTTTTAAATGTATTATTGTGAAAAAAACTTTTAAAATTTTGATAAAATGATAACTTATATAATCATATTAATGAATGCGCACATGATACAACGATACAAATGCCAATATATGCAGATAGATAATATAAATCAATTTGTGCTGAACAATATCGTCCATATACTTTATCATTACATTTTGAGAGGTCATTAGATAAAATTTTTAAACAGTGTTCAATATTCTGTGTATCTTCATCAACATATTGAAAATAGTTTTTGCTTTCATTCTACGGAAGACACTACACTAACACGGGATAAAAATGTAGAAATTGTAATTTAAATTTAAACCATTGCAAAATTTATACCAGTACTGATTCATAATCTAAGGTATGATTCAAACTATTTTTACGTAGGATTTTAAACTTAGTGACAATTATTCAGATATTAAAATTTTACCAAATTCTGCAGAAAACTATATTACTTCTTCAAAAGATGTAATTGTAGACAAAATTCCAGCTAAGAATTATAATTCAATATGCAAAAATTCGAAATGTAAAGAACATTAGTTTAATAAAATTACAAAAAATGTGAAATATCTATTAAAGAAACAAAAAATACAAGGAGAGCAGGTCTATTCGATCAAATAATATGGTTCAAATTGATAAATACATTTAGATTTATTTGCACAAGTTTAGATCAAGCAGTCAAAAATTTTGCACAAATAAATAACTGTTTTTGTTCAAACTGTAAATCAAATCAAGAAATAGAAAACGTAAAATGTCAGCCAATGGATGACAATAATATTTTAAAAGCTCCTGCACATTGTAGAATATGTAAAAATCATGTATTCAAAACTATTGACAATGCCAAAAATCAAAAATATTCGTAAACAATTTAGAAAGAATACACATATTGTATTACAAAAAGGTTATTATCCATGCGCATAGGTTGATAGCTATAATAAATCAATGTCATTAATAATACATGTTAGGTAGTTAGCGTTTTCTTGATACTTAACAACACACAAATCCTATTATTCGCTATGCGCGACACAAATCGAATATCACTTGGATTGATAAAAGTTGATATTTTACTCACATAATCTTTTATTGTAAGTCATTCGTGGACTTCTATAATAATTGATTGAGTCCTTTGATGGGAAAATGACCATTGTCGCAGCTCCAGCATAAGATTTCAAATTTGATCCATGATTTTGTTGTTGGGCCTTCAAGGTTATGTTTTCCTTGTTGTGCAATGTATCCATATTGACGCTATTTGCCACTCTCTCGAGTAGCAGCTATACACAGAATACACTTGAAGAAGAGAATATATCACAGTTTCGTTTATACGTACACCAAATAAGGTATTAGAATCTCTGTCGAAAGCACACGCAAACGGAGCATACGATGTTCCTAGTACTGCGGTCCGCCGTCGACTCCGAGAGAATCGTACTTTTGTAATTTTCAAAATTGAACATATTGCTCGCAAAAATCAGGGATTTTCGACAAACACGAGATATGCACCATTCTCTTAAGGGTTCTTTTCACTATCCGAGAAGAAAGTTTAATCAAAAAAACTTGAGAAATATTTCAAAATGTTAAGTACCCTCAAAAACCAAAATATCCATTTGAACTCCGAAAGATCCGAAATCGTTCAGATCGCTCAGGGAATATCAGTTTAGGAGAGAATCGTCTGGACAGTTTAGGCGCAGCGGTTTGGCGTTAACCACCCACAGACGTACGAGCAGAATGACATTTTTGGGTATGAAACAGTTATTGATATGATCTATGATCGAGTATGATACATTTTCGAGTTTGGACCCAGAAAACATTGATTCTGACTAAATCACGTTTTAGAGCAAGTAATTTACAATACAATATGAACAGGATTTATCAACTTTTTTGTTGGACCCGGCAATAAGAGTTTTCTGCCGAAAATTCGCCGTTTTCCGGCGCTTAATTACTTAACTTTCTCATCTTACGAAGCAAGTGCAAGAAAGAAAAATATATACGAACACTGAAAGTTGAAGGTAATTATATATTTATATAGTTATTTATTACTATTAAAGGATAATATGACTAAGCGTTCAGATTCAAGATTATTATTTTGTATAAAAATAACCTGAAATCAAAACTAATTCAAATTAAATTCTGATTGTTTCAAATTATTTTAGCATTTATATATTATTTTTACCTTCCCGTAAACATTGAGACGTCCGTCATCATAATTTTGCCACTAGGATCATTTCTCTCATGTTTATTATTTTGTACACTCTTCTCCAGGGAAATTCACCATCAACAAGTGTATGGAGAATAGCAGGCTGCCAACCACGAATCGATCATGATTCTGACACTGACCTCATTCTTCTCTTGTAAGAATACTTTTGTGTGGTTCCGTAGGCAACTATACGATCAACGAGTGCGTGGAGAACGCGCTGTCTACCGAGTGCACTTCGATCATGATTCTGCCAAGGGTTCATCTGTCTACATCTCCTCATGTTTTATGTTCGACAGGGAACTACACGATAAACGAGTCCGTGGAGAACGCCCTGTACGCGGGCAGCGACGGCAGCAACAGCTGCCAGTGCAACGCGTTCCGCAGCTTCTCCTGGTGCACGCGCAAGATCTGTCTGCTGTCGGATGCTTCCTCGCCGCAGCCTCTCCTGAAGGCCACGCAGTCTCCGCGTTCGTCTTCCCCCTCTCAGGCGCCGCCATTTACCCGTGCCTCGCCGCTGCGCCCGTCGCGCCCGCCGTCCCGTCATGCCGCCTCTCCTACCTACACTTACATCACCGACTTTGCGCTCCGGGCCGCCTCGGGCACGCCCCCGCAACCCCCTAGGAGGAGGGGGTGGACGCGCCGGCTGGCAGGCTCCAGCACCACGCGGGAGGGTCTTGCTGCTTCCAGTCGCGGCCGCGATTAGTCTACTGACCTGATGCACCGAATAGATGCTGTACAGAAGATCTGTAAAATTAATGTTACAAACTTCTAGAGCACGTGGAGGAGTCGAAAATTATAACTTTTTGTGAGTGAATGTAGTGGGGTTTCATAAAATTCTCGCGTGGCCGCAGAGAGCTGGCACCCGCGTAAGCACAATGACGTAGCTCCGGCGCTACTAGAGCGTCTCAGCAGGGGAGGCCTATATAACAGCTTGCCTCCGCTTAGCGGGGAGACCACTACTATTCGTGAGCTCGTCTCTGTGCACGAACCTTCCACTCCGCCGTCGGTTCAGATCGGCCCAAATCGACCCTGCCGCCATCCCTTCACGCCTAGTCGGTTCAGATCGGCCCTAACTTACCCTGCCGACACTCCTCCACCCAGCTAGTTCAGAGCGACCCTCCGGGGTTTTACTAGCGGCTTCCCGCCCTTATCCCTGGCCACCGTGTACTTCGCCAACGCTTCCGATAGCCACTTCAAGGTCTCTCTTCTGCAGAACAACCGTCAGCGAGGCTGGGCTACGCAGAGAGTATTTTACACAGTCGGCACTCAATATTATTCCGAAGCTCCTTATTTTCATGGAGGGGAGAAGGTCGACCTCCCACTCCGACGGAAACAACGAATCAGAAAGAAGCATCCATTTCTGCCCCTCGCCAGCCAATAAGCGTCGGAAGGCGATCTACCTATTGAAATGGAGGGTAGACGTTACCCGGGACATTTGAAATTACTTTATCCAGTAATTTTTCAATATGGCAGTCTGTTAAAGAACAATCTATTTTAAGTGAAATTAATGCCTAAGGTAATGTAATTCAATTCTGAAAGGATTTATAATTGTGTGGTAGTTAAATAAATTGTAATGATGCAAGTAAAAATAAGAAAAAGATATTTCATATAAATAATATTTATTTGTAAAATATGTAAATACACATGATATACAAAAAATACAACATGCATGAAGAAAAATCCAGTTATGTAAAATAAAGGAATAAATTTTGGCCAATCATCTTGTGCCACACAAATATTACACATAATTTCACTGCAGCTAAACAATACAAAATATAATCAAATGAAACATACAAATACCTACTTGAAATTATATCTATATATAATTTTCACCCTTCCGTCACCTTGTTGGATGCAAAAGGAACGGTGACAATTCTTTATACATATAAGGAGCGATAATCGCTGAAAACTGTTCAAAGGATTGGTTGTCTCGGTACCGTAGTGGTCATAGAATCTGGGCGTAAACCAGAAGGCCCAGGTTCGAATTCTGGCCGGGGCAACCAATTCTTTGAAAAAATTGAACTATTAAAATTATATCATTCATAAAAGAATTCTTAAAATCGTCATTTAGCAGTTGTGAAGAAATATGTTTAGAAAATAGTGTACATTTATACAAAACGGGGCTACGTCTGGTGTGTATGTAAGTAACACCTACTTAATAAACTGATGTTTGTCATGACCGGGGCCATTCCTGTTCTTATTGGTCCCTCTCATACGCCTTAGGCATTTAGGAGAATAAGGAAGAACTCTCTGCCCTTACCGTCTTTTCACTTCCCCGCATGTGGTGCCAAACACTTCCCCCACGACATAATGGTGGTACATATGTGACATTTGCGCCTGTTTCGTAAAGCCAATTCCCTATACACAGATCTTCAGCAA
This sequence comes from Gryllus longicercus, assembly GCA_038098605.1. NCBI lineage: Eukaryota > Metazoa > Arthropoda > Insecta > Orthoptera > Gryllidae > Gryllus > Gryllus longicercus. The sequence goes on from JAZDUA010000028.1 coordinate 888,698, forward strand.
ATGCATGAAACCTCCTTGACTGCTCAGATGTGACTTGCGCACAAGATAGCGATTTCGAAGAGATCGCATAAGAAGACACGTGGCAGTGAAGGGAGTAACTCCAAAATATGAAACTTCCTTTTACATGTTCAGTGACAAAAGCCGATCATATTTTACATTTCTACACGCCCTAGAATATTGTAGTATTTATTCTGAGAAATTTAATGTACCTGCATAAGATTGCAGCCATGAAATCCATATCAAGCAGCCATATTGATTCAATGATTTATCGTAGAATAAAAGTAAATGGTATATGTTATAACTTATACGTTATATATCACACTTAACATAATTTTTAGTGAATAGATGTACACGTTAACTTATACACATGTCTTTTTAGCACAAACACAAATAAAGACAATCCTATTGTAGCGGTACAGAATTATTAAGATAAATTAAATTAAGTAAAGTAGACCTAAGAAATTTTTTACTGAGGAAAAAACATACGGCGTCACGCGCGCAGCCCCCCTTCTAGTAACAGCCACGATCCCCTGGCCCATTTCGGATGTTTATGACACCCCACCCAACGGCTGGCCAAAGGGTTAATTGAAAACCGCCCACACGCAGCCACATCTGGAATATTTTTGAGACGCCTGTCATCGTGATCGGGGAAACCCAAAACAATAATTCTGTAGCCGGGAGGCCCTTTCACAGACGTGACCTATTTTCGAGACGGAACAAAGGGACACTGTATTCCGACAGAAACAGAGAGTGGAAAATTCCTTTACTCCCCCGGAGCTTATTGGCCAAATTTAGTGTACAACGCCATCACCTTTAGCCAATAGCGACGCGATCATTGTAGGGAGCAAGAACATATGAGGAGAAAGGGTGGGGATAAAAGTTAACTTCATGCATTTTTGAGAAACAAAATTTCAGTGGGCCGAGAACAGTGGGTAGAGAAACTTCTCTGGGGTGGGAGCCAGTCGCGGGAAGAGGCGAGTGCGCCTCTGAATGCACTTGGTTAAAATTTTACTTGGTTGAGAAACTTCTCTGGGGTGGGAGCTATTCGCGGGGAGAGGCGAGTGCGCCTCTGAAAGTAATTAGTTGAAATCACTGGGGTGATAGATTGGAATTCTCAGTGAAAATTTTAGAGGAAGTACAAAAGCACTTCGAAAGTAAATAGGCGAATCCTTTGTAATTGCGTATTCGCTACAGGATTTCGCGTACTTCTGAATTTGTATTTGAGAGGATTCGAGTAGTTCAGAGGGAGCCTTTGTTGTGTGCTCCGCACCTGCGATCGGGGGCGATATCCCCGGCTATCTACAAGCTCCGCCGAAGACGCCGCCAGACGGTCCCCCTGCTGACGTCACCAGACGCCGCCAGACGCTGCCAGACGCCCCGCCCTGTTGGAGAGGGTGCAGGCCATCCCGCATTCCAGAGAAGGTCGCCCCGGCCGCACACAAGCTTCGCCGCGCCCGCCCGGGCACATTGAACTTTTGACACGGAAGTTCTCAGGCAATGTAACTGGGGGCTATTAACCTCTTTGAAGTATTGTCAACGCGGTGCCGCGCCAAGGCACAAGAAAGGTCATTTATTATTGTAATTCAGTTATAAAATAATTTTGTACTCTTCTCTAGTTGTAAGCTTTCCTGTTAATTTTAATCTTTATTTTTTTCTTTTTATTCAATCTTTTCGATAACTTTTATTTTATTAATGTAACTTCCCTGGTACAGCTTTGTCCAGGAATAAACGTTGTCTTTTACCAGTAACCAAATTGTTTATTTTGAATGCCCATGAATTTAATTAACAATTCCTTCCATCAACTAATTTTGTAAATGAGCAAAGGAAATTGTCACAATCGGCTAGTTTTTTTAAACGAGTAAAGGGAATAGGACCGACTGAGCTATAACCGGGCCGCTAACCGCGCATTTTTCACATACGCGGAGGTGTTACACAATAGAATAAACAAAGCATCAATACTACTGAAAACGTAAAAGGAATTTAGAAGTGTAAATATTCAAAATGTTTTTCGGATTATGTTGAAGTAGCAAATGTTTAATTAAAAAAAATTATCTTATTTTTAAATAAAATAATGTGTTAGAATAGTAGAATATGCGTAGACATTGCTTTATACCAATCTTCCAAAAATACGATGGATGATTATCTATGTAACAGATACAGAAAAGAGGCGTGTTAAACGCGAGACGATTGTCGACTGAGGCACTAATCGAGGTCGAAGTAATATATTAAAATCCTTTCTGCCATGTGTAAAAAAATCTTCTGTACAACCAGAACTTAAAGAAAGCTTTTTGACAGCAATTCTACCAACTAAAAAAATGTACGTAATATACTAAAATGATTAATATTGCAGCCCACTTTGGCAAGTGATAATATGGGTGGATTGTAAGTAAGATTGATTTTAAACCTAATTCGTGGTAGGAAACCAAAGAAAAATATGAATTGAATATTCGAAATATTTTTCCGTAGCGTAAAAATTAGACTTGTTAGATTCAGAGATCTGCATTTACTTTTATTTAGTTGGTGTTAACGACAAGCGCGGAATTGTAATATCAGTAGAAGTATAATAGCTATAAGGTACACGTATCATAATGTTTTTGTGAAGTAAAGCAACAAAGTTTAACTTATTCATTGTGATACTGAAGGCTTAAACAAAAATTTTACCTGTGTATGATAGTGATAGTGCTTGAAAAGATAGATTCTTGGTTTAGAACAGGAGGTTGGAGTTACTCGTCATATATTTGAAAGAGACGGCGTCAAGCTGAAATATTAAAATTAATGAAACTGAAATGTCATGACATGAAATGATGGAATAAAAATCTCCTGATGTCTTTGTAATTATCAAATAATGTATTTTGTATATATTGTAAATTAAAAATTATTTTGTTATGTTATTTTACATGTTCTTAGTTGGTAACTTCTGATTTCGGAACAGCGGAATCTGATTTTATGGACCTTAATCTTAGTCTTTTGGTTAGAAAGTAATGTTAATCAATTAAGTTGTTCATTAAAATGATACATAAATAATAATCCATGTCATTTTTGACTCGGTAACCTTCTTCAATAATTTGAATTGTTGTACTAGAAAACTACATCAATATTAAATTATTTTTTAAGTTACGCCAGCAAATGTTTACATTTGTACTCTTGCGTGACTTCTGTGGGTATTGATATGACAACTCTGTTTATAGCTGATTAGAGATGCTGAGTCGAACAGGTAGATTGGATTCCTTAAATATTAGATTTTTTACGTTAAAAATATTAAACTCAGCAAATAATATCATAAAATAGCTGTCACATTGTGTGCCAGAAATATAAATATGATAGAAATAAACAAAATATTTTGAATTTATCAGTTGTTTTATTAATCAATAACATTTCTTGACACATATCGCTTTTCCATTCCTTGGACTTAAACACTGATTCAGTCATAAATAGTAAAAATACGAGTAGATAAAAAGTATACCACAGCCTTATTTAACTAATTAATAACGTTTTTTTCTAAATGCATTTTATACGAACAAAATTATTTGTAATTCACAAATATTCCAAAATACTTCGCACTCGTGTACATTTAATGTACTCAACACGTGAACATTCTGTTTTTAATGTAAGATTTAGAAAACATGTGAAGTAACCATTCTCAAAGTGTCCTATATTGATGTCGATAGTTACAATAAACATTTTTAGGGTACGCGCCAGCTAGAAGTTGACTATTCTCGACACTGTCTATCTAATAATAATAATAATAATTATTATTATTATAATTATTATTATTATTATTATTATTATTATTATTATTATTATTATTATTATTATTTTAATATGTAGTATCAAATTAATTAAAATAGCTTTTAACCACGTCACTGCCGTCAATATGTCCTATGAATGATCTTTCATATTCTTTCACTAAAAAACGTAAAGCACAAATTTCACTTGTGTGGGTATATTGTCAATTCCGCGACGACGCAAAACAAAAGCGAGGAAGAAACATTTTGTAAGCACGAACTTAAAATGCATGCAGAGATATGATAATTTTTTTTACTTAATCTTTATTTTTAATAAAGTGAATTTAATTTGTGGACAATATAATTTGTATATTATTTCATAAATGTAAAAATTGCTGCTGTTGTAATTTTTGCCACTGCAGATTTCTATATTAAATGTTGCGAATGATAATATCATTTATCTATCCCTGAAACCCAAAAATTTGACACAAAAATGAAATAAATGAACATTCAGGTCCGATTTCCGAGAGATTTTCGAGAGTCCGATTTCCAAACTACTACGAAAATACACTTTGAGGATGTCAGACATCTGAGTGTCGATCGGCTTCTCAACAAACTGGCGATCCCCAATCTCTTCCCGGTAGTTTTTCGAAATGTCTTATTGTAATATTTTTAAAATAATTAATGAATAGTTTACAGTTACTTGAATGAAAACCACAGGAGAGTAATAAGTAGCTTTCCTTCAGGGATTTGATATTTTTTCATGAAAAAATATTTTTTAAATGAGAACTCATAACACATTGATTGAAGAAAATTTAATTTTAAATGATTATAATAAAACATCGAAAGTAATTGATTATTTTACGTCACTGTTTAAATCAATGAAGTTTTGTCGGACGATCTCATGGAGTCTGTGCAAAATGCCGTCGTCATGGAAAGAATAGTCAGGTTGAAGGTCAGGAGAGTATTTTGCCTTAGAGAAAGTGTGACAGCCACCACCTCCTGGAAGCTGGGTCTAGACGAGAAAACCACCGCTCATTTCGTGATTACTCAATTCAGATGGGCGAAATCTAATTGGGCGGGTAAAAGTTCAAATTATTTTTTTAAAGTCACATGGATTTTGAATCTTAGTCTGTGGACAAAGTAAAATATTCCTTGCAAATTTATTTTGAATTTTTTAAGTAATTCCTCGGTGAACCTTCAGCATAAGCGATCCTTAGTCTGCCATTTATATATACGCAGTACAGTCAGTATTTCAAAAAGAATGGGATGGGGGTGCGCCATAACGAAACATTCCTGCCACCCGGACGAAACCTAAGGCGACATAATTGAGAGAATGAAGAACGATCGCATGTGGTCTGTGACATGTTGTTAAAAGAACTCCTCCGACATTGATATGAGAAAACCAATGCAACCATTGATGAAAACAGTCGATTGCTACAATTTTCAGCTAGAATATTTATAAATAAAAAAAAACGTTACTAACTGACAGTAGAACACAGATATAACAAGGGCAATGCTCTCTCTTCAATAATACAATTTGTGAAAAAAGTTTGATTCGATATTAACATTAAAAATTATTTTCTGCGGCGAAATCTAGTACCATTTGAAGGGTAAGAATGCTCGTATTCAAATACTGCTCCTGATTACGGAGAAAATGTAAGATGCGTACATCAAACTTGCGCTTCTGATTTATACAAAATACAGAAAGCTCTTTTCGAAAACTATATTTGAATCCCTTGGAAAACCCCTTGGTCCTCATGCACAGTGTTTGAAGCGAATGGGGAATACACGTCATCACTCGGAAAACGAAAACACCTGTAACATTTTCCATCAACGCTTTGGAATTTCACGGACATAATATACGACTTAGTGCAAGAAAAAGAACCCTGAAAATTGAAACTTGGAATATTCAAAAGCTATCAACCAAAGATGCAAAAGTATTCAAAGAAATTGACAATCACGGTGTGGATCTTGTTGCATTTTCAGAAACAAAAAAGAAAGGTGAAGGTTCAGAACAGAAGGGTGGTTCTTTAGTACATATTTACTCGGGGGTACCAAATGATTAGAAAGGTCTTAGTGGTGTGTCATTGGCAATGAGACGAAAGTAGAGGAATAACACAAAATACTGGTAGCAGATAAATTACTGAATGCAGCAACATTTTAGAAGTATACATTTGTAATTTCGCGGCAGCCGGATTGAATTTCACTCCCGAAAGTAACTTCAAAATTCAATTTTCTTAAAGATAATTTTTTCGAAGAAAAAAACTGGTTCTGGTAATCTTCATAAAATTCAACATAGAATATGAGGTATTTTTTTCTAACGGGAACTTTCGGGAAGACAGTTACACACACTCACACACACACACACACACACACACGCGCGCGCGCGGGATGTTGCTGTGGAAGTTGTTTTCTGATCCTAGGGTCGCGGCAATGAGTCGATCTCTAAGAGACGTTGCAGCAAAGTTGCCATCTTGATACACGTCTGTTTTGGCAAACAAAATTCCGGTTCTTGCCAATTCATTCAATTCAGTAATTCCCCTACCAATTCAGTAATTCGGAATCGAATGAAGGGATTCTTTGGGTGCTCTCGAATCCAAGAAGTACCACATTTAGCTAAGGAATGCAGATAATGGCCTGGACAAAGCTATATCTAAGTGGCTGTAATCGATGTGAAGAATGCTTTGAAGAACTACTCTGAGATTCGCGTAACTGTTTATACGAAAAATGAGGTGATTTAAAGAATCCGCAGCAAAAAGCGTTCAACTGCTTTCCACTCTTTCGCATCACTGTTTTACCTATTCCTTGCAATGACGAATTGGATGTTTATGTCTGATTTCATTAGTGAACATAAAATGTAAACTACTTTCTTTCACATATACGATTTAATTAAGGCGATGGTCTAATGTAGATAGTGTTCCTCTATTATAAAGAATTCAAGTTTTCTTGATATAGCGATGTTAAAAAACGACCGGAAGTTAGTTTTCTCGAAATAACTAACGACACCGATACTGGCACTGAGACTTCAAAACCGGTCGCGGGCACGGTCGACGATACGTCGCCGCTCCGAGCGAATGAAAAACCGCATCGGGCGAAAGCGACCGGCTGCCTGGCCGGAGGGAGGCCGGCGTTGACCGGTGGATGTGCAGGCTGCCTCGAAAACGAGCAGCTGCAGTTACGCACTGGCCGCCTCCACCATGCTCCGCTGCGGCACGCTGTCCTTCGCCGTCTGGACGATGATTGCCATCGCCGCAGCAGATTCGGCTATAACAGGTAACGGGACAGCGATCGACACAATACCACCAACTCACTCGTGTGAATTTTTGAAAGCGTAGGATTTATTTGAATATCCAACAGATGTTTCGTTTTGAGATATACTCACGTATTCTTTTGCATATTGAGAGTAATTAAATAAACATTATACTGCGTGTACATAACTTTTCAGTTTAAGTTCAGTTAAGTTCAATTTACTTGATTCTCGCAGTATTAACAATTCTGGATGTGTGAATGAATGCCAAATTAAAGACTATGTTGATTAAATGATTTTATTGAAATAACTACAATGTAATTATTTTTGAAAATAAAAACATATTCCGAGAAAATTCATTTGATGCAATATAAAAGGTTTTTATCCGTGAATATTTATGCCACTCAATTTACTACGTAATTTGCAAATTGCATTAAATTGACAAAGAAAGTGTTCATTACTTAAATTTGCAAAGTAAGAACTGTTCCTGATATTTCTAAGGGTTTCAGATTTTTAAATATTCTAAACAAGCTGTTCAGAAACATTTTAATGGATAGTGGGCAAAGCGGAACAGTACAACTAAATATCTGAAATTCGGGTTGCGTCTTTTCACAAAGCAGGATTTTCTTGTTGTTGAACATCAAAGATTTGTGGCGTGGGACAATAATTACTTTCAATTGAAATTACATTCATTCATTTTATTTTTTAAAAGGAAGTAAGTATTAAAATGGAAGACTCCTCTATTTATATTTCAAGCATAGAAGTCAATCCCCGCATGTTCGCGTTTGATGCAGTAAGAACAATCTGAAGTTTGTAATGACTTATTGAATTCCATATAATTGAGAATCACATTTTCCTTCACAATGCAATAACACTGAGATGCTAAACACAATATCCATCTATTCGTTATTAAAAGAACATAAAGTGTCCTAGCGCACCCGATATACCCACCAGGAATCGTATATTTAGTTATATTTTCACTTTTTTATTTATTTAGTTTGCTCACTCTTCAACTTAATCACATATAACAGAAGGTATGCATAGATATTGACATAAAATGTTAAATATACATTAGTAATAACAATAATAATAACTTAATATATATCTTAAGTTTTGGCACTGGTCTCATGAACGCAAAAATAATGGTCTCTCATTTGTCTGAAGCGGTCAGGGCAAACCAAGGAAAATAAAAGAAGTGTGCTACTTTTACGTGTATTTCTTGTATTCATTATTCTTCCAAAGTATTCCTAGGATTTAAGTAGGCACACGGCTTGTCACTAGTGTCAATAGACATCACTTCAGAAGACAAATATACTCGTACTACACCAATTCAGTTTTGATGCGTTATTTTATTTTAATATGGGAATTTCTACTCTTCAACAAATTGATTTTTGAATCGTTGATTTATAACTGTTATGAAGGTTTTCTACTATGCATTTATTGCTACTTAAGAATTTCTTTCTTTCTTTCTTTCAGGCGTGGGAACACAACTTCAAGGTCCTCCTTCAAGACTCGGAGAACAAGGTACCTATTTACCATTTTATCATGGACTAAATATTACTGACAATATAGCCATGTTTACTCACTGTCCTAATTCTGAAGGTTTGATTCTACATTAAGTTTCATATGATTGAAATAATTATATCAATTTATAGGGAGTTGTTAGCAGCTTTTATATTTTGGAAGCAGTGATGGACAATGAGAATGTGACTTTATGTAGTCAGGAGAAACAACTCACTGCGTTAAGTAATCGGACCCTAATCCTAGATTAATGGTGATCATTAATTATTCTAGAACATGTTTGAGGTTGAACACGATTCAATGTGAGCTCACCTTGCAGCTTCATGAACTGAGCGAGCCGAGATCTTCCGGTCCCATTTAAGGACTTTTCTGTAATGTATACAGAATGGTATTTCGCAGCACGACAGCGCTGGACGTCAATGGTTCAAGAGGTTCTTAAAGATATTGAGATTATACCATGACTTGCTGACTCTCCAGACTTTTCAGTTAAAAGTCTGAAAGTTCCTGTTGTACTTGAAAGAACTTCGGGTGTAGTTTGATAGAATAATAAAATTTGGCTGATATTTGAAACCACTAAATTTATTTTCAAAAATTACATACTAGCCAATATCATTTTATACAACATTCATTTACGCATGGACAAACCTTGGAAAGCTGATGGATATTTTCATTAATAATTACATTTAAGCTACATATGATAATGTGGGAAATATTGCGTTGGAAAGAGTGGGAAAAAATATTATATAGTTTTGATAACAACAAAAGAGTGCCAGAAAGAAGTATCCCAAAGGAGGTATTGGAATGGAATCATAAACGGAAGAGGAAATGAGAAAGACCTTTTCATTTATGGATACCGCAAATCATACTTAAAAAAGAAGAGCATTACATGATGGAAATATTATTAACAGAGATGACTGGAAGGAAACTTTTAACCTGCAATGAATTGTATTTACATTGAAATAATTGATGTTGGGTTGAGGAAAACCACTGTTTTGTGAAAAAATCTTAAATAACCAATGATAACATGCAACATTACTCATAACCGTCTCGGCTACAAGTAACTAACGCAATTTTCATTCTGATCCACTTAAAAACCGTTTCAGGCGGAATGTTGGTCATTAGCTCAACGCTCCTTAACTACTGTCATGCCGAACATCAATTGGTATACGAGGAAGGGTTTATATTTTCAGTAGACACGCAGGTGTTTGAATTTTGATTTATTCATGAGCCATGTCTCCATACACTTTCTGACTGACTAAATTCTTGTCCTGGGAATAATAGTGCCTTCGATTGAAGAATTTTATTTTATTACAATAAATTCCTTTTTATCAACTGTGTTAGACAAAAAAGAACCTAACAAGATAAACTCTTTTAAAGACTTAAAATACTCTAATCTTTGATTCGAAGATCTGTGAAAGTTGGGGAAATCTGTACAAAATATAGTCACATAGTGTATGATAATTTGACTTCCTAGGATGCTCCTTTTTTACCAAGTGATTCTGAGGATTTAAAGGATTAGTGTCTTTTTTATTATTAACACACACACACACATCCGCACACACACACATCCACACATCCACATCCGCACACACATACACATCCGCGCACGCACACCTCCGCCACACACATCCGCACACACACACATCCGCCACACACATCCGCGCGCACACACACATACACATCCGCGCGCACACACACATATCCGCGCTCACACACTCACATCCGCGCGCACATACACACACATCCGCGCGCGCACACACACACACACATCCGCGCGCACACACACACACGCATTCGCGCACACACACATTCGCGCGCGCACACACACATCCGCGCGCACACGCACACACATCCGCACACACCTGCACCCCCCACCCCCACATTCTGCAGACTACATTCATCTTGCGCCACATATTTTCTTTTTTTATACAAAATACTGGGTATAATTGGAGTTGGTAATAATAAAATAATATCTATTATTATCATATTGTATTATCATTCATATCATATCATATTCGCATTCAAATAAAAATTTGTAAGTCTTTCTTTGAGTTTAAATGTGAGTCTTTATTGAAGTTTAGTGAAAGTTATTTGAATGAATTCCTCGAGGACGTGACGTACGAGATACCAGTTGAGCCAGTTTGACAGATTACGATTTCCACACGCTCAAGGAAGTGTAGTTTTCGAAGCATGTTGAACAGACTGTTAGGAATAGCGAAGAATATACTGACTTAATTTTTTTTATTACAAGCATAACAAATGGTTAATTATGGGAGGTAGTTATATATGAAGGTAAAATCATTTTCTGTCCTCATCAATTAAGAACCATCCGTTTGTATAATTCGTTTTCTTTGATTGAGTATGTTTGCTTATTGAATAATGATGATATAATAAAAATAGTCCGAATATCATCGTATGTAATTATAGACTCCAATTCTTGAGGACATTATCTACTTTGGTATCTATAGCACTCTTAGCATTAATATTATTTTAGGGAAACATTGTTCTCCGTCAGACATTCGTCCCCTAATTTTTTTCTATAAATACCGAACTACACATACAAAATGGCAATTGGTCTTTCTTTCAGCTCTTAATTACTCACATCCTATCGCCAACTTCATCACAAAAAACAATTCAAGAAATTGACAAAGCCATTGGCTCCCTCAACCACACCATTCATAATTCTAGTCAATCCAAATGGTTTCAAGGGACACTGATTAGGTGTAAAATTGTAGCGGTGATGCACTTTAGTTTAATGCGCTTTAAAAGTGGAATAAAAATACATATTCTATAACATTGTCTCCTCTCCAAAGGTCTCTACTACCTTCAATATTGGTTTGTTTCAAACTCTTGCATTTAAATCTCAACTAATTTTCAAATGATCACTGTTATTAATTTGAGAAATAAATTTCTGTAGATTTTCATAAAAAGTTATGGTTTCTTCTATTTTCCCTTCTTCTGGGACATATACTCCAACTACATTTAGATGTCCTCTCTATTTTTAATCTTACTGTTATTATTCTTTCATTTACATAACTTCCTATTTTAGAGGTCCATTTCCTATTAATAAATATTGCTACTCCACTTCTTGCTCTTTGACTTTGGTCTTCTCCAGAATAGATCTTTAGTTCCCTTAATCTTCTTCGTTTCTGTTAAAACGGCTTTATTAATGCTACATTCCTTTAATTCATCATTGAGTTCTTTTTCTTTGGTACCTAAACCTCTTACATTCCATGTGGCAACTTCTAGTCTATCCTTTATTCCGAATCGCTTGTCCTTTTCTCGCTTATGTTAAATGTGGGATTTAGCCGGATTATCTGTGAAGATTTTCAGTAATTGAAATGCCCCCTGACCGCGTTACAGGCGCCGTGCAGGGTAATCAGCTGGGCTGCCACTTCACTGCTTCTGAGCCAGCATGATTTGATATAATTTTCCCTAAGGAAGTCTCACCTGGAGAGTCTCCCCTACCCTTTGAGGAGCCTTCTTCCGCCAGTTTCGCCGACGAAGCCGCCGTTGAGGTCCTCTTCTGAAGTACTTCTTAGTCTGACCCCTCCCGTTTGATCAGTCTGGCAAGAGAGGCCCTATGGGTATATATTGAAAGTATTGAATGTATTGAAAGTAGTGGGGGGGGACCAGAGAGTGGTGGGACGTCCGCCATTCTCGCCCAGCCTAGTAAGTAGCGCTGTTCAGGGGCCTTTGCGAACTAATTTTAAAAACATTGAAAGTTTGATTTTGTTCGTACAGTTATACATGTTATAGAACAGTTTCTATTGGTGATGTTCTCCTGATGTTCTCTTTCGCTGCACTTTTGCTTAAGAGTGGTTGGTTATTGTGGTTGTTTAGTAATTCTGAAGAAAAATGCCGAAATATAGGCGTTGTTGGGTTCTCAATTTTCACAATAGCCGAAGGAGAGATGCGGAAAAGAAGGCTGTGTACTTTTCCAAATGATCCTGAACGGTAAGTGAAATGAAATATTTGGCACGATTCGTTTCGAATGGTTTCAAGTATTTAGGATAATGAATATTATTTATTTATTTACAGATAACCCGTGGCATATTTAAATAACATCAAATTTTGCTAATATAGCCTCTCTGCATAATTTTAACAATTATTACAACGGCTCTTTAACAGTTCTTCAAATAACAAAATCAATATAATCAAAATAACCATTCTTTAACAGTTTAACTGGTCATGAAATAACATTCTGTAATTTATATGAGAAATAAAGTTTCTTGGCTATTTTTTTCTTTATGTATTGAACATCCAGAGTTTAGGGTGGCACCGGTTCCTTTGGTTCACTGATTCGGTTCACTAATCTCGTGATTCACAAGGTTATAGTTTCGCGGTTCACTTCAATCACTGGAGAAATATTTTGATGGCATTGATTCAAAACATAAATATATACACAATTTAACTATGTCACTATGCCAAATAAAGTTATACATTTTTCCAATTACGAAACATTTTTTCTTCATGATACATTTTAAATTTCAATTCACATCTAATATTTCACTTCACAACACTCCTTTAAATCACAAAATTAAGACTTTAGTTAGCTGGTTGAAATAGACTTGATTTACTAATAAAACAGCCTCCTAATAACACATTTAGTTATTACTATGACTACAAAATTATTTACTTCATAATTTTATGAATAGTCAAATTGCGAAGAATTTTGTGGCGTGGATTTGCGTGTTTTATTGCCATTTCAAGTTTCCTTTTCATTATTTTGTGTGTTTACCGAGATGGAAGGTATAAATTCAGATTTTTTTCTGATTTGCGCCGAAAGGGAAGTTTGAAAGTGATTCAGTGGTGTCAGCAGTGGCGGCTCTGAGATTAGGCATCAGGGAGGGCACACAAAGTTACAGGATCAAATAAATTTAGGCATTTGAAATATTGTTATATTTGGATTGTTAACGTCACATAAGTAAAATTTACAATCGAATTTTCTCCCCGAAAGAGAGGCTAAACACATGATCTATAAATTAAATTGAGTCTTCTGTTTTTACATTCTGTAAATCTATTACTAATTATTTAAAATTAAATGAGTCTCGTAACAAAACTCTTTATAATGAAAACATACAAAGTCCATTCAATCTCTCTTCCGACATGGTATTTCTTAAAAATGTCTATAATCCTTTCAAAGTGGAAAAAGCTCTCTCGGATTCTTTTATATAGCACATCCAGCTCAGATTTCAGTTTGCTAGGTCACGAACGGAGAGAACTGTGAAACGCGATCATCTCTTTGTAGGAGGAATTTTTCTTGATATTGTTGGAACGTTTTACAATCAAAGAGAGAACACATGGATAAATTCCCCCTAAAATTAATATGGTCATTTACCCCTTTGAAATTTCCGTACAAAAGAACGATTGCCATTTCTATCAGATTGTAAAATTTTTATATCAGGCCGAGGTGGTCTAATTCTCTTCATGCACAGCCTTGTATCATAACTACATTGACTGTTTTCAGGCATTTTACAGAATTGCAAACCATTCTCAATCTCAATGCACAATACGAACTAGACTCAAAGATCGGAACACAGCATTCACATAGTTTGTCTACGGATCGGAAAGTTGATGCCGACCATGCCAATTGCACAGTACTGCCTGCACTGAATGCTTGCGAAAAGGGAGATCAGTTAAACGGAATACCAGCAGATACCACTGGCCTAGACGTAAGTCAAGCGAAAAGAATATTGTAAGTTTAAAAATTGATCAATAGATAGCGCCGGGCAACGAGGTTGCTACCTCCCCTGTCAGGCATAGAGGAGAGATACAATACAGATATATCTCTACTCTATGCTGTCAGGCTGCTGGGCGGCGGCCGTCACAAGACGCCATTTGCCGATCCTACGTTGCCATTCGAGCACTTGTTGTCAGCTATTTTTATGTCAGTACGTTCCATAACAACACTGCGTTTAGGACACTGAGGCGAGTGTCCGCAGCCAATGAAAATCGTTCAACGGAACAAGCGGGAGTTTGAAAGCTAAAGATGCGTTAGATTCGAAAACAACCCTACAGACCCACAGATATTATTTTAGACAGCGCAAGAGAAGAAATACTGATCTCAGTAGGGGGCAGTGTCCCTAGCGCCTCCCTGCCGCAGCCGCCACTGGGTGTCAGAAAGTGGGTTTGCTTGCGTCTCGACGTGTATGTAATGTACGCAAGAAAGAAATGAAATTTACTGAGAGAAAGGATAGAATAGATGGTTTTGGGTGGATTTGCAGTCAGAGGCGAGAATGGTCATAGCGTGAAAATGTGTGAAAGGACTCTTCTTATTAATTTACTGAACTTCAGTTCATAAGAAGTAAAGAGTGTGTATTTCAACCAGCTAGCTAAAGTCTTAATTTTGTGATTTAAAGGAGTGTTGTGAAGTGAAATTTTAGATGTGAATTGAAATTTAAAATGTATCATGAAGAAAAAATGTTTCGTAATTGGAAAAATGTATAACTTTATTTGGCATTGTGACATAGTTAAATTGTGTATATATTTATGTTTTGAATCAATGCCATCGAAATTTTTCTCGAGTGATTGAAGTGCACCGCGAAACTATAACCTTGTGAATCACGAGATTAGTGAACCGAATCAGTGAACCAAAGGAACCGGTGCCACCCTAAACTCCGGATCAACCCACTAATATTACTACCATAGTATTTTTAAGACTATTAAAATTCTATAATTTCAGCGATTATGTGAGTTGATTTTTATTCTTTTTCTAATAAAACACCGCTATATTTAATATAGTGTAGGTTTGAAAAAATGATCGGGTTGATTTTATATTATTAAAATGGGGTATTTGGGGGCGCTAGCCCCTCAATAATAAGAAAAGTTTAAGTAGAAAGTTAGTGAAATATACTGCGAATTCTAGAGCACATAAAAATGTTCAGAAGATAAGTTGCTTTTTTTAGTAATAAAATATTGGCTTTGAGAAGTAATGATAGTTTAAGTAGCATGTGAGTGTTAAATAGAAATTATAATTCTTGCGATAACATGGTGACCATTACAACATGCGAACAAAAAAAAGGATTCAGTTCAGTGAGGCGATTCCCCTCTAGTGAACCGGATCAGTGAAGCAAAGGAACCGAAAGGAACCGGTGCCACCCTAAACACCGGATATACCTAATCAAAATAACCATTCTTTAACAGTTTAACTGGTCATTAAATAACATTCTGCAATTTATATGAGAAATTAAGTTTCTTGGCTATTTTGTTATTTATGTATTGAACATGATATTTAAAACATACATGATTAACTGCAATAACTGCAAGATATTTGTATATCCTAACCCATTTCAAATTTTCACTGTTAAGTCCAATTTATTTTCTTGATTTTACATCTTTCATAAATTTATCTTGCCCCATAACCATACATTTTGTTTTACGAACATAACATTAAAAAATGCTTGCTCAACCTTTCATTAACCAAAGTTAATTCTCTATTAATCTACTATTATTCCCTTAATTTTTTGTTAGAGGTTCACCGATTAATTTAGGATCACTGCAATGGTGAAACACGACATTCAAGTAGAACAATGCTTTATTTGGCAAATCACAATTCACAACATCACAACACGATGTGCACAGATCGGTTGATCGAGCCAGACTGAATATAAAACAGTTATGGCGCAGAATGTTCTAGTAGAGACAAAACACACTCGACTATAGGTGGCGATACATTCGTCATGCAACTCGTAATAACTACGTAAGTCAGTTAACATCAAATGAAATAAGTCAAACACTTCCCCTCGAGTTGTAGGGCGATCAAATAGAAAATAAAAAAAAACACAAGAGAAAAATAACACAACTAATCACAGTTAGCAATCAATCGACTTCAGTCCAGTCTTTTCTGTACACCATTGATGTTTCCTCTTCGTGAGTCCTTTAGTGAGAAAGTCTGCTATCTGATTTTCGGTAGATACATATTTTAGTGACACTATTTTATTCTTGAGCAAATCTCGTACAAAATGGTGACGAATCGCAATGTGCTTGCTCCGATTGTGGAAAGTCGAATTTTCTGCCAAGCAAAGTGCACTCCTGTTGTCACAGTATATAACTATCTCGGCGATATCCTTGAACCCTAGCTCACTGACGAACTTTTGCAAGTACACAGCCTCCTTAGCACACTCGGATGCAGCCATGTACTCCGCCTCCGTGGTGGATAATGCCACTGTTTTCTGCTTTCTTGAATCCCACGAAATGGCACTTCCACCCAGTGAAAATAAATAGCCAGAGTATGATTTTCGGTCTTCGACGTTGTTTCCCCAATCTGCATCAACAAATCCTTCGAGATTTCCGCCTTTAGACTTGTAAACGAGTCCCAGATTGCTAGTTCCTTTCAGGTACCTTGGTACTCGTTTGGCGCCTTTCCAGTGTTCAGCACTATAGCAGTTATTGAACTGACTCAAATTTCTTACTGCAAATGCAATATCGGGGCGAGTCATCGTGGACAGGTAGGTGAGTGCACCGACTAACTCGCGATAAGGGAGCTGCTGATCTTCTTCCTTGACACCTGATGTTTTCACCAATTTAGTTCCAGAGTCCATCGGTGTGGTAACGGGTTTGCATTCCATCATGTTGAACCTCTGCAACAACTCCTGGATGTATCCACGCTGAGAAAGTGCGATCTCGTCCCGAGTTCTGATGAATTCCACTCCCAGGCAATATGACACGTCGCCAAGATCCTTGACCTCGAACTCCTTGGCCAATTGTCTCCCGAACTTTGAGATTTCATTCTCATTTCTCGATGCGACCAGAATGTCATCCACGTAGACTGCTATTAACATGACATCTTTCCCGGAAACGATTTTGAACAAGCAAGGATCCGAAATCGTAGGAGAGGCACCGAGTTTCTTCATCACCTCGCTCAATTTGATGTACCAACTTCTTCCTGCCTGTCGTAATCCGTACAGAGCCTTTTTGAGGAGACAAACTTGATTTCCCTTTCGAAAGGTACGTAGCATGGCTTTAGCTTGTTTGCCGATGCTGTTAGAACCCTCGGATCTAATCACGTTCTGTAGGATTTCTTCGTAAAACTTGGGTGGTTTCATCAAGATGTCTTCATCCAATTCGCCATTTAAATATGCCGTTGTTATGTCATACTGTTTCACTTTCATGTCGTTTTGAATGGCTAAGGACATCATCAAGCGGATAGAGCCGAACCTCGCAACGGGCGCGAAGGTTTCTTGAAAATGAACCCCTGGTTGCTGGCTAAAACCTTGAGCGACCAATCTTGCTTTCCTTTTCTCTATCTCGCCGTCAGATCCTACTTTGTTGCGCAATACCATGCGGGAACCGATGATCTTCCCCTGCTTTGGGCGGTCAACAAGTGTCCATGTTCCGTTCCTGATAATTGATTTCATTTCCGTTGCTATGGCCTGGTGCCATTCACTTGCTTCAGGGCTCTTTAATGCATCTTCTAACGGAATTTCTGATATGAATGAACTTTCAGCAAAATCTACTTCTCCGGTTGTGCCAGGTTGATACAGTTTTCTGGGTCTTCCCCTCTGTCCGGTTCGTAGAATCGTTGGACGACCTCCTCGTGATGAAGCGGGTATATCCCGTAATGCTACTTCATCTTCTTCTTCAACTGGTTGCAAAACCTCGTCTTCACGATTGTGATGTGGAAGAATTTCCTCTTCGTCGTTGCAATCTTCATCCTCATCAGTTATTGGGGGGACATCAAAACCGTGAAAATCACTGCCCGATGAGTTATCCAAATCTGACTCTGGGATTTCATCTTCCATCATTTCATTTGGATCGTGATCGAAATCGATGAAACGTTGTCCTACTCTTCCGTTGGTCATTTCCGGGGAAACCTCAATTCTCCCGCTGTGTTTTTCTTCGAATTTAACTGCAACTTCATGAAACTTCACATCTCAACTCACAATAATCTTTTTCTTTTCGGTCGACCAGATTCGAAAAGCTTTAGATTCTTCTGCGTAGCCAAGAAAAATTCCTTCTTTCCCGCGCTGATCGAATTTTCCTTGTCCGGGGTCTCGGTCGAGATACGTCACTGCACTGCCAAATATCTTCAAATAGGATAAGTTGGGCGCTCTGCCGGTCCAAGCTTCATGCGGCGTTCGTCCATTTAGGCTTGACGTGGGTGAACGGTTCCGCAAATAATTTGCAGTGTTCACTGCTTCAGCCCAGAACATGAGTGGTAATCTCGAGTCCAGGAGTAGACATCTAGCCGCTTCGATGAGCGTCCGATTCTTTCTCTCCGCTACACCGTTTTGTTCAGGGTTGTGCGGTACGGTGAGTCTTCTGGTGATGCCGTGTTTCTTTAAAAATTCGTCGAATTCTTGGTTCACGTATTCACGTCCATTGTCTGACTGCAATGTTTTAACATTCTTACCCTTTTGTTTTTCGACTAAAGCGATGTACTCCGTCGTTGCCTTGAACACTTCCGCTTTGGACTTCAGAAAGCGAACCTCGCACCATCTGGTGGCATCGTCGATAAACTCAACGTAATACTTGGCTCCTCCCAAAGATTCCTTCCGCATAGGCCCACACACATCCGTATGTATTAATTCCAGCAACTCGGTCTTTCGTGATGATGCCTTCGGGAATGGCGTCCTGGTGAATTTTCCTTTCAGACATGTGTGACAGTCCAACTTTGCCGTCGGGTCCTTGAGACGAAATCCGGTAATGGCATCAGCACGTATTGCGTTCGCAATGTCTTTTGCGTTTAAATGTCCAAGTCGTGTGTGCAACAGTTCGAGTGAAATTACTTCGCGTTTATTCTCGGATGAAACGGCACTCGCGACCTCTGTCTGCTCGTGCACGAAGTAAAGGTCCCCGATTCTGTTCGCGTGTAACTTAACACGACCATCTACGTCCATCACATACGCACCACTCTTTTTGAAGAGAACTTCAAAATTGTGATCACGGATCACGGATTTTTGCGACTGAGATAAGATTTGTCCTCAGGTCGGGAACACAGGAGGTGTCGTTGAGAGAGATATCTTTCCTGTTTCCTGCCACATCCGTCGAAAAATGTACTGTTCCTTTTCCTTTTATTTCTGTTGATGAGTCTGTCGCTAGATTCAGCGTGCCGCGCTTCGATGTGTCCATGTTTGCGAACCTTTGTTCGTCGTTACACAGATGTGTTATTGCACCACTATCGAGGCACCACTTCGAGGTCGTGGAATCAGACGCGGCATGTGCCGTAGCATCGGTTGTATAGAAGCCGACGTTTTCAGACAATTTTGCAGATGGTTTATTTTTATTGTACCAACGGTCTGCCTTTTTGTGTCCTAACCTCTTGCACAAATTGCACCGAATTTTTGCGTGATTTTCCCTTTTGATTTTTGTTTCGTCCGACTTATCTTTGTCGTTTTCAGCATGTCTTCGGTCACTTCCGGCATTTTTCGGTTGATTCCGCGAATAACTTTTGCGAACAAACATGGCGTTCGGCGCGTCTCGAATGGCGTCGTTTTTTCGTGCTTCACTTTCCTCGATAATTTTTGCACGCAATGCCTCGGGTGAGGCAAAGTATCTCGTGACTCGATGGCGCATCGAAAGTTTTCGAAACTTACTGGCAAACTATATAAAAGCATAATAGCTTGTTGATCAGGGTGTACTTCGATGCCCATGTCTGCTAGCTTATCTACGGTGTCAAAGAACTCGTTCATGTGGTCTCGAATGTCGCCGCCGTCCGTCATTTTGTGTAGAGTTAATCTCTTCAGAAGCGTGGCTTTCCTGGCTGGTCCTTGTGACTGGTAGGTTTCCTGCAGCTTCGTCCACATGTCTTTTGATGTTGCACAGTTCTTTACCTGTTTCAGCTCGTTCGGTGAGATGGATAAAATAATGTCTGATCTCGCTTTTGAATCACCTTTTATCCAGGCTTGTATAGCGGCATCATTTCCTTCACCTGGTTCGGGCTTTACGTTTGCGCCGGAAACAAATTCCCACAAATCGTTTTTGATTAGGACAGCCTGCATTTGCAATTTCCATGTGTCGAAATTATTTTTGTTGAGTAGCTCGATCCTCGAAATATTGCCTGCGCTCATCATGGCGTCTCACGCTTGACTACGCGTGCACGTTTCGACTTGATATCTTTGTTTTCACTCGGCGTCGCTGGGCGTCATAACCTGTTAGAGGTTCACCGATTAATTTAGGATCACTGCAATGATGAAACACGACATTCAAGTAGAACAATGCTTTATTTGGCAAATCACAATTCACAACATCACAACACGATGTGCACAGATCGGTTGATCGAGCCAGACTGAATATAAAACAGTTATGGCGCAGAATGTTCTAGTAGAGACAAAACACACTCGACTATAGGTGGCGATACATTCGTCATGCAACTCGTAATAACTATGTAAGTCAGTTAACATCAAATGAAATGAGTCAAACATTTTTATATAGTGCTATTATTTTTGTTTTCAATAACATTAAATTGAATATTTTTTTTACTTAGCAATTTATATGTTACATTTTATTATAGGTTTATGAAATGGCAATCACAACCGAAACCTAGCTTACATACTATGGAGGACATTAACAAAGTGTGTATGAGTAATGTTTGAACCTAGTGAGTACAGATACCTTGTTTTATGAAGATGGGACAGCACTACATATCTTGAATTTCAATAACGCCTATATTTGTATTACAGATAGCTCACTACCTGCTGGAAAAGAAAGTGCAGGACATGCCGGAGGTGGAATTCATTCTAGCAATGATATGAAGTATAATACTGTCAATTTTGGTAATCTCTTAGTATTGCTGCATGGTAATTTTGTATTTCAAGTAATATGCCATAGTATATACAGTGTTGTTCATGGTACACTCAGATCCATAATTGTCTGTTCAGGAAGTAGACGATTGCTTGACAGGTTTAAAACTAGTTAGTATCACTACGAAATGTATTCTTTCACCAACCATATGGGCTGAAGTGTGAGGTGTTGTGGGAGGGTCAAAGTGTGAGTTCAAGTGCCTGTAGTAGGAGATAGGGATAGTTTTCACAAGTGATTTACATTGTTCCAATACTGTCACTACTACGAATGTTATAAAAATTGATACAAATCGTGTGAAAAAAGATGGGAATGTGTTTGTGTGTGAAATAAGTTGTGTGTGTATGTAAATCGATACGCCATAATTTCTGTGTTGTTTTCTTTCAATACGTTCTTAATTAAGCCTGCAACAGACTAAATTGTCACGCATGTAAATATTTTGTGAAAAGGAATTTTTAAAGAGTACTTTTCTTGCATTTTATCTATATAAATACAGTCGTATGTGAACATTCTTCATTTGGTGAAAATACAAGAATAAAAGGGAGTATCATGGCACAAGCTCAAGTTTGCCAATGTTTGAGTAATGAGAATAATTTGTATGTGTTAATCACCTATTATGTTCCTCAATTTAGTTTCGCATTAATGTGTGTCAAAAAATTGTTGTCTTAACTGAACGGACAATATGAAAATATTTTCTTAATAATTGAAGACCTATTCAATACCTGTTACAAATATTATTAAGTAATTCTGGGTATATGATCTATCGTTGGATTTTCATCTGATGTCCATTTAGCAAATTGCTGTCCTTTTGAACATCAATATATCATCTAAAATACCTGAGAGATACAAGAGAAACAGACAAGCAAAAATTGTGTTCTGAGATAAATCAAATTGAAATAAATTGAGTTCAATTTTTTTACTCAATGCCTTTTGCTAAATTACACTTGTATCTTGTAACATGCTTTAATATCCAATATTACTTTTGAAAAGGGGGAAAAATGAGATTTAAAGGTAAATTTTTTCTTGTACATTTTCACAATAAATTAGTACATCCAAAATTCTGGACTCCAATGATGTTGCTAATTGAAAGAAAAAATATGAATTAGTAATGTAAATAATTAAATAACATCCAAATTGGGTATGGTGATTTTCTCTTGCATACAGGTGATGTATACCATTGGTAGTATATGATTGAATATGTATCATGCTAACACCTAATTTTTGTGTTTTACATAATGTTTGTTAAAAGGAAAATTATCTTAAGTGTGTAATGCATAAGAATCTGAAAAAAATTGGCATTTTGGAAGATAACAATTTCATCGTCTGTGGAGCTGTTAATTTTTAATCCAAAGAGATTTTTAAGGTTTCACTTTTCATGTGCACATGATAATATTGTGTGATAGGTGATTTATTTTGTTTACATTGAATGTTTCACAGCAGTAACATGAGTTTCACATTGGCCAGTGTATATCCCCTTATTCCAAATAACAGTATTTCTTTCAGTATATTAATACTATATTGGTATATTCACATTTTTAATTAAGAATTTAAAGAAAATTTGTTAATTTGAGAGCTGTAATGGACTTATTCAAGATTCATAACTATTTTTAATTGGCATTATTAACTTATTTTATATCAGTAATCAATAATTTTTGTAAACTTGTGTAATATCATTAATATTAAATTGTAAACTTATTTAATTTTGTAATATTATACACACAAATTTATATATTGTGTAGTTTAATATACGTAGTAGAAGACTTGATTGACTAAATAGTTGTTGTGGATAAAATTGTCCAAATGAAAGTTTTGTATTCATTTATAAAAATGATTAATAAATTTCATTTGTATCATATCACTTCAGTTAGTTTTGATTTCTTGAAATTTCACAACCATGTATTGATGTCTGATGTTTTGATAATAAGACAATGTTACAAAAGTAATGGTCACTAGGTGTATTTTGACTATTTTCTGAATTCATGAATTCAATATTAAAGTGTTCGGTCCACAGCAAAGAGAGTTGATTTGTATATATTTTATTACTTATACAGTTTTTGTAAAAATTGTTTATATTGTGTATGTGTGCTTATACAGTCCCTGGCTATATTATTATTCACACTCCAAATTTTTAACAAAATGTTAAGTTTTGAAGTATCTCACTGCAGTACATTACATCTGGCATTGTTGTGAATCAATCAATAAAAACAAAGCTTCTTTTTGTAATAATTAACACATTATTTGTCATTATGTACCATTGTTGTGACACCTCATTGTTGCTTAGACACACAAATAAACGTGGTGTAACATTTATTCTATGCTTAAGCCCAGAATAGCAGGAGAATAGCGAAAACTCCTACCAATAAACATGGGCTAACTCGAGCACGGAATAAGAGAGGTATAGTTTCCATGGCAACCGCTAAACACCGGAGACACGTAGTTTAAGTGTGGAATAACCTGGAAATAATCTAGAAATACGAAAACAGAGGCGAATAAGCACGAACTGTTTGTGCGTTTCGCTTCATTGTATTTCTAATTTGCAATTCGACTGTACTTTCTTTTCTTGTGTTTTCTGGAATATTTGGCAACCTAGTTTATTTCGTGAATCATTAATTTGGTCGAATTTTATTGGACGTTTGGCTTTGGAAACTTGGAAGTGATTTTGTTGGCGTTTCTTATTAGAAACAGAAGTTAAACAACATTGATGAAATGTACAGACAGCCGAGGGAAAAAAAGTAACCGGACACGTGTGAATCTTTTTGAAGGATATTCGGCTGAATTTCGAAATAAAAATGCGTTTTCGTGGGACGGTACGCAGGAGTTAACCAAGTGTGTTCAAGAGTGTCATTAATAGTAAGCAACCATATCCCTAATAGGCCCATAGCGAGTCCATTATAAGTATTTTTAATCATTAATCGTGCATACGTACAATACCTCATAGAAAATTAAGGATATACATTGTTTTATTTTAATAAAGTAAATAGTGTTATCCATGATCAATTAAATAACTAAAATGGCATGACACACTGTTCTCATATTTTCAATTATTCAACATTAAAACAAAGACCGAAGGTGAGAAATTTCATGGCAGATTTTTTTTGGAATCTACTTCTTCCTCTATGAATAATTTATGACCCCACAAAAAACATGAAAAACAAGAAAAAAAATACTGTTTAGAGATGTTTGTTATATTGAAAAGTTGCTTTCAATGCTCAGAAGAGACTGCAGAAATTATGCAGAGCTGTTGCTTTCAAAAGTCAGAATTTTATGTGGAGGAAGAAGCAATTGACTACTTATACTACCAATAGTAGCCGATGTTCGACGAGCAGCAGCAGTTTGGAGAGCACTTAAAGAGAACAATTAAAATAAAATATATGATACATAATTGATTTAACATTTTATGAATGTACTAATTTCAAATAAAAGTTATACTTGTATGTCTGATAATGGATATATTTTTATTTTATAAAAATGCTCCAGTGTTGCAGCTATTGAACATTAAAATTTTTAGGTAATAAATTCTTCTTTATGTTCAAGAATACAGAAAATTTATTTTCATTGAGTGTTCTGAGAAAACTTTGTAATTTAAAATTAATTTCTATACTGCTAATTTCTTACCTGTTTTAAATCTAAATTTACTAGTTTTTCTACAAAAAATACAAGAACTTGTCTTGTATTCTAGCTCTCTGCAACATCAACATTCTCTAGCAAAGCACAGTATCAGAAATTACCTTTAGGAAAAATATAAGAAAGGAGTGGATTGGTTTTCAATGTAAATAAAAAAAAATTATGCCAAATATAATTCTGCAGAACCTACTCTTCAACTTCACTTAAAGCATTATTTGTATCCAACTACATGTATATAATATTATTCTTTTAACCAACATTTTATAACTAAAAGTTACAAAGCAAATTTACATAAAAACAATGAAAAAAATGTCACAAATATTGAGCCTTCCCCAGGTATCGGACTAAAAAATTGGTTCATTATGAACTAAAATTAATAGATTTGAAGTTCTAACAAATCTTTTTGGACAATACCTGATTAATAAAAAAAAATATTGTCATAATGTGTTAATGTGAATTTGGTAAGCAATAGTTATGAACATGTCAGTATCAAAGTTGGTCATTAATAAAAAATATTCATGTAAATGAGTATTTGAATTCATCAACTACTGTCTTAAAATAGAAAAAAGAATCTTGATATTGGCGTATTTTAGCATGCTGTTTTAAATTGATTCCTGCCTTTAAAATATACTGTAGTAAGAAAAGGCAAAACTATTTCCTTCAAGTGAAACAATTTTAGGATATATTTTTTATATTAAGTTTTGGAGGGTAATGGTTCAGAAAATGAATGAATAAAAAACAGATATTCTTGAGAAGATAAATCTTCTAATATGGGTCAGAAACTAATTTCATTCACTCACTATTGTTTACACATATTTTCAATTAGTTGTATGTTAACAAAAATGAAAAATAATTAATTTTTTTGATGAGAAAGAGAAAGTTCAACTTGACATGGGCTTGCTTTGAACATTTTAACTTTAAATAATTCATATAAGTGGGATTAAATCAAATAGTAATAAATTCAATATAAATTAGATCACAAGCAGTAATATTGTCCAATTATTCAGCACAAAAATTAAATAATGTTCTATCCTTATATCAGAATTAAGTGTTCCTAATGGCATATGAGTAAAATGAATTGAAACTGCAGTTTTAATTGGTAATAAAGTTGAATGGATGATTTTTTCTTCTCTAACAATTATTGTTCAACAATCATATAAACATTCTCCAATCAGGTTAGAATAAACTTCTTTTTTTATTATATTTATTTGTATTTAAACTTTGTTTACAATTTAATTTACCCACAATTTAAAAGAATAACATAATGAACTATATTTGAATAAACACCATTCTGTTTAAAAAGAAATAAATTGAAAAGGGGGAAATAATTATTTAAATTACAGAGGATGGGAAATGCTTTTAAGGAAACATTAATGTGTTCAAGAATTGGGAAAATAATTTGGACCTAAGGCGAAATTTTTGATCCATGTGAAATAAGTAAATTATAAAAGTTGTTTGTGATATGAATACAGGATTTAAAAGAATCAATTTTAGTTCTTTAGAATGTGTTTTTTGGGATAATTATATTATTATTCGGATTTAGAGACAAATGTTTAAAATTTTCACAATTGAAACATTGAAAAATTAAAAAAGGGTTATAAATGCATTATGTGTGTTATATTCATAAACTTATTGAACACACAGTTTATTTATTTCACCGAATTTACATATTTTTCTCATGATATTCGTCAGATTTCATTTTCAAACTGATCTTTCTGCAGTCATTTATCTATCCTTAACCTGCACACGCGCTTTCGGTCATTAAGTTAATTTTTTGTAAACAGATACCAGCATTCAAAATCATCTTATTTCCAAAACAATTTGTTCATCAATATGATTTCACTAACTACCAATGCAATAACACAATTCAGGAAAAAATGTCAAATATTCTATTCAAACAAGACGCGAAGTTCCTGCCGAGTCCTTACAGAGGCACCAAAGAATAAACAAAATACGCCAACGACTGTGTATGAAGCAACGTTGCCAAGCATCGATTCCGTTTTTAAGAAGAACTAGTTAAGCTACGGTTTAGCGGCCATTATTGGTAAAAATTTAATCCATCCTTATTCCTAACTTATGCTGGAAGTAACTATTCCCTGAATAAGCGTGTTTTAACGAAGTTACACCAAGCTTTTATTAGTAGGGCTGACAAATTACAAGAGTTGAGTAGAACAAGAGGTGACATGAGTAGTGTGTTGTTGCATGAAGATAGTTTATTTTCTATTTATTAGTTTGTTAAATAGTTATAGCCGTGTTGATTTAAAAATTGTGAATTGGTGTATACGAAAAACTGATACTTTTGAATAAAAATAATGGGAAAGGCAAGTGATTTGTCCCCTTGGAAGATCGCAGCAGTGAAAGCTCTTGTCGACACAGACAATTATTCAAACCGTGAGATATCTTGAAGGTTGAACATATTCGAGACATCTATTCAGCGAATTAAGAAAAAAAATGTCCTTGGTGAAGAATTATCCCCACGAAGGAAGAACACATGTGGACGGAAGATAATATTTTCACCAAGATCTGAGAGATATTTGAGGAAGATTTGCCATGAAAACCGGTTTGCTACTACTAAACAAATTAAATTTAAAATGGAAAGTAGTGGAATCTGTGTATCTGAAAGGACAGTAAGGCATACACTACTACAAATGAATTTTAAAGCTTGTGGACCAGCCCTGAAACCCAGATTGTATGAAAGAAACAGCTGGTATGAAAGAAAAACGCCTTGCATGGGCCAAAAACCTTAAGAATAGAGATTTGGACATCTGGAAATGAGTAAAAATTTAGTCTAATGCTTTTTTTATAATTATAAATGGCTACCAAAATTAATTCTAATGTCATTTACTTGTATTTCCGGTTTGTTTTAGCGACGAATGCACTTTCGAAATTCTAGCAACCAAACATCAATTTGTGAGAAGGCGCCCTGGTGAAAAGTATCATTCATATTGTGTCATCCAGACTGTGAAACATCCAGTCAAGGCAATGATTTGGTCAGTGATCAGTGGCAAAGGCACTGTACTTGGTTAAAGCCATCATGAAACAAGACCAGTACAAGCAAGAATTGGAGAAACGACTGCTGCCTCAACTACAGGAATCGTTCACAAATGAAGAATCATTTGTTTTTATGCAAGATTGGGCTCCATGTTATACTGCTCGAACAGTTCGATCATTTTTGTTGGAGAAAAAATGTTCATGTGTTACCATAGCCAGGAAATTCACCAGATAAGAACCCAATAGAAAATGTTTGGGAGCTCATGAAGAGGGAAATCGCAAAGGAAGAAATAACAACAAAAATTCTCCTCCTTGAGAAAATAATTCAAGTCTGGTACCATCATCCAAAGTTGCAAGAAACAGTCCAGGCATGCATTAATAGCATGCCAAAAAGAATTAAAGCTCTAATAGCCGCCAAAGGTGGCCTGACAAAGTATTAAAGATATACATATGCATGGAGATTTTGGTTGATCCGGAGTTTATGGTGCCACCGGTTCCTTTGGTTCACTGATTCGGTTCACTAATCTCGTGATTCACAAGGTTATAGTTTCGCGGTTCACTTCAATCACTGGAGAATAATTTTTTTACGATAGTATTTTATTGAATACATTCATTTCCATACTACATAAAACATAGTAAAGTAATCATTGTTCTCGTTGTGTTTATATTCTATTGTCCATTTTATAGCATAAACCAGCGTTTATAAATATTCTTTGCACGAATTCTATAATTCGAACAAAGTCCTCATTTTCGTGTAGTACTAGTATTATATGAAACGATGCAACGACGAATGATATATACATACATACATACATACATACATTTATTATAACTGCAATTGGGTATAACCCGGTGGCAGTTAAGGACAATAATTGCAAAAATTACAACACTTACATTAATAATAATAATACTAAGAATGATAATAATAATAATAATAATAATAATAATAATAATAATAATAATAATAATAATAATAATAATAATAATAATAATAATACCGCACAATACAGTACAAGACGAAAAGCAGCATTGAAAAGTGCATTGATCACGTTCACCACACTTCACTTCACTACACTACACTACACTTTTTTGCTTTGAAGTACACTGACCAGCACTTCACAGCACTTCACCGCACTACACAGCACATACTCATTTAATATCTTGTTCTAATTTGTTTCTAAAACTTCGGACACTGAGAGGAAAAGCTTTGAAAACTGCTGCAGGTAAACTGTTCCAATCTCTAATTGTTCTGTTACAAAAGGAAAACTTCCCAAGATCTGAATTTTGTTTCTTTTCTCGAATTTTGTGGGTGTGATCGCTTCGGCCGAAATAATTTGTTTTTTCTAGTCTAATCTGAATTTCCTTCCAAGCTGGTTGACCTACGTACGATTTATAAAGAGCGCAAAGCCTCGCCTTTGTTCTTCTCGTTTCTAGAGGTTCCCATGACTTTTTTGTTGCGTTACTTCTATAGGTAAACTTATTCGCTTTTCTCTGTATTATATCTAGATTTTTCCGGTGCGCCTTTCTGTATGGATCCCAACACGCAACTCCGTATTCCATGAGAGGGCGAACCAGCGTAAGATATGCTAATTCTTTGGCGTTTGCAGAACTTTTCTTTAGTATTCGCATTACAAAATGCAAAGACTTCCACGTTTTTCTTACTGTCTGATTTATATGCATCTCCCACCCTAATTTACTATCTAGATGAATGCCTAAATACTTGCATGATGAGACTCTTGGGATGATAACCTCACCTAAACGATAGTCTGGTTCCTCATAATTTCGTCTCCGCCCGAACGTTATTGTTTTGCTTTTAGATCCATTAATTCCCATGTCATTTTTTTCAGCCCAATCACGTAAATGCTCTAAATCCTGCTGTAATATTTGTTCGTCAGCGCTATCTTTGATTTTTCGGTATATAACACAATCGTCTGCAAATAAACGCACCTTTGATTTTATGTTCACATGGAGATCGTTCACATACGCTAAGAAGAGTAATGGCCCTAACACACTTCCCTGTGGAACCCCTGAAGTAACATTCCCCGTAGTCGAAAACTGATTGCCAATTCGAACTTTTTGTTTCCTGTCCCTAAGATATTCGCTTATCCACCTCACAACTCTAGCATCAACTCCTGAGGTTAATACTTTCCTAATAAGTAAATTATGCGGTACCGCGTCGAATGCTTTCGCGAAGTCGATTACTACTGCATCCACCCTCCCACCCGCGTCAACTACGTCTGCTAGATCTTGAAAAAGAGAAACAATTTGACTTTCGCACGAATGTTCACTTCTAAACCCATGCTGTCCGTGGAAAATCCAGTTCGCTTTCTCCCATTCGCGACGAATGTACCCGGCTATTAAATGCTCCATTATTTTGCATACTACTGATGTGAGGGATACAGGTCTATAATTACATACTTTCGTTTTATCACCATTTTTGAAAATTGGAACCACTATAGCTGCCTTCCAATCGTCTGGTAAACTTGCATTATTAATGGAAATATTGAATAATCTTAACAAATAGGGCAATATCGCCTCACCACCGAGTTTAATAAAATCTGTCGAGATACCGTCTGGCCCGCGTGATTTACCGTTTTCCAGTGATTTTATACGATTGCGGAGTTCCCATGCGTGGAGTTTAAATTGGTTACTTACTGGAAAATAATGAACTTGCTCCTGCGCCTGTTCTGGTTTGAATACCGATACGAAATACGCGTTGAACGCATTTGCTTTTGCCTGGTCGTCGTGCAGTGGCTCGTTATCTGTGACTCGAATTTCCTGAATTTCTTCCTTATTCCCCCGGCGTCTGCGGACATATTTGTAAAAGCTTGACCAATTATTTCGTCCCGTCTCCAACATGTTTCTTAAAAATAATTCATGAGCAATTTTCTTTTCTTTTTCTAATTCCTTGTAGTATTTTTTAAACGTTATCACGTCTGCAATGCTGCGATGTCTCCTATTAAATGCTAGCCTAACTTTTCTCTTTAAACGTCGTATTGCCCCGTTAAAATATTCAGGATCAGAATTACTTTTCAGTATTTTGCAAGGAACGTACGTATCTAAAGCGGTTTCTACGATTGTTTTAAAAGCTCCCCATTGCTCCTCTATTCCCCCTTCTGTTCTTAGAAAATTATCGTATTTTTCTCTTAAGAAACTACGTAGTCCTTCAATGTTCGCTTTTCTATATTGCCTGACTATCGTTCCTTTTGCCTTAGGTCGCTTAATTACATTTACCTGCACTTCTACCATCACTGCTTTGTGGTCGCTAATTCCCTGAAAGACTTCGCAGGAAAGGAACATTTCTGCTGGATAAACAAGGAAAATGTCCAAAATTGCTCCCTGCCGCGTGGGTTTGTCGACTACCTGCGTTAATCCCTGCTCCCATACCAGACGATTGACGCGCGTTTGAAGTTTCCTGTCGCATACCTCTCCTTTCCAGTTAGCGTCGGGAAGGTTTAAGTCGCCAGCGAGAAGAATAGACCGACCGTTTCTGTTTTCCAGCCTATCACCGATTTCATCTAAAATTTCATAACCATCGTTTGGCGGCCTATAACAAGCAATAATTTCCACGGGATTTCCTAGTACGTCAATTTCCATTCCTAAAATTTCCAGGTTGTTACTAAACCAACTATTTCTAACATATAACGCTGATTTAACGCAGAGAAAAACTCCACCGCCTCTTGTTTTTCTATCTCTTCGATATAATTTATAGCCGGAGCGTAAGATTTCAGAATTAGCTAAGTCATCTGATAACCACAATTCTGTCCCTATCACTATATCGGCATCGCACGAATCAACTAGGTTCCAAAACTCAATGGTTTTATTAACTATACTTCGACAGTTTACCTGCAACAATCTTAGAAAGCCATTCCTCACCTGAATATATTCCGTCGCCGCCGTCGCCGCCGTCGCCGCCGTCGCCGCCGTCGCCGCCGTCTCCGCCGTCTCCGCCTTCGCCGCCGTCTCCGCCGTCTCCGCCGTCACACACGTCTCCGCTGAAGCTTCCGTCACCAGTGCGAGACCCTCAGCTTCCGCTCCTATCGCCACAGCCCGCGATTCGACCGTAGCGTGCAAGGTCGGCGGGCATTCACAGCGTCAACGGGTGACAGGAGGGCGCGCACAGAACTCAGCCACTCTGGTGTAGAGGCCACTGAGCGCCGCGACGCCTCTCCGGTTGAGGTGGACGCCGTCCCGGCCTAGGGCGCTCTCCGAGATCCACCCATTCGGATCCACAAAGATGAACCCGAGCGCTTTTGCCACATAGTCCATGTCGCGATTCACCCTAGCGACTTTACGGGACCAAACATCCCGGCGGCGAATTACACCACTAAGCACAATGCGGGCGGATGGAAAGCGCTTTTTCGCAGCTACCCCAAGCTCATAGATCTCGCCAGTGAGGTGGTCAAACGAGCGACATCCCCGTAAATTATTAGAGCCTCCGTGAATGATAACAGTTTCCGGGGCTTCCACCTCGCTGGCTTCGATTTGTGCTTTCAGTTGCTCCACGCGGATTCCCGGGAAGCACTTGACCTGTACGTTTCCGTGACCCACGTGACGCACTATGGAGTCACCGAACACAACACACTTCTTGCGATTCGTCCCTTCTCGAAGTTTCATTGCCGCTAGGCCCCTCACAGCCGATGCATATGATTTTGTTGTTGCCGTCGTCGCTGTAGAAACCGTGGGGGCCGGCGCGGCAGCCGGGGCCGGGGCCGGCGCGGCTGCCGGAGCCCGTGCGGTCACCTCCGTTCCCTGGTCTGCTGTATCCAGCTGCGTCACTGTCTCCTCCGTTGCGGACTCTGCTGCCCTCTCCACCTCAGGCACTCTTGTGGCTACCCTCAGATTTTGCAGCTCCTTTTGAGTTGCAGCCAGCTTCGCCGTTACCTTCAGGAACTCCTGTCGAAGACGCGCCAGTTCATCGCGCAGACCACCTACGCCATTACAACACTCGACGCACCTCCACGAAACGTCTACTGGTGCGCCGCGTCGCGTGGACACCGGGCCAAGATTCATTTCGACGCCACCAATAATTAATAATGTTGCTATAATAAGCAACGCAAAGGCGTCCAGAGAAGGAGCAGGAACGCTACCCCTTCTCAGCACGCACGCCACGCGGGCGGCCCAGCCGCCGATGCGGGCCCGGTACGCCTGCAGGTCGCAGCCCATTATCTCTTTACCTGGAAGAGAGAGCGATCCCCAAGACACGTCCGCTCGCTACGACGTCCAGACAAGAACTACGATTTTGATGGCATTGATTCAAAGCATAAATATATACATAATGGTTGATCGGGAATTTATGGTGCCACCGGTTCCTTTGGTTCACTGATTCGGTTCACTAATCTCGTGATTCACAAGGTTATAGTTTCGCGGTTCACTTCAATCACTGGAGAAAAATTTTGATGGCATTGATTCAAAGCATAAATATATACACAATTTAACTATGTCACTATGCCAAATAAAGTTATACATTTTTCCAATTACGAAACTTTTTGTCTTCATGACGATACATTTTAAATTTCAATTCACATCTAAAATTTCACTTCACAACACTCTTTTAAATCACAAAATTAAGACTTTATCTAGCTGGTTGAAATAGACTTGATTTACTAATAAAACAGCCTCCTAACAACACATTTAGTTGTTACTATGACTACAAAATTATTTACTTCATCAGTGAACCAAAGGAACCGAAATAACCGGTGGCACCATAAACTCCGGATATACCTTCCAATTATATCTAACTACACATAATAGGAAACTCACAGCACCTATGGTATTAATTCAGTTCTGGAAACATGCTGAGGAATAAATCTAATGGGTATCTATTTTTAATTCTAGTTGGGAGCTGGTAGGTGGTGGCTAAGTCGTAATGGGTGGCTTGGGTTACTGTGTTTATTTTGGGGAAGAAATTGTTGGATATGAGCACAGTATGATAAACTATAGAAGGTAAATTCAATTCTTTGTGCAGTTGAATGTTTGAGATGAACCAATGTGCACGAGTGGCAAGTGTGAGAAAATTATTTTGGATGATCTGTGATTTATTGGTATTAGTTTTAGAGGCGTTGATCCAGATAGGGCATGTATAAAGCATTAGGGGTCTAATTATTGATTTATAGAAGGCGATCGCATTGTTTAATGAGAGATTACTATTGCGACTTACGAGTGGCTTCAGTTGAATTCGTTTTATTTTGGCTTACTGCGATTTTACTTTTATGTTATTTTTTTCAACTTAGTCTGGTATCAAGATTCAGCTTCAAGTATTTGTCAGATTGATTGTGTGGGTTCCATGGAATTGGGTGATTTTTTATTTGGAGTGGAATTAATGAAAATATTATGACTGATGATTTTGTTGGATTAAGTTTGATTTTCCATTTGACAGACATTTGACATCAATTTTATTTCGATGTGTTTGAATTTGTTTACAGATTAAGTAACTTGAATGATTGGACATGAAAACTGCGATGTCATTGGCGAATGGGTCGATGTGCGTATGTGATGTTATGGGAATATCGGCTGTGTATATGGTGAAAAGCGTAAGGGACAGTGGTGAGCCTTGAGGTAATCCAGCTGTAATTCTACGGGGATTGGATGTGTGTTTGTTAACTTTGACTGAAAATGTTCGATCTTGGAGAAAGATATTAATGATGTTAGATTGTTGAGAGTACCTATTTCTTTATGTTTCAATATTAACCCATGATGCCCCACATTGTCAAAAGCTTTCGAAATGTCTAAAATGATGTATGAAGTGTTTTTGAAATGTAGTTTGTATGTGCTCCATGGTTCTTAATAATTGATGAGAAGTTGGAACTTTATTAGTGAAGTCAAACTGGGGCATTGGGTTTGTTTGAGTTTTGTTCAGATGGGCATTTAGTCTTTTAAGAATTAATTTTTGTAGGATTTTTGATAGAGTGTGTGGAAGGTTGATTTTAATATATGATATGGATTTTTCTATTAGTATTAGTACACCACCTCCGTTTGCATTTGATCTGCCAGTTTTGACAATACTATAACCAGTTATGTTAAATGTAATATCTGAGTTTAAGTGTGCAGCCATTATGCAGGCTAGATTTATTTTTTACCTTTTAGAAAATAGGTTATTTCTAACTTTTTTTGTTGATGCCATTCGCATTCCAGTTAAGCAGATTTATATTATTTTATGGTACTGTTAAAATAGGCTGCATATATATAGTGCATATATATAGTGCATTGTTAAAATAGGCTGAGAGAGATGCTTGTAAATTGCTGACTATTGTTGGGATGATAATATTAATAATATTGACTAAGAAGTAGGTAATTGAGTTAATAATGGAATGTATGAAAAAGTTATTGTTAGAATTATTCATAAGAGGAGGTTGTGTGGACAGAGTATTGTTAGATTGTTTGTTTTGATTTGTATTTTGGTGAGGGTTTGGAGTAAACGTGAAATTTGGAATATTGTTAGCAGTGGGGAGAAACGGGAAGTTGTTTTGTGTAGTAAGTCTTGGAGGGGATTGTTTCTTAATCTATTTTTATTGGGGTTATTTGAGGGAGTGTATTTTTGTTTTTAATAATATGAACTGAAACGCGGAGCGTTTCTTTAATTATTTCGAAACGCAGGGCATTTTCTTCCAATTACGCCTATTTTGAATTGCGCGGCAACGGCGGCGAGTAACGGACGTGACAAGGGAACGGGTCAGGCGCGAGAAGGCGGCGAGACGGGGCGAGACGACGGCAGTAGCAGTGTGGAACAGAACTCGAAGGAGAGCGGAGCGATGTTGGTGCGCGCGGCGAACAAAGGACAAAATGAAGTGAAATAATGTAAGGGAAGTTAACAAGAAGTGAGTTAAGGGTGACAGTGGTAAATGTTAAATAGTGCAAGCTGGTGATCGTGGAATTGGCGTCAGGAACAGTAGTGAAAAAGGCAAGAACTGTAAGCCGCGTGGCTGGTAACGGCATGGGTAGTGGCCACGTGCCTGCGTTATTGTAAAAAGGAAAGCGAAGGAGAACTGGTGGATTGTGCCGCAAGAAAGTATCGAGATAAACTGCAAGGGATAGGTGAACAGTAATTTAGAAGTAGGGGCTACTCGATTTGAAAGACACGTGCAACGGTCGGAGCTGAAGCAGAGGTATTGTGTAACCGCCGCAGAGGGCCGGTGCCGCGGGCGTCCACGCAGTCAACCGTCCGAAGGGCGCCGAGTCGCGCCGAAGGCCGCCGATCGTCGCAGCCATTGGAAACCATCCGAGAAGAAACGAACTATTTTTGGTATTTAAGGTATTGTGAAATCTAAGATCATGGGTATAGTTTTGGTACCAAAACAGGGAGTAATTAGATTGAAATTGATGTACTAAATGTGTGATTTCGGTAATAAATTGCTTGTTTGTTCAAAGAAAATTATAATAGAGTTTTTGCAATGTTCTTGTCAAACCTTACGAGACCCATTCGCGAACCAAGACACCTATCCTTTCTAAAAATAAATGTAGTGAAAAGTACCGCAAACCAGGTACGTCACAGAACATTCTATTGATCTTAAATCATCTCTGTGCGATCCATTGCAATTTCTACAGATTGCAGGTAGGTCTTTTTGAGGGAAATTAACATAATAATGACCCTTTGCCCAGAAAATACACGTGATTGAATTGTTACAATTATTCTTCTTGTGTTCGAAGTCCAAGCAACGCATACAGTGAACTGATCATTTTGGCTTTCTTTCTGGTTCAACACTAATATTACAGATTTGATTAATTTGCAGCACTTTTTCGATACTTTGACTACCGTTGAATTCTGCGGCAATTTGTGGAATGGGCATGTTATTTTTATAAAGTCTTGTTACACTGATGATGGACGGGTATTTGTGTTGAAGGTTTTCAATTATTTCCTCTAGTGTAATTGTGGGATGAATATTTTTAAAGACGACAGACATTTTTTTTATTAGCCGTATCTTTGTAAGTGTGGAACTGTCTCTTGGTTTCAATGATGGCTGTTCTGAAGTCTGCTTTGATTTAAACATTATTTTAATTCTCTTTCCGTTATAACCTGTTGAAAATTGGTTGGTTAGTTTGTTTTTAATATCTTTATTGAATTCTAAGATATTATGGATACGACTTACACAGATGGGAGGAATTCTTAAATTTTCGTCTTCTTGGGGCGAAGTGACATTGGCAATCTCAAATCTTTTGTCTTATCTAATAGTTTCTCTAGCGCTGCAAATCTGTTTCCCACTAGTATTTTATATTGAGTTGATTCTGAAGTGTCTGGTTTCTTACTTGGGGGAAGGTCTATTTCTCCTGAGTTATGTTATTTTTAGTTTTTTAATATTTTTTAAATTTAATTTCTTTTGGATAGGACAACAGGAAGATCAGTGTTTAATACACTCTACACTAGTTCTAGTTGCTTATATCTACTTACAATAATCTTACTAATAATCTTAAAATTCAACTTACTACATTACTTCTAGGGAAGTAGAGGTTTCTTTTTTTCTATCTCTTCTTTGGTTCGAGATCTGAGAGTTTATTTAGAAATGTATGGAAAGGAAATTTATTCTTGAGGCAGGTTATGTGAATTGGATTTTGGCAGAGAGTTAGCAGGGTTAGTTTGGATATATTCGGGATGTCCTGGAAGAAGTGGGTGGATACATAAATTATATGGCTGGTTATCGGTTCTAGGTGGAATTGTTTATGGACTTGAGCGTTGGAAATGAACCATGGGGCAATAGTGACGCAAAGGACGTGTAATGGTAAATACACCTACGTACATATGAAGTATTTCGTAAGAGAAGCAATGAATATTTCTTTCAAACATGTACGTGAGAGAAATATCACCTTTCAAAGATATCTAATTTAGGGTGGCGTCTGGAGCAGGCGCCCTGCTTTTCTTAAGGTCATGGGTGATAGGGCTCCCCAAACCGCCGTCAATGCTATCACGATCCAGACAGTGGAAACGGGGTTGTTTGGGAACTTATGAGAGAGGGCAAAAGGGCAAATGTCCTGTGACAGTAATGTCAGTTTATTGCGTCCAGGACATGCCGAGTTCAGGCGGGGTGGCATAATGGCCTCATAAATCTCCCTGTTTTCCCATATAAGGATCCTCTAGCGTTGATAACGGGCAGACAGCCCAAGGACTTTGCAGTGTGAACTTCATGCTGCTCTGCAGCTCTACTTTTTCAATTACATTTTTCATACTTCATCGGACTTGGTCTCTGTACTTGAAACCTCGCTCACCACCATGCTCCTCCAGGGAACTTAGCTTCCCTGCGAACTCAACATTTTTGTATCCTGTACTGGAAGCATTTGTAATAGCCTGCAATCGCTGCTAGTAGCACAACACCTGCAGCGAACGGCATTACATATGTGATATTGTATTACTTTGAGGCTTTTTTATGGTATTAGATATAGCTGCGCTGATCCAAAATGGGTATGCATATAATAGTAGTGGTCGTATAATAGTTTTATACGGCAATAAAGCAGTATAGAATGATAGTTTATTTGTTATATTTAATATTGTTTTTAGTTGGTGTAGTTTTATTTTTGCTTGTGTAACTTTATTGACGATATGGTTTTTCCAATTGACTCGGATGTCTAAGAAAACGCCTAGATATTTTATGGGTTTATTACACGTACTAGTGGTAGCTAATCATGATAAAGATGAATCTGCAATTTCATTGTTTTCATTTCAATTATTAATTAAATTCTGAAATAATAATTGAAATTTTCGAGCAATGGGAGTTCAGACAACTTTGTAAATTTTCTGGAAGTTACTTACATAACATTTCATTCCTCTTGAAGTGCTGCTTGTTTATCAGGATCTAATATGTGTTATTTAGGTTGAAATGGACATTACACCTCACAAACATCCACAACCGCAAACCAAAATTATTGATTAGAATATCAGATCAAAGAAAAGAAAGAGAGCAGGTCGCCGAAGGAAATCGATTTATGGGCTTTCCCATGCACAGTCCGCCTCCGAACGACGTGCCTAAATATTTGTTCAATGAAAAACGTTTGAGTATTTTGAATGTTGAGCGTTAAAATTCCATTCCATTGAAAAACATAATTAATTTGTAGCACAAATAGAAATTAGCAGGTTAATTGTATGTTTTGTATTTCACTCCTACTCGAATAATATTCTTGAAAATATAAAAGGGAATGTTGATGTTTTATATTGATTGTAATGATGTTTATTCATGTGGCTTCCTTTTGGTGTTGGATAAAGGTCCATACATTAATTAAGTAATGCTAACGAGAGGAGAGGGGGTCAGAGGCAGCATTACGCTGCGTTACATTGACGTAGGCGTTCTAGTTAAAGGTTATGTAAAATTGATAATTTACTTTTTTACATTTTTCAACATTTGCTGAAATACTTCCTTTTTTGAGACCTGAAAGTGAAACTTAGAGGTTGGGCAACATTACCACACTAAGCGTCTCAAATACCATGCCCACAGCGTTCACAAATACATTCTAGCGGGAAACAGTAAGAAAATAATGTGAATTAAAAGAGTCGCACCTCAACCTCAACGGGTTGGTAAGTATTGACTATTAAACATCGATACGTCATATGTGATGATTATGTATAAATCGATCTTCACTACTGGAAGACACGTAACCATAGGTGTGTGTGTGTGTGTGAGAGAGAGAGAGAGA
Organism: Gryllus longicercus; assembly: GCA_038098605.1. Classification (NCBI taxonomy): domain Eukaryota; kingdom Metazoa; phylum Arthropoda; class Insecta; order Orthoptera; family Gryllidae; genus Gryllus; species Gryllus longicercus. The sequence goes on from JAZDUA010000028.1 coordinate 928,166, forward strand.
TAGAGTGGGAGAGAGAGAGGGAGGGAGAGAGAGGGGGAGGGGGGGAGAGGGGGAGAGCGAGAGGGAGCGAGAGAGACGGAGAGGGTGAGAGACGGAGAGAGAGCGAGAGACGGAGAGGGAGAGGTGGAGAGGGGGAGGGAGAGAGGGGGGAGAGGGGGAGGGAGAGGAAGGAGAGAGAGAGACAGACGGATAGACAGACAGACAGATATAATCTTTTTTCAGTGTGTGAATTGTAATCATGAACTTCCTAATTTTAGGCTAAGCAATTTATACAAATAATTGGCATCCGCTTATTGACAACCACTTCCTGAAGCAGACTGATCGTAAGTAAAGTAATTGCTTGAAAATGACATTTTCATGACAGCTCTTGTTATATTTGAATTGACGGGATATGCTACTTGCGTCATCGTAAGTAGTTCTCCAGGAGGTGTCCAATTAGAAGCGTAGTTCGGCGCAAAGATTTCTCCATTGTTTACATCAGGTTTTTTCCTTAAGGTGAACGGATAGTAGATGGGAAACTGATAATTTGTTTTTGGATAAGAAGATACTCAAAACGCCTTTTTTCTTCCCTCTCATCAGGAACAACGACGTACTACGACTCGTACATTGCTCCTGAGTGCGTATTGTCTGCAATGGTTGGAGATTGACACTTATTTACACACCCTTCTTTGCTCAACGGTCGACTATTTCAGTGATAGCAAATCCTGTTATTCAAAGAACATCATTGGAAAACATAAAACAAATAATTAAGAATGTTACTACCCAAGTTTTGTAAGCGCTGCAAAAGTTCCCCTTTCTCACATAGTTTAATTTACCAGTATATTACTATTATGTTTTGAACACAAGTATTTTGTGTAAGATTAATTTCGAACTAATTGTTAATGGAGCCGGAAAATTTTCTCATATTTGTTCCCGATTACTTATTGTATAGTATATTTTTTAGCATTAAAACATATGTTTACAGAGCCAAAAACATTGATAAAATAAAATTAAAAAAAAACAAAAAACATGACAATTGTGAAAAAAATTACGTAGTGATGACGTATTATATAAGATACGAAAAAAACGAACAAAAAATGCATGCATATAAAATGTAAGTAACAATGTCATTAAATGTTTTTTTGTAAATCTTTAAAATAAAATTTATAATAATTGGGATAATAGTTTTGTCTAAAATTGACAGCAATGAACAAATATAATATGGGCCATATTTATTAAATTTGCGCAATCTCAAAATCATTTCTTTCCTTTCAATTTAAAAATATTGCATTGCCAAAAGACATGCTCAATAGATTTTGGTCCTTTACCACATTCACAAATTTTACCAGTAACAATATGATGTGTATATAAACTGCTGTTATAAGATGGCTGCTTCTAATACGATTAATGGTGACAACGGCTTTGCGTGGAATATCAAACACGTAAAACCAATGTTTCTTATAATTATTAAAAAATAATTAAAATAATGTTTTCCTTTAAATTTCTGATAATATTATGATCATTATATTTATGATAATAATAAATTAATTGTATTAATTTCAACGTATTTTCTTCATTACATATAGATTTACACTTCCAAATTAAATGAGATTAAGAAACATTAATATTAAGAAGGTTGCCAATTCTCGCAGCCTCTGTTGTCTTCATGTCAGCACTTTCATTGCCTATGAATCCTTTATGTGAAGGAATCCAAATAAATGTAATTTTTGTCCAAATTTGTAGACATAATTTTGACTTTAAATTCAGTAATAAGAGGGATTCCCGTCCAAAACCACTACCACCATCCAATGACTTCAGAATGCTTTGCGAATCAGTAAAGATCTTGAAGTTAAGATCATCATTTTGATTTAATATATCAATAGTGTAAATAATTGCTAGAGACTCACCTGAAAAAACATAAGCAAGATCAGGAATTTTAAAGGATTTATTATATAATTCATTATCACTAGAAATAGCAAAACCGACACTTGAAACATAGTCTTCAATTATTTTGGAGCCATCTGTAAAAATATATTCTTTATCTTTATTAAATAATGCATTACATTTTTGTACTGGACTAGTGGATTCTAAAATTGCTGTACCTGAAAGTAGATCAATAATGGCCTTAAAGACCGTATGTGTAAACGAATGTATACTTAAAACTATTTTCAGATTGAAAAACTAAATCACTATGAAACCACAAGTTTTAAAAACATTTTATCAAAAGGGATTTTTCAAAGTTGTTTTCATATATAAAATGTTTTGCAAGATTAATTGACTGATTAATAGGCTGTTATTTCACCAAAACAAGGTTTTTTTAAAGTAAGAGATTTCAAAATATATTTATAACCAAGAAACGTAAATGTAATGTCAAGGAAAGGTATTTTAGATTCCACCAGAATAACATTTATGGGAGTGCTCCTTCTATATCCCATAGCTATTCTAAAATATCTATTTTGAATTTTCTATATTCCCGATTACTTGGCGCCGAACATCCCAGAGCGCCCTCAGCTGGCGAAGAGAAGTAACAGTTTGTTTGTTTCCAGGCGCTCCTGGAGGCCAATGTCCGAACTTCGTAGCGTTCACGGCGCCCGATGGCTGCAGCACCTGTCTTTGCGTTGTGGATGGTCGCATGACGCTCTGCTCGCGCAACGCCTGCCCGGAGCCTGGTACGGAGCACCCGCACCTCTATTACCTAACTTTCTTTTCACTTTGAACTGTCGCTTAGAAGGAGTGGCGAGTTAAATTGATGTCATGCTTCTTACAAAATAACTTCAATTGAAATCATAGACATTCACAGGCTAAAACATGAGGAGAGTCACCGTCATTTCTGGGCCCCCTATCCATTAAACTTTTTAATTTCAAATGACATATTTTACTAGTAAAATCAATCTATCATACAATATGCAGTATGCAATTATCATTTCAATTATACAATTAATTGTAGTCTAATGCTGCACAACATACAGGTAGATGGCTTGAGGAGCTTTTCCCCCGAATATCATATGATATACAAAATCCTGACTCTGTGGTTAAAAAAAGAACAAGAGGTGGTCCACGGTCCCCTTCGGCCTCCCTGGGTGCACGCCTATGTTTGAAATAAAAAATACAACAAGAATTTTCATTCATAATGGAGGCCGAATTTAGGTGCTGCGGGGCCCCCAAATCCTATGGGACTCTTTTTCGGAAAAAAATGCCTCCAGACTCACTAAAAACACTAATTTGAATAACTTTTTATACTAATACCAATGTAAAATTAATAAACGGCTTCTATTAGTCTACAAGTCTATACTTGGGTGATTAATATTGTAGTATGTGTTTTTAATATTGGACTACCAATTCCAGTACAGTGCACTATTTGATTAACGGTTATGTTAGAGATTCAGACATATTTCACGAGTTTTTAAAATATTTTGTGAGATCCCCCCCCCATGAATGAGACTCCTAAGTAACAAGGTATTTTGCTTGCAGGTAAATTCTGCTCTGTTCATGATCCTGAATAAAACAAAGTCTAACTCAAATTAATGGTGCTACTTTCTTGCGTTATTAAACGTTTGGGTAATATTATAATATTTAAATTTCTGCTCGACTAACACTTCAGCCATCACTTGTAAATATACAAACCAATACAAATTATTTAAATTTAAAAGCGAATTTTTTTCCACAGCCAGGAACAGTGATAATTGTTTACTTAAAAGGAACAAACGTGAATAAATCACAACTGTCATAGCATTTAGAGCTCATTATTCAGAAAAACAAGAATAATTTCCCACACAAGCTTACCTGAATCAGTACATCAAAGTGAGTGTCCAATTTTTGAGTAGTTATATCACAATCGGCGAGAAAACATTTTTAAAGCAAAAAAAAAAAAAAAACGCACAAGTTCCAGAGCTGAAGGTAATTCAATATATCGGATTATGAATGCATAAAAATAAGGTTACAAATCTATCGTCTTTTATCATTTAAATATTATATCTGGGACACAGTAGAAACGTTTGTACAAAATTATTTGCTTAAAACGAATAAAATTATCACAAATTCAACAATCAAAATCTGCATTCAGAGAGATTCATTATCGTCCAACAACGAGAATTCTCTAAATTTGGAACTGCCATGTCTCGGCATTCTATTGCGGTTTGACATCTCGTGACACACTGGATTTCAAAAAAATGGCAAATTCGAATTTGTTATTTCAAACATTAACAAACTTTACGCCAAACTACAACTTTTCAAATGTACTTGACCTAATTAAAAGATCTAATTTTGAAGTACAGAATTCATTGAGTAAAATATAATTGTCATCAATATTATAGTTTTGCAATGTTAATATTTTACATTTTTTCGAAAATACAGAGAGTACATCCCAAAATACCCTGCGTCATTTCGTAAGTGTAATTTGCTGTCCTCGAGAAAACAAAGAAAAAATTGCAACCGCTTTAGAGAAAATAGTTTTAAAATTACTTTTACTTGAAGCAAAATTTACCAAAATATTGGACATGATCTTATTTATTGATCTCACATTTTAGAAAGAAAGTCACACCTCGATAACCTGAATGTCAATAACTCGAATTTTTGAAAAGTCTAAGCAATTTTCCGTTCCGGGTCATGTTATACGTATTTTACGAGTAAAACTATTTCAGTAACCCGAAATGTGATACCAGAAATTTCTCGATAACTAGAAAGAATATCTTCTTCCCCTGAGTTAAAAATCATACTTTTAACTCGATTAAACTTACGAAGTTTGTTTTCACATCTCGAAATCCAGACCCTCCGAGCCATTTTTCACGGAACACTAAACGCACTCTTGCTGTCTGCTCTGAATACATGGACAAGCGAATTTTGTATTCCTCCTAAGGCCGGCTCAGCAGCCCCGCACAGTCATTCAAACTAGCTCTTTGAGAAGCAGAATCTTTTGTTAAAAACTAATGTAACGAATCTCGGAGATCGACAAACGTGTGCTCAAATCATTAACTTTAAATGAAAAGCATGAAATAATTTGTGATGGAGAAAGGGGTTGAGAAAAAAAAATTGCAGATGAATTCGGTTTTGCTACATGTACGCTGTCATCGATTTTAAAAGACAAAAGTAAAATTCGTCATGCAGTGTAGGAATGACGTTTTGTGAACCTCAAAGAAAAATAATGAATGTTTAAGTTACCCGCAGCTGAATGAATCATTGCTACAGTGGGTGAAGTGTGCTAGGGATATGAACATTCCAATTCAGGATTCATTAATTAAGGAAAAGTCAGAAACATATGCTCAAGAATTAGGAATTAAGTCTTTTCAAGCTAGTAAAGGTTGCCTGGAAAACTTCGGAAAGCACGGAAAACACTGGAAAGCTTCGGAAAACACTGGAATTGAATTGTGAGAAGATTTTAACGGACAAGAGTGCAAGTGTGTGCAACTGTGAAATCTATCAACGGAATAAACTACCTGGATTGCTAAAAATCATCGAGCAAGGTGTGTTTAATGCCGATGAAACTGGACTATTTTTCAAATGCTTACCTGAGAAAAACATTGACGTTTAATGGTGAAAATGTCAAGATGATAAAAGACATAAGATATGATAACTGATGGTTTCAGGACAGTAACATGACAGGAACTGAAAACTTGAAGCTTTTAGTGATCGGTAATTCGGCAAAGCCTAGATGCTTTTCAGGAGTGCAATACCTGCCTGTAGAATACAAAAATAAAAATCGTTGATGACAATTTCTATTTTTGAATCTTGGCTAAGGGATGTGGACAAAAAATTCCAGAAAGAGACAGAGATATTAGGTAAATCATTATTTTGGCTGACAATTGTCCTGCCCACCTCAAATACACTGAGAACTAAAAAGCAGTTAGACTTATACACTTTCCATAAATATGACCTTAAAACTACAGCTAATGGATTAGGGTGCCATTAAAAACTTGAAGCATTTCTACAGGAAAATATGTCTCCAAAGTGTACTGATACGTTTTAAATCATGCAACCAGGTAACTGATTTAAATTTACTTGACGCTATTGTGTAGCTGCTAAAATCATGGTCAGATGTGAAACCAGAAACAATCGCAAACTGTTTCGAAAAGCCGGATTCTATCAACTTGACTGCATGAGGAAAAGCAGGAAGCATTTTTGTCCCTGACGAGTGGCAAGAATGTACAAATTTGGTATCATGCAAAGACGATTACGACAATATCAATAATGTCGGTGCAGACCTCGTAGTATCGTCGTATAACGAAAGATCGTGATGCATCGTATGTTATTTTCCGGAAAACTAAATACGAACTACTTAAAAAAAAACTACAAAATGCTCAGAAATTTAGTTACGCAGAAATGTCGCTAAGGTAAAAAAATTATTACCACACCACCTTCGCAGAAACCGTGACTTGAGAGCGATTTGGAAAAATCTAGGTATAGGTAAAGGTCCTCCCCAAATTGAAACGAATATTCCCTTTGAATCACTAAATCATAGTGTCATAAATAACGTTCCTTCATTTGACAGTAACTTGAAAAGGCAATCTCTTGCGCTTCTCCAAAACTCAGCAATAAAATCCAAAGATACATTTTCCTTTTCGTCCGTTGAACATCAGGATACAATCAAAATAGTTGAATGTCTCAAATCAAATGTTTCAGGTTACGATGGAGTAAATTCCAAAAACTAGCCTACATGTGACCCAGCCAATAATCACTGAAATAGTAAATTTCTCACTGATGAGCTGACAATAATACCTTGTCCAGGAAGACTGAGCTCGTACATTCTATTCCCAAGTCCGCATCAACCAAAAACCCTATTGAATACCGCCTAATTAGCATCCTCCCAACCATCTCTAAAGTACTAAAAAAAGTCGTCCGGACGCAAACTGATCAACAATCAGGTTTCCGTTCCGGCAGGAATACAGGAACCGCGCTACTAAACGTTATTGAAGAACAGCAATAGATTACTGTAATATAACTACCTTGGTTCTTCTGGGTTTCAGCAAAGCGTTCGATTCAGTAGATCGCGACATCTTGTTCGCAAAACTAAACATCATGGAATTTGCACAGCCCACGCGTACATGGTTTCTTAATTACTTAACTTCCAGAACCCAAAGAGTGGTGTCCGGTAGCCGCAGCTCAAGGGACTTGAAACTTAACCGCACCGAAACTTACTACGCACTGCCAGATGACATTTGGTATAATGCAAAGACCAGAGGTGGATTTACGCATAGGCACAGTAGGCACGTACATTACATTCTTAGAGTAAGGAGTTTGAATTAGCCAATCAGAAATCGCTAACGGATTTCGCTATGCATTCATATATGCGCTATTTCTATTACTTCTTGAATTAGTTCTAGAAGACGGATCTGGAAATAACCCTTTTCTTTCTTTTGTTACTATTGTTGTGTATCATTTATTGTAAGAGCCTGCTGAGTAAAAATGATATTTTGAAGTTTTAAAATGAATGATTATCGAAAAAGGCTCACCGGAAGTCAATATGCAAAAATCCGAAAAGAAAAGGAAGAGAAATGTCAAAATGAAATTGATAAGACAAAAAAATAAAGTAATTCTTTGAACCTATATGTGAAACTGATCACTGCTGCAGTTCACTCGACAATTCTATTACTGAGTTAGTATAAACATATAGATTAGATAACATATTTAGTTTTCAGCTTGCATATTTTTTCCATGTACTAATAACTTGTGATACATAAATGTTAACATTAATATATTTTTAATGCAGAGTTGTGTTGCTAAAATATTCTCAAAATGCAAAAAATGTTTAGTACAATGATTAGAAATTAAATATTCTTGACGTGTTGTTGTTGTATTCGTTAAAATGAACTATATCTTAATATAGAATTTAAATAAATTAGCATAAAATGTCACTAAACTTTATTTTATATTATATGTAATAATACATATAATATTTTGTCTCTTTTATTTATTCAGGGTTATCACTGAATCTAATAATGAGACTGCAAAATTCCAAACAGCTAAAAATGAAATGGTTCCTCAAGCAATTGAAAATATAACTGCGATTGATTATGAGTCGACGATTCAACCGATGTAAATAGTTTTAAGCTTTTTTTGTATAATTAATTAAACCTTTATATATATTATAATCTTTCTAGAATATTTGTTTATAATATTACAATACATTATTATAATAATTTAGTATTTTCCTTTTTAATTAAATAGGATTTCTATCGATTGTATACAACTGCAAGAACATAAAATTGATGAAACCGTAACTTCGACTGATCGTTTTTGTTGGAAAAGCGATCCAGTTTTGTGGTCTATTAATGAAGCTACACGTGATCATGTTAAATGAAGTCGTAGGCTTCCGCGGCCAGAGTCATGTGGGTGATCTGGGCTGTCCGGGTGACGCCGCGTCGAAGGCTGTGTTGCCGACGTTTCGACCATCCTGTCGTGGTCTTCCTCAGGGCTGGTATGCCAGCCATACCAGTATGTAATTTTATGGAGATAAACGAACTGAACATTAATAATTGTCGTGGACAGTCCTACGACAACGTGTCAAATATGTCCGGTCTCAACACAGGTCTTCAAGCCCGTATGAAAGATGTAAATGCTCTAATTGAATTCTTCCCCTGTTCTGCTCATTCTTTAAATTTAGTTGGTACAAATGCAGCTGAATCATGCACTGAAGCATGTACTTATTTTCTACTTCTACAAAATTTATATACTTTCTTTAATGCATCTACATCAAGGTGGGACATACTTCAAAATTTAGTAGAAAAAGGATCCAGTACATCATCTTTGAAAAGTCATTCAATTACGCGCTGGTCAGCTCGAGATGATGCATGTCAGGCTTTAAAACATCGTTGGCAAAATGTTTTAGATGCCCTTCAAATTATATCTGATGATTCTACGCAAAAACCGCCAACGCGTGCGGAACCTAAAGGTCTTATTGTTGCTTTAAATCGACTTGAAACTGCTATTATGACCGAGGTTTGGGATTCATTTTAGACCGCTTGAATGCGTCGAACAAACAACTGCAAAAAGTCGATATCGATTTAAGTTCCGTAGTTGGTATTTACTCTTCGCTTGTAGAACTTTCAAAAACCAACAGAGACAATTTTGAATTTTTGGAAGAGAAGGGTAAGAAGCTGTCAAATACTGAAATGTACGAATCGGAAAACAAAAGAAAAAGGAAACGTAAAATGCAATGTGATGAAACTAACGAGAATGCAGCAGAACTGACCGCACGAGACAAGTTTAAAATCGACACTTATTTGGTTATTGTTGATAAATTACTTGCAGAATTGAATAAGAGACTTGAAGCGTATAAAGATGAATATGCCAAATTTAAGGCTGTCATTGAAATAGCAAAATGATTTTCGATATATTTGGAAAAAGCACGATATTTTTATGTTCACAATTTCCCCAAGATCTTGAAGAATCGCTAGTTTCTGAGCTTATACATTTAAGTTCGTATTGAAAAATCCTTGAAGGTGTTAAGCCAACGAATTCTGCAGCTTTATTAAAGTGGTAACGGAAAGAAGAATTATAATGTATTTATCCTAACGTTGACATTGCACTTCGAATCGAAGTTAAATGTTATATTCCTTGTTTATAATGGTAAATCGAAAATTATAAAAACTGTTACAACATCGTAATTTTCTAATCGTTCAGTTGTTGTAAATAAAAATCTATCATATTAATATTTAATACAATCTATTTATTTGTCTACTTCATTAGAGTATACCTTATGATTTCAGAAGTATATGAATCTGAAAGTAAGACCCGTTGATGAAAGAAAACATTTTGCAATTCTAGTTGTCATGTTTTAGTTTCCTTTTAATGTTAACGTTTCAGTGTTGAAACGTTAATAATATTGAACGTTACTTGCTATGAAGATACAGTTTATATCCAAAATTAGCTAATCCAAAAAATCCATTTAATTTATGAAAACAATGTGCAAAATGTAATGTTACTTTCAAAGTTAAAACGTTCAAATTAATGAGGAATTGTTACTGAAACGTTACAATTTGAAATGTAACATTAATTTTAAACAGGGGGCGGCAAATTTGATGTGCCTACAGGCGGCAAAAATATTAATCCGCCCCTGGCATAGACGATTACGATATTATCAATAATGTCGGTGCAGACCCCATCGTATCGTCATATAATGAAAGATCGTGAATTAAAGTCAGTTCAGAAATTAAAGTTAAAAGTAATATATTTTCTGCTGCATAACTGATTCTATACAATTAGAGACTATCAAATTAGTCGAATTAGTTTACATTTGTATTGTATAATTTTTTTAAAGACTTAAAATGTTTGTAACAAATAATGTACTTCAGCTTCTGGTTCAATAACCGCCATCTCGATCAGATTTTTGTCTAGCTTCCTTGATCCATTGAGCAAATGCTGAGATGGCCCCTTGTTTTGCTTCTGAGCGTAAATGTAGCTTCATTATGCGCACGTTTTGTTGAACTCTCCTTTTGCTTGTAATGGTAAGAGTAGAGATAAGGACGAGTTGCTATTTTGTTAGCAATGCGGAAAAATCATACTTGCAATTCGTGTACCGATTCAAATAAGTTGTCTATAACTGAGAATCTAAAATGACTATTTTTCAAATATTGCTAATCTTGCGATTTTTAAAATTTATTTTTATTTATTTATGTTAAACTTTTAGTCATCTTTCAACTATTTATAGTTAAAATGACGGGAAGGGATTCTGAAACTCAAGAAAACGTGCGCAGATAAATCTTTTGCCACCTACAGTTTTTACTCTTTACTGAATAAATCTATTTCTAAATCCAAACCGCGGAGTTGCTCAAGGATGTGTTAGGGCCTCTGGCCTTCTTAATCTATGTAAATGACATAGAAAATGCACTTAAATATTGCAGTCATCAAATGTATGCGGATGATCTCCAGATATATTTAAGTGGTCACACGTCTCACCTCTTATCTCTCGTACAAAAATTAATGAAGATTTGATAATGGTAAACAACTGGGCAGCGTCTTTAGGCTTAAAATTAAACCCAAATAAATCCCAGTGCATGATTACCAGTTTGAAAAGCACTATGAACGAAATCTTATCTTCTGCTATGCCTAATATTTATATACGTGACACCATTCTACCCTGGTGTTCCGAAGTCAAGAATCTAGGTGTAGTTATCGACAACACTCTTATCTCTAAAATTGCAAGTAGATTCAATCTGCCGTAACGTTTTTGCCTCAGTGCATTCACTGAAACGCCTGCGAACACTTTTACCAAGTAGCACACGTGAGACTCATCAAATCATTTAACATGCCACACTTCGACTATTGCGACTTTCCTCCGACCAACATGGCATCCAAATTACAGCGTAAACTTCAAGTAACCCAGAACGTATGCGTACGTTTTATTTTAATCTAAGAAAATACGATTTTTTTGTCAAAAAAAGATTTTTTTGGCAAAATTCAAATGCGTACTCTAGACAAAAGACGACTACTCCCCTCTCTACTTTTTCTTTAAGTTTTAAACGGTTCTCATGCAACACGCCTCATAAGTAACTTCAATCCTCTGGAACTAAATCGAGCTCGTGAATCAGCTCTGCTTTTTGTACCGTCACAACACGACTTCGTTCAGTAGATCATTCACCATTACAGCTATCCGAGCCTGGAATAAATTGACAGCGAGTCTAATTCATTCATTACTTTCGGTAAAATTACATTCATTACATTCAAATACTTTCGGTAAATTCAAAAATGAATTAACCACGTGGATAAGAAATAACGATGTATAGAATGGCGTTAACGTCTTTTTCAATCTCCGGCCTTCTCTCACTTTCAAGCGCCCGGCCACCGCACCCGTTAAATAACGTCCTTTCCCCTTCTGTATTTTCAAAAGTCTACCTTATACCTCATTGCTCTATTCTCATTTTCCATTCCCTCTCACACCTTTTAAATTATTAACATTATTTTTCTGTGTACCCAAATGAAATTGTTTAATAAAATATAGAAAAAATATTAGTGACATTCCAGATAAAATATACTTGTAACTATCTTTGTATCGTCATCATAATCTTTATTACAATATATTGGCATAAACAAAATGTACTTTAAGGTCCCAGCACTTTTTTATTGTTCCTTAATACTGTCAATACTGTGTTTAAAATTACTGTTTTTAGCTTATAGTTTATTGTGCTTCTCTGGTATTAAATTATTTTATATTTATGTAAAGTGTTAATGTAAACCAAACGTAGCTTTCTTGTAACGTTCCTCGAATGATTTCATTTTTTCGTCTACTTCTTTTTCATCCTTTTCTTCGTTTTTTCTCTCTTCCCTCTTCCTCACAAATTTCATTTTTACTTTATGACCCCTTCCTCTGTACGTATTTTCTCTTTTCTTTCACTAAACTTTTCTTTGACTACTATGTATAACATACTCCGTTGTATTAATGTTCGGTCCTAAGCCGCCATCCTGATTGAGGTTTTTCTGGGTTTATTCAATCGCTTAAGGCGTATGCCGGGACGGTCCCTAGTTTTGTACTCCCAGGCGTAAATGTACTTGTTCTCCCATCTTAAAATGTTACTACACTGTATGTATGTAAATTCAGTGGTTAGACGGAATACCAGGCCCTTTAGTCTGAGACTCGCCATTAATAAAGGCATCATTATCATCATCACCATCATCATCATTATTATCATTATTATTACTACTACTATTATTATTGTTGTTATTAATATTACTATTATAGTACAGACAGGAATTTTAGGTTCCATGATTGTAGCATAACAAGAGGACTCGACAGAGGAAGATAAAATAGGAGAGGCGCATAATTCTAAATCCGCTACTGTCCAACTTAATTAAAATTTTAAAAATAACTTTAAATGATATTTGTTTTGTTTCGAAGTTCTTTAAGCTGAGTATAAAATCTTATTTCATAACTAATGAACATCAATTGTATGATTAAACAATAATATTTAACCGTGTCTATTCAGAAAACTTCATAGTTGTTAAAGAAATATTTTGATATCTCGAATTTTTGGTAAGCCGAGCAAATATTTAACTCCAGAGAATTTTCGACATATTCGAAGGTAGTCTGTATTTTAGTAAACAATCTCTTTCATTACTTTTGTAATTTGGTGATGTTAATTTTTTGCAATATTCGAAAAAAAAGAATTCCCCGTAAATATGACCTGTGTTGTCTTGTAACTGTAATTTATTCTATTCCAAAATAAAAAAAACAACAATTTAGTCTCTTTAGAAATTAAAAAAAGTGCCTATATTTCCCGCTAAATAACCAGAATATTATTCATATTATCGAAAAATTGTACTTGATCTTATTTACAGAACAGTATTTGACCAATTAAGAAGTCCTATTTTCAATATTTTAGTTGTAGGAAAAGACCAAAAGTTATGGACTTTTGCAATTTTAAAAAATTCAGAGTTGAACAAAAATGGAATCTGCGGCAATTTTTACAGAGTTTTTTTGAAATTCTGTTAGTCACTCACGTCATTTCCTGCATGGCTCACTCACTGTGCCCTCTTCGAGAAAAAAATTATCAGTTACATTTAAGTTCATCTATACTTGTGATCCTTTAGAACTTCAAATAGAATGAATGGCGTTATTGCATTATATTGCATTGCATTGCGTTATAGATTGCATTATAGACAGCAATTAAATACCAGATGAATCTTATAAAGAAGTAAAGAAGTTTTGTGAAGTGTATCAGTCTTCCCCACATAAAAGCTTAAATACTTAATGAATGATGTAAGAAAAAAAGTGGTGTGAAGTGATAAGAGTTCTTATCAGTATTTCACAAATAAAAAATTTGCACAAGCTGATTTCAACAATTTCATTAGATAATACTTTAGCATGTATGTATAATTTATACAAATACATTTGTAATAAATTATAAATACATCGCCTGATAATATATATTGAAACAAAGGTAGCATACAAAGTAGCAATTTGTCCTCAGTATTCGCGTAAGCCAAGGTTGCATATGAGATGGTTACAAGCAGAGTAGGAAAAACAATAATACTTTAAATATATTTAGCAAGGAGAAATTATTATGTTTCCTCCTCGTTTTGCTTTCATTAAGAGTACGACTATATGGAATCTGAAATAATCCCCCAACTAAGAAGTTCCAGTAAACATTTTTTGTCATCTGTCATGTGTCACACCTCTTATAGAGTTTCTTTAAAAAAATGCACGTGGTCACTCACGTTATTTCCTCCACGGTGGATGTGCCCACGAGTCCAGCTGCCGACCGCGCGGCCTTTCCATCAAGGCACTCGTTCGGTGCGGTCGTATGGTATTACTGGCGCAACTTTTTTTGAACGATGACCTTGCTTCCCCCCTCTTTGGCACAATAAATAGATAAAGGCAAAAGCTCGCAGCGTGCACTGATGACAACATTCTAAACACATCTTCACTGGCGCGAAGTAGAAACAATTTTATTTTGAAGACGAGCACTTCTATCGGTTATTTTCTCCAAATATCTAAAGAAATGACCGAAGCAGGTGTGGATCTATCACCTCGAACTCCTGATAAAGTTTGAACGCAAATTATTGAGAACGTTGAAGAGACATGACTGATTCTCCAGAGATTGGCATTGCTTCATAAAATCTAGTGGCTGTTTACGTAACTAATACCCCTACTCTACCCGCATTTCTTCAATCCATCGTTCAAGAAAAGTTGCGCGAGTAATACAAGGCATCGGGTCGCGTTGCAGCGCATGGCCTCTGCTGTGACCCCTTCCGCCTTGTCTCGGTTCAAAGTCTCTTCCTCGCCCGTGCACCAATTCCAAACGAGGTGAATCCTAACAGCCGAATGGGGCCGTTCTCTCGCGCCCACATCCCACCCCAAAAGATCTTCACTATTTTCTCGTTGCACTCTCGAAAACTCCACGTGACCCTGTCGATCACCGCAGCAGATGCGCGGGCATTCAAATCTCCCGGTACGTGCCTCTTGCCACGCTGTGATGCCACATGAAACAAAACCGAAGGCATTAATCTAATATAACACGCGGGGCAACATTTCAAAAAATATTTTTTTGTATTGCATTATACACACTATCTTATGGCATCAAAAATCGCACAGAGGGCTGGTTGCATAAAGCTTTCCATATGGGTTCCATAACTATAGGTTCAATAAAATGTATAGGTTCCATAGGTCGTGCACTGTTCCATAAAGTAAATTTAGGGAATCTATAACTATAAATTCTATAAGAACTTCGAGATGCAACTAATAGGTAGCGACATAGTCGATATTTGATCACTACATATTCCTTACAGCGTTTTGCATGGTCTTAGCATGTGTAGCGTTTAATGGAGGTGTTTTTGGTTGTGTTTCTTAATGCGTTTCGGTGGCCATTCCGTTGTATTTCATTATTTTCATTTTAGTTTGTTTTATGTTTAATATTGTATTTTTGTTTTTATTGTAAATATTATTGATTCTTTATACAAGCCTATTTGTGTTTAAATAAATCAATTTACTTTCCATTCTTAAATTTAAATATTAATTTTTGTTGATACGATTAATAAAACATTATAATTAATAATGAACTACTATTCTAATCGAAATACAAAGGAATAATTAATTTACTATCTAAACAATTAAGTGGAACGTATTAATACAAATAGAGCCCAGACGTTAAGGCATTTAATTTGCCAAATATAGGCAGGCAATATTGTACTAAAATATGACATGAGTTTAAAAAAATAATTAGGGAGTAATCATTTAAATTATTCAAATTTTATTCGTAATACTGATATTAATAGTAGCCCTTACAAGGAAACGTTTTTATCATTGGTTCATCAATAAATTTTGGTATCTTCATTGGTTATCTATTTATTGGAAAGAAATTGTTTCATAACTGAAAATTATTCTTTATGATAAACCAAATTTCAGACTTATGACTACAAATTAAATTCACTGATGATTCAAGAAGGGTTAAGTATGGGCAGAACTATTCTTGTACAAATCTTTGAATTTTGAAAAACTATTGTTTACATTCATAGCATTCATTTATTACCAGTACATGATACAATCTGGCTTTATTGACGAAGGTGTCTGTCCTCAAAAGGGGTGGGATGCCACAAGTAAGCTTTGGATGGAAGTTGATTGATATTGCTGCTTGGTCAAAAAGAATTGAAAAAAGAAAGAAGACAAAGAAATATTATAGCAGAAGTTAATATACAATATTTTCATAACCAAATTAATCCTTAGTTCTCGCCACAATACATGCGAAAATAGTGTATGAATATAGAATTCACTGATATTCAACTCATACAAATACACCTAAAACGCACACAACACACAAATAAAATTCGTAAAAGCCACCAAAACACAAAACAACACACGGACGTCCGGTACCACCAATAACCCATAGAGGAAAGATACAATATCTCTACTCTACTATATATATCTCTACTCTATGCAATAACCTCGAACAAACAAAACAGCTGTAGCAGTGCACAGTCGCCATATTGCTTATTTGTTAAATCCATAAGCATTTGTAGACCCGATTCAGGACCTATAAATTATAGACAGATTTATAGGTTCCATAAGTCTTATTGGTTGTCCTAGAAACACTTTTTGCCTACAATGACAAACACAAACATGAATCCTGCAAACCAGAGTTCAAAAAATTACAAACACAACCACTCCCATGCATGTACATATTTCAAATATTAATCTTCACAAAGAAAACACTTATGGGAAACAAGGATTCTACTACTCTGAACACAGTAGTTCATAACTATGATACTATACAAAAACGAAATCTGCATGTTCCACAAAGTGAAACTCCACTATTTCAAAAAAGCACCCTTATAGAAGGCATTGCACTATATAATAAACTTCCTAGTGAATTTAAAGCTTAAACTCGATACACACATTCAAAAATAAACTGAAAGCTTTCCTGTTAAACCACACATTTTACAGAACAAAAGAATACATGCGTCATAAACACGTCAATATTAACTAGTACTAATAATTTTTGCATTTTCTGTTGCATGTTTTCAAACCCCCCTAAACTGGTTTTTGGATATAAAGGACGGGCTCAGCCTAGCCACGATTCTATGAAGAACTTCATTTTTTTATTATTATTGATTTTTAACTTAAGTCTTCTTTCACTACCATGTATAAAATTAATTAGCTTTTCATGATATTGTATTTAATACAAAAATTGAATTTTAAACTTAATTTATGTCTTGTATTTAATTTTTAGAAATATCTGTTTTGTGTATTGTATGATTATATACATATCCTGACTTGTCAAACATGGCGTATGATGTATTTATGTGACAAAATTATTATTATTATTATTATTATTATTATTAGTAGTAGTAGTAGTAGTAGTAGTAGTAGTAGCAGTAGTAGCAGCAGTAGCAGCAGCAGCAGCAGCAGTAGCAGCAGCAGTAGCAGTAGCAGTAGCAGTAGGAGTAGTGGTAGCAGTAGTAGTGGTAGTAGTAGTGGTAGTATTAGTGGTAGTGGTAGTGGTAGTGGTAGTGGTAGTGGTAGTGGTAGTGGTAGTAGTAGTAGTAGTAGTAGTAGTAGTAGAGTAGTAGTAGTAGTAGTAGTAGTAGTAGTAGTAGTAGTAGTAGTAGTAGTAGTAGTAGTAGTAGTAGTAGTAACTTTGAGGAGTATAGCCGATAACTTTGAGGAGTCGGAGAAACTAATGATATGCCTCTGGCTAAAAGATTACTTCCAGAGAACGAAAATGGTGTTCGGAAACCCTCTAAAAACAAGAGATGGAGACATTGTTATTGTCACAGACGAACACAAAAACCAAGAAAAGAAACCTTATTTGGAAGTCCAGCTCCTGGAAAAGTATCCTGAACTCCTAGACGCAGAAGATGTTGGTTCTAGCACCGGACAAATTAAGCATATAGAACAGAGCATCAGAATTAAACAGGGAGATGGAAAAGAACTAAGACCAGGATGGTGTACCAAATTACAGTGAAACCCGGAAAAGACAGTAATGAGCCCAGCGAAAGTCTTTACAACGCCACTACTCTACTGAAAGAACTGGCAATAGACCAAAATAGGTCAAACCTAATGATAGCACATGCCAATGCGCAACGGTCTCTGGAGTAGCGGAAAACATTGGAATGTATCTTTGCAAATACAAATATAGCCATCCAGGTGTGCACTCCTCAACGCCAACCTGCACCGAACAAGAGACAGCTAAAAAGGAAAGACCCAAAAGAACCTTCCATTGGATTGGTGGTAACATGCGAAGACAAAGAGAAGACGTATGCGGAGCTTTTGATGGACATTAAAAATAAACTGCAAGTGGCAGGAGCTCTAGACAAAGTGAACTCCGTCAGGAAAACAAAAGCAGGTGACTGTCCTTTCATTGAAAGAAGGTGAAATGGAAGTCAAAAGCATCATAACGGAGCAACTTGAGAGGACAAACGCCCGTATCGTGGATCATCGCAGAACAATACTACATGTTAAGCAGCTCGATGCAATAACAACAGCTGAAGAACTCCAAGAAAGACTGCGCGCGGAGGCAGGAAATGA
Source organism: Gryllus longicercus (assembly GCA_038098605.1). NCBI lineage: Eukaryota > Metazoa > Arthropoda > Insecta > Orthoptera > Gryllidae > Gryllus > Gryllus longicercus. Next base: position 946,596 of record JAZDUA010000028.1, read on the forward strand.
AGACGTAACTGTTCGATCCATGAGACCGGCATATGGTGAGACTCAATCGGCCACGGTTGAAGCAAACGAAGCAACTGCAGAGCACCTCTGTAAAATAGGAAGATTAAAGGTAGGAATGGTATACTGCTTTGTTAGCAGAAGATTGGATGTCCGGAGGTGCCATCGCTGCTGGAGTTATGGACATATTGCAACAAACTGCCGCGGCGAAGACAGAAGAAACAAATGCTATAACTGCGGACACGAGGGACACATAGCTAATGCATGCAAGAACCCAGCTTATTGTGCTCTTTGCAAGGAAGACCACAGGGCAGGCACTGGAGTATGCAGGCCATTCGGGAAAGCTCTCAGACAGGCAAGAAACGCTCAACCATGATTAACGTTTTACAAATAAACGTGAATAGATGTAGATTGGCCCATGACCTATTAATGGAAGCGATAAGCAGATTAAAATTCGATCTAATACTCATAAGCGAGCCCAACAAAAACATGGCAACAAATAAAGGGTGGTACCTTGATCGGAACTCAGACTCGGGCATCATAGTAACAGACCCCTCGATTAGAGTCACGGAGTATGGAAATTGCGAGGGATTTGTTTGGGTCAACGTGGAAGGACTGTATATTTGCTGTTGTTATATCTCGCCAAACACACATATAGAGGTATTTTCTGAATTTCTGGACGCGCTCGAATTAGAATTTCGAAGGAAAGGCACTAATATAATAGTGGCTGGCGACTTCAACGCGAAGTCCGCGGAATGGGGATCTCCAAAAGAAAACCCTAGGGGAAAAATGATTACAGATTGGGCAGCAGCACTTAATCTAACGGTTATGAACACGGGAACCAACCGACATTTGTAAGAGGCACGCAAACATCATTCATCGATATATCACTTTGTTCTGACAACCTAACAAACCGCATTTCAGAGTGGAAGAGCAGTAGCAGTAGCAGTAGCAGTAGCAGTAGTAGTAGTAGTAGTAGTATTGCTTCTGATAAATCCATTTCACAACGTACAAAAAACACTCCGATCAACCTCGGCCGTCCGTATTACAGTTGGCCTTGGTCTACATAATGTACGTAACATACCATTCTACTTCCAGGTTCAGTAACCATTTTACCCTTGAAATAATTTTATAATGATATTACACAAAAAATAGCGTATGCAATTCGTTTATAATCTTACTTTTTTGTATACCAGAATTATAAACTACCTTTCTCTGTTGCAAGAAATCGTTCATAATAGGGTCTTTTACGGTGCAAATGATGTATTAACATTTTACGACACGAATTATTGCGTAATCACACACATCCTAGTTCATCGCAACTCACCTTTGAAATTGAGGAACGCTTGGAATTGCATGAACATTTCACAGAATAATCAAACAAGCAGAGTAACCAAACATTTTTTATTTATTTTTAGATATAAATAAATCAGCTTTCAGAAGTATATTATTTTTATGTTAATATTAATGTAGCAGTTTGTGGGGGGTTTGAAAGATTGAGAAAGAAGGAACGTAAGCAGGTACATTGAAAGTTTTTGTTGATGTATTATCCGCCCACGTTTTCTTGAGCTTCCGCTTCGCTAGATGCAAGAGGAGTGGGGAGTTTGGTTATTAAAAAAAATACGTCGAATTTGTAGTTCATTTTTCCATGCAAAATAGTTTTTAATGCACGGGAGTGAATATTCCTCGTCCCTAGATTTTGTCTCTAACTCTCATTGCTATCATTTATTGTTAATGCAACTAATGTTGGGAAAGGAGTGGGGGTAGATATTCCGGGGCTCAAGAAAATTTTCGGATATAATACCTGCTACGTTATTTGATACAATTCTTCTAGATTTTTCTTTTTCATAACCGATATTCGTTTGTTTCGTGTTCAGTGGAACATTATTATAAGCAGAAATATCAATACCATCTTTAATGTTTATCATTATCTTGAATTTCGAGTGATTGCACCACAAATGGGATGAGTTACATACTGTTGACTTCAACAAAAATAAAAATTAGAAAATTAGAACATCACTAAAACACGGATCAGGTATGTCAAAAAAGTAAGGGAAACTTACCAACTTCAAAATACATACCAGAACAACTGATTCGCACATAATCTTCATGGTCTTTTGTTCCATCCAATGTTTAAATTTTTTGAATTCTTTTTCGTACAACGCACTCGTGTTTGCCGTTATTAAGCATTCTTCTGCCTTCGTGGCTTCTTCAAAAATTTCCTGCTGCAAGGAATCCATCTATCTCTCGCATGCACTTGAGAAACGATCATCAGCTGACGAATGAAATACATGATAATACTAATGCCTATATTGCCAACTGCAAAACTGCTTTTGAAATTTGTTCTTAAAATTATTTTTAAATGTTTTATAAATTCATAATCCAGTAATACAAAAAATAGTGTATGCACTTCGTTTATTATGTTGCTTTATTGCATTCGTACAATTTTGAAAACTCGCTCCTAACGTCGCACGTTTTCAAAACGTCTACTCATGCAATAAAGCTTAAAATTATAAACTAATTGCATAAACTACAATTTTTGCACTCATAAGAATAGCCGCAATCACTCCTTCGTTGATCATGCGGCTATTCTTATTTGTACAAAAAAGAACATTATAAACTAATGGCGTAATATTCTAATCTTCTCATTTAATTTTTCTCTGCAAATTCTAAATATATTTTCAATTTTCTAAACTCTCACAAAATATAAGCAGAGAACGTCAAATTAAATAATGAACAAAATATAATTATCACATTGAAAATGTTAAACTCTGTTTCAGTTTGTTTTCGAGGGAATACGTTTTTACATTTTATTCTTCCTATATTTGTATATTTATTAGTACATATGTTCTTGAATATTTATCAGGACGCCGAATAGTATATTTCTAGCGACATCTTATTTATAAAAAATGTAGGATACGAGAGATGAGAAAGACATCTTCAGGTGAGAAATAATAATACGCGGTACACATATAACGTTTTCTAAATCGCTACAGGTAACTGGATATTATCAGTTTCGATATGAATGTTACTATTTGGAAGGGAAATCAGAAGGAAATAAACTCGTCATTCTTTGCAGTAATTTTATTCGGACGCAAAAACGTAACAACAGGCACTTCTGGCCTCTATAACAATACAAAATAGTGTGTAGACATAAAACAGACAACAATATAACATCTCATCAAATCTTTGTTAGTAAACAAATCAATAAATCAATAAATAAATCACAGAGTGTGCTGTTAACAGGATTCAATGACTTTGAAACTTAAATAAACTCTGACATCCATTGCATGGATGTCGAACCACTTAACGTTTCATATCTCCATTTTGAGATTTTCAGCAACTGGGCAACGCATACTGGATACAAAGATATGATGATGACGTAGAGAAACTGGGTGTATTTAGTGATGATGATGGTGATGGCCATGGTGATGGCCGTGTCCATGGCCGTGTCCGCCATGGCCATGTCCGTGATGGAATTCGTGGTGCTTATGGTGGTGGTGCTTGTCATGGCCTCCATGGTCCTCATGGTGGTCATGGTGCCCTTCATGTCCGTGGTGACCGTGGTGTCCATGATGGTGTTCGTCATGGTGACCCTTGTGGTGATGGCCATGCTTATCATAACCGTCGTGATGGTGGCCAGACTTGTGATGACCTCCCTTGTGGTGACCGCCTCCATGCTTCTCGTGGTGATGGTGGTGGTGGCCATGTTTGCTGTGGTGTCCGTCGTGGTGATGCTGGTCGTAGAAGTCGGTGTCCTTGTGGAACTCATCCTTATGCTTTTTGTGGTGGAAGCCGTGGGTCTTGTGGCCCTTCTTGTGGCCGCCGTGGTGCTCGTGGTGGCCTCCCTCATGGCCCTTGTGGCCCTTGTGGTGGTGTCCATGGTGCCCGTGCTCGTCGTGGTGGTGCTTGTGGTGGCCGCCGTGTTCGTGGTGGTGCCCTTCATGATGTTCCTTGCCGTAGTGGCCGTGATCTCCCTTATCGAAGTGGTGGTGGCCCTTGTGTCCCTTGTGGCCCTTATGGCCGTGGTGGTGATGATGGTGACCGTGGTGGTGGTGGCCGCCACCGTGCTCGTGATGGTGACCACCGTGTCCGTGGTGTCCGTGGTGATGGTGACTAGCGGCGGCAGTCATGTCGTCGGCGCCCTCGTCCACAGCGACGGCTGCCACCTCATAAACCGCGCTTTCCTCATCAAGCCCGTCGTCCCCCTTGAGGAGGTTGACGGTGCGGGCTTCGCAAAGGGTGGCCTGCAGAGCCACCAAGATCCCGAGTAGGGCCAGCAGACGCCAGGGGCGCCATTGTATCGGCGTCATCGCGGCCACTGGCTGTCGATGGACGGCGGAGCGGCGGAGGCGAACTGGTCGACTGACAACGCAAACAGACGGAGCGCCCGTATTTATATCCACTGTTTTGGATGACTAGTCGGTATGCAGTGTCGGAATTAGTCGTTCGGGTAGCTTTTTGCCGTGGGAGTATGGCGCGGGTGGTGCCGTGCGGGTGGGAGAGAAGCTCCGCTGAGCAGGAGAGATTCGAGCGCCGAGCGCCGCCGTCCAGACGAAACCAATCGGGCGGAGAGCGCCGGCGTGGCCGGGCGGCCGCTTTCGGTTGCGACGCCGCGCTCTGCTCCGGACACGTCACGGGCGTCAACGCCGCGGAATCGTACTCTCTCTCATTCCCAGGCTTTTGCTCTGACACTCAGGCATTTATTTCTATATCACAAACTTAGCCAACGAAAATAGAAGACAGGTCCGATGAATTAAAAATTTTACAAGAAGATTCTATAAAACTAAGAGAGCACAGAAAACTTTATTTTATGGAGAATTTTACTTCTTAATTACTATTTCAGTACTTTACATATTAATTTACAATAAATATTCTGAGTTGCAGTCTGTAATCAGTTAATATAACATTCAAATATATAATTACAAAAGAAAATGTAATAACGATTTGTTATATGTTGAAACAATGCGTTTGCATTCTGCAAAAAATATTAGTATCCAGGCTTCAACAAAAATGTGTTTTCTTGGTTTCTGATATCGGATACGTAGTGTCTACTTTCTGGTATACGTAGTGAGAGAAAGTTACGTAATTTTGAAGACATCCTCTCTCCTTTTACTGAAATATGAATCTTAAGGGTACCAGGTAAAGAAAACCTTTTCGTATTTCAAAAACTGTCTATTCGCCTGAGTAAGATGGGAAATTGTCTAACATTTTTAAGAAACATCATAGCTTTTAAATATTGTTCAAATAGTGCAAAGTGTTAAAATATTGTGAACGGCCTATATTTTAATTTGCGTTTGTTCTAAAAGAACAGAATTTCTCAAACAAAACTAAAAATATTTTGTCACCAACGTTTCCACCTGTTTTCTTGGAATGTCATTGCAAAATATGTATCTATTGTTTGATATTCCTAATGTTAATTTTGATTGGAATGAAATTGGCAGCACATTTTCAAAAGTACGTGTCATAGATATTGGTTAAAAAGTGTGTCTACAAAGATTGTCCTCTGTTTGGGAATAAATTTATAAATGAAGACTGATCTACTTAAATCTTACGAGTATTGTTGCCGACATCTCAGAATATATAATTTTGATAAGATATGCGTTTTTAAATTTCTTGTAATGAAACAATATCGGAATAAATTAAAATAGCCGGTTAACTTAAAAATAATTATCAGCCAAAGTAGATAAGTATCATAATTATTTGTCAAAGACGGGTGCGCCTGCAATAATATACCCGTTAATTCACATTCTGAACGCGTCCTTGTGAACCAGAATATTTCCGGATTTTCGAAAACAGCTTAGATTGAAGCCGCTCTTAAAATGTTACACAAAAATGAAAATCAAAATAATAGGATAGCTTCTCTTGTATCAAATTTCCTGTCGAAAATATTAAAGACGAATGGTAAACTTGAACAGTTAAATGCGAAGCGTTTTCAGATTGCCAACCTGGGATTAGAAAAACTAAAAGTGTAGAAAAAGGCCTATAGCGACACTTAAATACGTCGTTTCATTAATGTATCAATACGAAACACCCATTTGCCTATTTTTATCCTTTTGCTTTCAAAATTCCCGCCGAATGGAATTCGTGGCAATGCTCTAGATTGAATATCTTTGAGCCGGTTTCACCAACAGCCGAGTAAAGTTGAGAGTAGTTACCCGAGAGTAACCATTTACTACTAAGATAGTAACTCTCGAGTAGAATATGAGCGTTTCACCATGCTTCTAGAGGGTTATTTTACTCTAGAGTACATACTCTCCGATTTACTCCGCAAATCAGCTGAACACACAATATTTGAGAGCGATTCAAGAGGCTGTGAGCGAGAATGACGCTGGGAACCAATGCGGACCAACGCGTATCTTTGATTAATTCCTTATATTCTATAATTCATTTCAGTTTCGGAGTTCTTGGCGTTATAATCTGGTGTGATGTTATGGTGGTTTGAGTTAGCATAGTTTATTTCCTAGTTTCTGTATCTTTATTTCTTCATAAATATTCATTGTTCTTCTCTGGAGACGAGTAACTATTTAGTTAGCAATGCAGAAAAATCAAATTTGCAGTTCGTTTACCGATGGCGGTGCAAATGAATTTTCTATAACTAGGGAACGAAAATGTTTAGTTTTTCAAATGTTGCTGATCTCATTTTTTTCTCAATTTTATTATTGTATGTTTTATTTTTTAAACGTTTATTCACCTTTCAACTATTTGTAGTTAAAATGTTGGAAAGAGATTCTGGAACTCAAGAAAACGTGCGCAAATGATCTCCCCCATACGTCACATACAGTTTTTACTAAATAAATACATAAATATTTCTTAGTACTTGTAGTCCCTGTAGTTATTATTTTTCCTTTTGTTGTCGTATTCGGTACGTACTACCTTTATTTCGTATCCACATGGGAGAAAAATAAATTTACGAGTTCTCTACAGTTTACAATGTATCTAATGAAGTTAAACAGCTGATTTGGTCAAACATAACCTCATGACAAAATCTCGATCGTCATAATTAAAACCAATCCGTTCTCTCTCGCACCCTTTGTCTTCGCACTAGTGGATAATATTCCGAATCATTGCTGGAATCGTCTTCAAATACCATCATTCGTAATCGTCGAGCCGTAACAACACTTCGGAGGTACATGCCGTTGAAAACTGAATTTACTCCGTACTTTACCCGACGGATTTTCGCAGTGTAAAGTTACTCTCGAATTTACTCTCGTGTAAGCGGTTTACACTCGAGTAAAGTGTTGGTGAAACGCTCCAAGAAGTTACTCTCGAGTAAACATGATTTACTCCAGAGTAAACTCTTACTCTTTGTTTGGTGAAACCGGCTCTTTGTAACTTAGGGCCGCTGTTAACTGTCAGCTGTTAACTTCATCAGATGCATTGTAAACTGTAGAGAAATTGTAAATTTCTTTTTCACCCATGTGGATACGAAATAGAGGTAGTACGTACCATATACGATAACAAAAGGAAAAATAATAACTACAGGGACTACAAGTACTAAGAAATATTTATGTATTTATTTCGTAAAAACTGTATGTGACGTATGGAGGAGATCATTTGCGCACGTTTTCTTGAGTTCCAGAATCCCTTCCCAACATTTTAACTACAAACAGTTGAAAGGTGAATAAAAGTTTAAAAAATAAAACAAACCATAAATAATATAATAATAATAATAATAATAATAATAATAATAATAATAATAATAATAATTATTATTATTATTATTATTATTATTATTATTATAAAATTTAGAAAAATGCGAGATCAGTAACATTTGAAAAACTAAACATTTTCGTTCCCGAGTTACAGAAAATGTATTTGTACCGCCATTGGTAAACGAACTACAAATTTGATTTTTCTGCATTGCTAACAAAATAGTATCTCGTTTTCAGAGAAGAAGAATGAATATTTATTAAGAAATATTAAGATACAAAAACTAACAAATAAATTCTCACCTAACTCAAATCATCATGACATCACACAAGATAATAACGCCAAGACACCACCAAGAACTCCGAAACTGATATGAATGATAGAATATAATGAACAGATAATGAATTAATCAAAGGTTCGCGTCGGTCCGCAGTGGTTTCTAGCGTCACTCTCGCACACAGCCCGTTGAATCGCTCTCAAATATTGCGCGTTCAGCTGATTCGCGGAGTAAATCGTAGAGTATGTACTCTAGAGTACAATGAACCTCTAGAAGCATGGTGAAACGCTTATATTCTACTCGATAGTTACTATCTTAGAGTAAATGCTTACTCTCGGGTAACTCTTAAGGCTAAATGCACCGAAAAATACTTGTAGGAAAATTCAATAGATCGCAGCACTATCACAGGGGAATTTACTTTACTGATTACGTCTGAATCAATGGTCCGATTTTCGATCTGTAAACGGCATTTGACACCTTTTTAAAATAGAATTTACGCTAAGAAGACCTTTTTCCAAAAATATAGCAAAAACTCGAATTTGAAATTAGTTCTCCAACTTCCGAGAAAAAATTAAAAAATCTGGGCATATAGCGCGATGACGACATGCTTCCTGAATCCAACGCCGTGACAATCATGCAAAACGGACGAATAAGAGCGTCGTAAAGTGAAATTTATGAAAACACCTCGCCCCCCCTTCCCCTTCTGCGCCGTTGCGTCACCCATCCGCCCGTTGTGGGCCCTCTGTCAGCGCGGCGGCGCGACCAGGCCCGGCGGCGTGCGGCCAGCCCCGACGGAGGAGGCGAGACTTGCGGAAGACGAAAGCCACACACTCGGTTTATGCGTTCGTCACTTTGCATCTCAATCGATGTTTCCACGGATATCAAACTAGAGATTTTATACATAACTATCTTTTTTCACATATTTCTGCCTTCCTTCGAATACCATCTTAAAATTGTTTGAAGCATTACTCAAAATAACGATTCCGATTTGGAACTTTTTTTTAAATGAATAATTGTGTAAATACCAGCATTATTCCATGTCCTCACATCTTATTTTAGATATATTTTACTTCTAAGGCCTTCTGTTATCACTCCACCTTGCTCTAAGATCTTCCGTTGTCAAATACCGAAAAAAATGAGCGGAGTATACGCACGAGCTCTTTTATCCTACAACTCGATTTTTGATCTCAAAACGACGTTTATTTGCTTTAAAGAGTTCATCTGCTTTAAAGAGTTCATCTGGTGAATCTCTTTTCCCAAGTAAAATAGCCGCAGCTAATTTTAAAAATGTTTTCGTACTTTCGGACAAATTTAAAAAAATGCATTATCTTGGCTGTCCGGGTGACGTCGCGTCGAAGGCTGTGTTGCCGACGTTTCGACCATTTTGTCGTGGTCTTTCTCAGGGCTGGTATGCCCATACATACAGACCAAGACCACGACAAGATGGTCGAAACGTCGGCAACACAATCTTCGACACGGCGTCACCCGGACAGCCAAGAACATGCACACGACTCTGGCCGCGGAAGCCTACGACTTCAAATTTAAAAATGGTGGTAAAATAGCAGGCTGGCGAGCTGTATCCTGACTCCAACGCCGTAACAAGCATCGAAATAAGATAGTATGAATCATGACTTATCCCAGCTTAGTTGGTATGTTATTTTGATATAAAATAAATATGTTATATTTGTGTAATTTTGAAGGGAATAAATAATTCCTGCTGAGTCATTTCATACAGACTACGTAAATGAATAAAGGGTAATGATGCAATTGGATAACTCCTAGATGTTTGCTTGTATTTGGAGCGTGTTTTCCCTTCCATTTTCTTTGTTTTATAAAAAGTGGATTTTCTTGAAAAAGTTATCTGTAGATATTGCAGCATGCAAAACCAGTTAGACATGACTCTTTTGTGACATATCGGACACAGTGATATAAATAATATGGAACATTCAAATAAGTTTAAAAACGAAGGAAATCTTTTTCTGTAAGTATGATCTTAGAATATGCTTTACGCTAACGCTTACGCGACGTAATGTAATCTACACAACTTTCCAGAGGAGATAGAAAATGAGGTTTCTTTCAATGTGAATTGTTTTTGAAAATCTTAAGAAAGTATATGCTTATATCAACAACATTTTTAAAATCTCTTTTTTCTTTTTCCGAGGGATGACTTTTGCCGATGGACTGAATCACACGGTATTCATGCAATTGTGTTGTTTTTTTGCACAATCTCGGCTGTCTCCTTTCTTTTGTAATAGAAAAATTATAGTGCCTTGCAGATCTGTTGGTCACTCTTTTCATTTCCAGATCACATTGCATAATTGTGTTAGTTTCGCCAAGATTTCTTCCCCTGTATCTTTGAATAGTTCGATTGGAATATTATCTACAGACGGGGACTTCCCCACTTTTCAGTTGTTTTGTCACCCAATTCATTTCTTCCATCTCAGGTTCTTATTCGTAATCATCTATATTTATACACTACTCTATTTGTAAGTCCTTATCATATAACGTCTTCGTATTCTTTCCATCTTTTCGTGATCTCTTCTTTTGTTGTATTTATTTTGCCGTTCTCGTTCTTAACCATTGTTGGTTTACACTCCGTGGTCATATTTCGGATGACCTGGAAAATTTCTTAAGATCTCTATTTGTTGTTATGTTCTTCTACTTCTTCGCTTTTTTCTTGAATAAACTTTTCTTTATCTTGTCTTGTCCATCGAATCTTCACTTTGATGTCTGTGTTTCCAAGATTTTGTGAAACTTCTTTATATTTCACGGAGAAAATCTTGAATTTTCTCTGAGGGTCTGCTTCAGTCTGTCGATTGTCGAATGCATCGGGCGGTTGGTCTTTCATCGCCACCTGCCGCAAAGGACTAGGGCAGGGACTAGGGCACGAACGAGCCTGGACTCGTGTAAAGTGGCCGTGGGGGAGGGGGCCCGGGATTTCCAAGTCCGATAGTTCACTGATTGGCTCGCTTACTTGGTGCCCTTTTCCGCTTTACACTTCCTCGTGTCTCCACGTCCACGTGTCTACTGCGTCTGTTCATTCACGAGCCACCTCATTCTTATAGTTGGGAACTGACTTGATTGCGAGGCTGAGGAATGCGCTCTGTGTTCTTGGAATCTGCCCTCCCTCCCCCCACCTAATCTGCAACTGCTAGCTGTCCCAAATATATTACGCCAAGTATCCATAGACAAAAATGAAAACATCATACGAAAATAAGGAAAACAAATAAGCAATACGTGAATACAATGAATGTGGAACTTTTTTATCTTCACAATATGGTCTTTTCTTACGGGAGTACTCAAGGCTGCCCCGCCGGCTTTTCCTTCTTTTTTAATTGATGTCACAGTTCGAACAGACACTTCAGTATAGTTTACTACGCGAAAATTGATGTTATGCAGCGTGTGATGAAGAACGCCCGAATTATTTTCTTCGTCACATTTCTTAATAACTAGACATATAATTTCCCCAGCTTAACTGTGCATTGTTTGGCCTTTACTACGAACAGAAGCTATACCGTCCCACCAAAAGTCAGAAACCAAATTAACATGAATACGCTATACACTTGTGTTACGAACAAGAAGCAAACATGTCACTCATTGAGTTCATGTCTTCTCTGAACAAGAAACATTCTTTATCAGATGAAGTGATATTGAACCTCATACAATGTTGTCAAAGCAGATATACTATTTTCTCGACTGCTCGCGTAGGCGGCAAATTGCAAAACACGTCAATATGCCGAATACTTACACTGTAGATCTTCGCGAATTCTTTAGTTCAACCTCGTATGTACGACAGATGACAGTAATATTTTAATATGTTGTTTATTAAAGTTTTGGAAATATATTTATTTGTGCAATGTAATTGAATTTCCCTCACTATTCAAGAGAGATTATTGTCAAATTGCCGCCTTGCGAAAGATGAGGCGTCAAAAATCGTTACAGTAGTGGGAACACTTTTCAGGTTTTCAACGTCAAAAGTAATTTGTTGAGATCGCAAAGTGTGAAAGTGGCTTTTAGATTGTACTATCTCAGGTACTAAAAACTTCGATTTATAGAGGAGTATACTGCACTATAATTCATGTACAAAATGGCCAATGAATTGTGTGTTTATAAACATTTCTTTCAATAATATTTTAGACCCTCCAATAATCACTACGAAAATCAGAATTCCAACGTTGCTTTTGCATCAGAATCGCTTACAACACCACCAAACAAAAAAATCTCGAAAAACGAAAAGGAGATTGTTGCCGTCTAATCTCATGACTCGGAAAATGGAAAACAAGAGACAGTGAGTGATCCATCAAAAACATAATTCGAAAATTGCAGAACTCGTCAGTGCAATAAGTCGCAGAGACAACCACTCATTTTTCATAATTTACTTTTTTCATGTTACAAACATAAGATGTACAAACTTTTAGAATTTCGTTGGTCAGTCACAAAAGCTTTGTGTTCTCTCTCTTGTATCTGCCTGTTAGTCTGTACAACAGAGATTGTGAAAGTATTGCATGTCTGTCCTACCGACTCCGATCTCACAGGTCTACCCTTGATTTCGGTACTTTTGAATAAATGTAAATAGAAATAATAATAATTATTATAATAATAATTACACAGTAGATAACTGCAGCTACATGCATAAAAAGTACCAAGAAATTCAAAATTATAATTTACTTTTAGTTTACGAGATAAAACTTTCCCCAATGTTACCAGTAATTGTAGCTCGTGTCATGAACATTCAAGTCTCCCTCTCATCGTTTCGCCTCTCTCCCTGAAGCGTTACCGTGGGAGACGCCAGAACTGTGCAGGATCTGCGGTCGCTTCCGATGACATACGAGGGTCTATGTTATTGCCTTCCGCTTACGGAGTTAGGAGAGGTGTCACAGCAGGAGCGGATCCAGCCGATTATTTTTCGGGAGGTGGGGGTATATTTTTGTAAATTATAAATGTATTTGTTATTATATTGTATATTATTTAGAGATTAACCAGATGAACCCTTTAAGGCAGGTAAACGTCGTTTTGAGATCAAAAATCGAGTTGTAGGATAAAAGAGCTCGTGCGTATACTCCGCTCATTCTTTCCGGTATTTGAACCCGGAAGATCTTAGAGCAAGGTGGAATGTTAATAGAAGACCTTAGAAGTTAAATATATCTAAAATAAGAAGTGAGGAGATGGAATAATGGTGATATTTACAAAATTAGTTCATTTTTTTAAAAAACAGTTCCAAATCGGAATCGATATTTTGAGTATTGCCTCAAACAATTTTAAGATCGTATTCGAAGGAAGACGGAAATATGTGAAAAAGAGTTATGTACTACTATTTCAGACCGTTTACCTCGGTCTGTAAAAGTAGTACAGCATCTCTAGTTTGGTATCTGTGGAAAAATAGATTGAGATGAAAGGTGACGAAAGCATGAACCGACTGTCTGGCTTGCGTATTCCGCAAGTCCCGCCTCCTCCGCCAGGGCTGGCCGCACGCCGCCTGGCCTGGCCGTGCCCCCACGCCGACAGAGGGCCCACAACAATCGGGTGGGCGACGCAACGGCGCAGAAGGGGAAGAAGGGGGGCGAGGTGTTTTCGTAAATTTCACTTTACGACGCTCTTATTCGTCCGATTTGCATGATTGTCACGGCGTTGGATTCAGGAAGCATGTCGCCATCGCGCTATAAGCCCACATTTTAATTTTTTTTCGAAAGTTCGAGAACTAATTTCAAATTCAAATTATTGCTATATTTTTGGAAAAAGAGCCTCGTAGCGTAAATTCTATTTTAAAAAGGCGTCAAATGCCGATTACAGATCGAAAATCGGACCATTGTTTCAGACGTTATCGGTAAAGTAAATTTTACTTATTTTGGTGCTGCCACGTGGTGGCCACAAATTGTACTAGTGTCAGGACATTTAGCCTTAACTTTACTCGGCTGTTGGTGAAACCGGCGAGTAGAAATACCGTACTGGAATGAAAGGACATTATTTACCCAGCTTTCCTGTGTATTTTTAATTGAACATGGGGGTCCCGCAGCGTTCAATTTTAGGTCATGTCCTCGTCAATTCCAAACGGAAGAAGGGTTTACTTCCCTGATGCTCTGAATATTCTTTTCAAATTGCTGTTTCCGTTGCCTGAATATTCTTTGCAGATTGCCGTTTCAAATGAACAAGCACACGCACAACTACTTTGAACTATTTTGAAAATGAACATTGTGCAATTGGCTGCCGTAAAGGTAACAAAATATTTGGCTCCCTCATTTCAAACCTCATGTTAAACGTACGTTAAAGAAATTGAACGAAAAATTAACTGCGTATGCGCATTAAGCTGCCATGTGTATGCACATTAAGAATCCTTTCCTGTTCAGTCATGTTCATACACGTCGTTTGTGTTTCTTTGAACCAAATGAACATTATTTTGTTAAATAGTTCATTTGTATACAGTTTCTAATGTTTTTGTTCGACAGGGAACTACACGATAAACGAGTGCGTGGAGAACGCCCTGTACGCGGGCAGCGACGGCTGCAACAGCTGCCAGTGCAACGCGTTCCGCAGCTTCTCCTGGTGCACGCGCAAGATCTGTCTGCTGTCGGAAGCCACACGGCCTCCGCCGAAGACCCCGCAACCCCCGACCGCGCCTCTGCGTCCACCCTTCCCCACGCAGCGCCCGCCCCCGTCCTTCGCCAGCTTCGGCGCCCCCAGCCCCCCTCGCGCCCCCGACGACACTCCATTCCGGCCTTTCCTGCTGTGGAATCACGCCGTCGCGACGCCCACCGGCAACCCGGCGCCCCTCTTGAGGCTGGTGTCTGGCTGGCTAGGGCGCGCCTTCTCCCCGCACCGCCTCAACCGAACTCACAGCCCACATATTTTGCGAAGTACTTGATATTTTATTCCTCTTTATCTCCCGTAAAACTGTATGTTCACTAAAAGAAATCTTAATACCAGTTCATACATTTTCAATGTATTGATCTTTTTCTTATTCCCTTGAAATTCTAGGCATTGAGATTTCACTGTTCTAATGAGCAGTAATTGGGGAGGGTTCTAATATTAATTGTGAATCGTATAGGAACTCCTCTCATCAATGTCAATCGCTTCAATTGTCCCATGATGTGATGTCCTTTTCCAATGCAAGAACAGCATGATTTCTCAAAGCGAATGAACGTGCAATTGGCGCTTCCGGGAGTGGAATAATGACATGGGAACATTAGAGCCTCAATTCACTGAACAGTGTCGGCGAACACTGATAACAAATAATCAGAAACTTTTAAGGAAAAAAACAAATTATAAATAATTTTTTTTCTTATTTTTATATTCTATACAAATAACAATGCTCCATTGACAAAAAAGAATCAAATATTTGAATTCATAAGAATTCAAATAAATTCTAAAGGTTGAGTAGCGGGCTTGTTGAAACGCGTGAAAGGACATTTGAAAAGCAAACGTACACATTTATTTGGGATAATTTGTGCATCATATTGCTTCTGATAAGAGATAAACTGGTCTAAATATGACCCATCTGATTCCCAATATAATAAAACTAACATTTATTAATTCAAGTTTTAAAAAAAGGAGTGTAGGGAAAGGGTCAATGATCAATACATCAACTTAAAAAACGCAACATTCATTGACATTAGAAAATCTTTAAAGAAGGATGAATTAAATCTTTAAACGCATTTAGAAACAATATATAAATATTTGCATTCAAGGTATTATAACAAACAACAAATAATGATATGATAAACATACATGATCTTAGAACACTGATATTTTTGTTAGAAAGGAAAGGCTGTTTTTTAGAAAGTCTTTAGGGGCATGCCCTAATAATATCTTAGTGAATACTTTTTCCCTTTTGCAATATGTACGAGATTATGCATTTTTAACACTTTTTAGAAAAACTTTAATTTCATCAAAGGGATGAATGTCATTGTGAGATTCTTTGGCCAGACTAAGCTACATATCAGGTACACATCATCAAGATACACATCTGATTTTCATTTCCGTAGTTCCGAATATCTGAGTATTCAAAGAAATACTGTACTCAAAGCAAGTACTAAAGTAAGGACCCTGAGTACAGAATTTCATTTGTTCATTTTTACCGCCTTCATTTACGCTAATAATATTTTATTAATTATTTCAAAAGTTTTGAATGCAAATGTTCAAATGCTATTATTTCTAAATGTCTTCAACGACTACATATCTTCTACTTTAAAGATTGTAATATGTGCTAATGTAAATTCATGTCGACTTCATTCATGTCGATGATGCATTGACTATTGAGAGTTCGAGTGTATAGAGAGTACGAATAAGAGTACTCAGAGAAAGATCATTGTTGAACAAATAGTAATATAATCGTGATGTGTGAAACGAGTTGATATCACATTATGTGAGCTTGATGGCACATTATGTGAGCTTTGCCAGACAGAACCATTGGACAAGCTTCTGACACAAAAGCCTTGAAAATTTCTTTGAATTTATTCACCCTAAAATGTTTTTCCCTACCCGCATAACCATCTAAAATAACTGACTTTTAACCATATAATATCCATTTAAATGTACAAGCTGAGAAATCATATTTTTGGTACATAGTACAATTTTGAAAAAACGAAACGATTCTATATATGCAATCATTTTGTATTAAAAAGAGATTAATATCAAATAAGATGCAATATACACGTGTATTTTGCTCTTGAGACTGATTGATACTATTTCTATTAGTTTTTTTCACATAATGGAAGGAGGAATAGTTTCTGAAATCAAATTATATAAGCTCGCTTTAATATTCGTTTATGCTATCACAAATGAAAATATATAAACGTAAATGTTCGACTAATTAAGCAATATGAAGAGAAATAGTAAAAAATTAGACAAAAAAGTACTGTTAAAAATTCACAATGTCCGGCAATTTAAAAAAAGAAACGATCAGAATAAGACAAATGTAAAATAAATGTGTAATATATAATAATTGTATTTTGAACTTTGAATAATATTTCTGTCTTCACAAACGAAGAAATACATTTCTTTAAAACTCAAGGTGTGCTGATCTCAAACTTTCTCAAAATGTTTAACGAACCTAACTGCAAAGTTTAAAACTTATAAGAAAATGAACAAGCAGAAAAATAAAATTATGTTTGTCCACCAAAAATAAGTGGAAGTTTCATAAATGTATGCATAGTTCACTCATAGGCAAATGGAAGAAATGATTTATTAATCTTTGAAATTCCCAAAAATAATTGTAGGCAAATAGCTTTGGTGGTGCAACTACAATTTCACCCCCTAGAAGGAAGAGAAGTCTTCTGTTTCTTCTGTTTATTTCTACACCACCAAGAAGTGCTTTTGATTTGTTTCAAAACTTTATAAATTATTTCCTCCTTTTGCAGTTTTTACACCCAATTTACCTGAACTATATATATATATATATATATATATATATATATATATATATATATATATATATATATATATATATTGTGACATACCTGGTGGTGCCGGGTATCTTCACTGCAATATAACACTAAGAGAGGGTGTCTTTTACGTGAATGGGTCCTAGGATAAGTCGGTGCAACGTTGGGGAAATTATTCATACATAGAAATACAATTATGACAGGATTTATTTTAAATCAAAGTTACTATTTACATAATCAGACGCCGTTTTTATACTCCGCCTTGGTACCAAGATTAAGAGTAAAATACAATTTTCATACCTTCGGGGCCCCGTTTGAATACCTATGAGGTTCGTAGAGCCGTTCGTGCCGACAGGTTTGTCGACCTCTGCTACTGCTGCGGGCCGTCGGCAGCAGATGGCGTGGTGATCATCCACGGTTGATGCTCCAACAATTCTTCCCCAAACAGGATCTTGATACCTCGGCTGCGCACCTTCCTCGAATCACTGTCCATTAGTGGGTTTACTTACACGACCCCCGCTTACTCCGTATACTGGTCACAGTTCTGTACCGCACGCTTTCAAGAATGTTCCCTCCGCACCAACTAATAGGAGCGACGTCAATTATTTTACCAACACCAATCTTTTACTATACTGATACTTCTAATGTTCTATTTACATGTCCATTACTTCGCGATTCCTAATCACATAACTATGTCGCGTAATACATGCGTCAACTCCCTAGCGGAGGACCCTCGCCACACGTCCGCACTGGTCGCCGCTCTGCTCACGTCTGCCCTTCGCCGGCCGCACGTCGGCACATCCTTCGGCGGCGGCCGCCTCAATCCAACTAACGAACTTTTTGCACGTGCGCGCTGCCACGCTTGTACCCGCCGTTCTCACGCTCGCCTCCCGGCGGGCACCGGTGGCGGCGGCGACCGTTGCCGGCTGCCCGCTGCTCGCAGCGCCCGGCGCTCGCACCGCGCAGTCCAGAATAGCTATTGAATTCTTACACTAATGATTTAATTAGTGTAATGAAACACGTATTCTGGGTTTCATCACCCCCCCCTTTCTTTTTTTGAATTTTTCCCGCTTCTGGAAAAATTCACACTAGTAACATCGTCACTGCCGATGGTTGCACTCTTTTGCATATTCCTCGACGCCCTATATACACTTATAACTTAGAATCGAATTAACATGTGATTACTTGTATTAACACTAATATTACACTATTTACACTTCACTATTTTCCATACATGTTGACCAGGTTTCCGATTTGAAGCTTGTGGTGTCCTACTATGTTTTGTTTCTTGTATGACGGTTCATCCCCATTTTGCTGACATTGATTTCCTAAATCACAGTTGTAGGACATAGCTTCCAGCGTGTTGGGCACATCTTGGTAAGTGTCGTCCCATTTCCAGCTACGACCTCTTCTACGTTTGTACCAATGGTTGACTATACCATCATTCTTCCCTCGCCCCTGACTTCGCTCCATTTTGGACCTGCCTACATCTCCTTCATTCCCATGCTTTGGGGCGTCTGCAAAGGTGACTTCGTACCTCTCCAATATCTTCAAACCCCTTCCTAAATCGGTATGATCTGCTCTGCCCAGTAAGCTCTGCACGGTGACAGGATACTGTCGCGTTGACATGCAACTAATTCCTTGATATTTTATAGGGGCAAATAATGTTGTTGGTTCCATAATGCTCTTCGTTCTGTATTCACTACGACTTCCCGTGATGTAGTTGTGATGGCTATTCCTCTGGTCGCTCTTAATGTTTATTTGGGTTTCTTCATTCCGCTTTCGTACAGAAATCTTGTTTTCAAATTCCTTCAAAAATTTCGGAAATGTACCAAAATTCTCTGCCCATGTCCTGGCGTTCTCTTCTAACGTTGGGTGTAATAACTGGATCTTATATCCTTCCAATATGTTGTTTGATGCTAGGTGCCGTTCTTCTGCTCGCAGAACTACCTTAGGGTTTTCCGCCCCATCTCCCAGAGATCTCATCGACTTTGGAGGCCTAATTGGTGTCACCCCATACTTGACACTTGGCGACGTTTTCTCGTCTTCTTCCTGTTTAAACTCTTCTTGTACTCTTTTCTCTTCGCACCCTTGTACATTTTCCACGGTTTCTTCTTCTACTATACGCTCCATTTCTTCTATTTTCATTTCCATTTCTTCTTCCATTATTAACTTCAATTCTTCCGTTTTCACTTTCACTTTATAAACATCCTCCTTGGTCTCGATTTGGACCTCCACCGTTTTGCCCTCCGCTGTCTTGACTTCCTCATGGATTTGGTTCGTCATCCCCTCGTTTCTATCTGTTACCGCTACCCTAGCCTCTACTTGATGGCATGATTGAAATTTTAGCACCTCATCTTTCCTATCCAGTTCCTCCGCTTTCCCATACGGTTTTTCGCATATTTCGATGAGCTTCCTATTCCGTTCTTCTGTGATTCTTCCCATTTCTTCTGCCGGCTTCTTAATCTGTTCTTCAACCACCTTCCCGTTCTGTTCTGCTATTAGTTTTCTATTCCGTTCCTCCGCCTTCCTATTCTGTTCCTCCTCGGATCTTTTCTGTTTACCTAATTCTTTGCTCTGTTCTTCCGCAAACTTCTCAATCTGCTTCTCCGTTTGCTGCCTCAGCTGTTCTTCTAATGAATCTTTTGCCATTACGCCCGTACACGCTTCGTACTCTTCGTCCATCCCCAAGTCAAATCCTACCGCCTGGCTCCCCAGTTCTACCACCTGCCGTTCTAGATCTATATTTACTCTGTGATCGACCAGAAAATCCATCCCTATGATTACCGAATACAATAATTTTTTGACTACCAGGGCCACCATCTCGTATACTTGGTTGCCAATCCTGGCTTGAAACATGATTTGTTTTGTGATGGGGCTTGACTTCTTCTGAGTTGCCCCAATCACATACGCCCTATTCATAGGCAAACACATTACTTCTTTTCCTGTTGCTTTTAACTCCTCATACATTTCTTCTGATACTACTGTAGTCGTACACCCTGTATCCACTAAAGCTTCTTTAATTATACCTTCACATTCTATCGATATCGTGGGACATTTCCTGATTCTAACCGCTGAGTTCTTACATCTCCGCCACGGTTGGGTATCGTAGGTTACCGGCTGCATAGCGTTTATGGAGACCGCGTTTACGTCATCGATTTCCGCGTCCGCAATGGGGCCACCTATCACCGCGGACTCTATTAGTTTAAATAGTGTCCTTGATCACTACTTGTGCTAGGCTGTGCTAATCGGTCGGGTGCATTCCCGCCCCCGCCTCGCGTCTCCGTACGGTTTGAATTAGATCCGTTCCAGTCCGGTCTCTGGTTTCCCGGCCCTGGTCTCCATCCGTCTCCCCCTCTTCCGCGTTGGTTTCTCTGATAATCATTGCTCCTATCATTCCCTTGCCCCTGGTTACGTTCCGATCTAACCATATTAACATTCCCTTCATTTCTGTTCTTTGGTACGCCTGCGAACGTCAAGTCGTACCCTCCTAACACATTCTGGAATCTTTCCAGGTCGGTATGCTGCACACTACGTAAAAGATTCTGCACTGTGACTGGGAACTGTCTCGTCAGTACACATATTATTTCCTGATCGCTCATCGGTGGGGATAGCGTTTTGTATTCCATAATACGCCTTGTTGCGTATTCCCGCAAACTTCCCATTGACTGGTTGTAATGATTATTCATTAAGCTGATTTTAAAATTAATTTGAATTTCCTCATTCCAATACCGTTCAAGGAATCGATCTTTAAATGCCTTTACTGATTCGGGAAACTTATCAAATGTATCGGCCCATATCCTTGCGTTGCCTTCTAACATTAAATATAATAATTGTATTTTACACCTTTCCGAAGTATTGATAACATCTAGATGTCGTTCTGCTGCCTTCATAAATATACATGGATTTTCTTTCCCGTCTCCTGAAAATTTTAGTGATCTTGGAGGGGTAAATGGTACCGTCCCGCTTGCTGCAATTGGGGATGCCTTGCATTCTTTTATTTGTTCAATCTCTGTTCGTAATAACACAACCTTCTCTTCGCATTCCCGCTTATTCTCCTGCATTTCTTCCTTGACTACTAACTGCATCCTTTCAATTTTCTCGTCCTGCTTAGCGGTTTTAGCATCTAATTGCTGGCATACCTTATTCTCTAATTCTCCCCCCAAACTAATTACTTGGGATTCTAACTCCTTTTTCTGTTTCCCTAATTCTTCGGCAGTCCATTGCTCATGACTTTCTACCCGCTCCGCGATTTTGGCCATCTCATTCTTCGTTAACACAATTTGTTCTTCGGCGCGTCCTATTCGCCCCCCTATTGCATCTAATTTCCTATTCTGTTCTTGTGCCAGCTTCCCAATCTGTTCCTCTACTTTCCTATTCAGTTCTTCAGCTAACCTCCTGTTCTGCTCCTCTGTGAATATTTTCTGCTCCTCAGCTGACTTCCTAATCTGTTCATTCTGTCCTTCCAATATCTTCCCATTCTGTTCATCCAATTTCCCATTCAGTTCTTCAACCTTCTCATTTAATTCATTAGCTAACCTCCTATTCCGTTCTTCTGCTTTCCTGTCCGTTTCCTCCATTTTCCCATTCAGTTGTTCGAGCATCTTCATCATCACCTGCATCATACCTGAATTAGTATCTTCTCCACCCCCCCGATTTGGATTTCCTACTGCCTGGTTCATTGGGGTTGATGTAACTTGTACATCTTTATTGAAGCTGTCCCCTGACGTATCATCCAACCGACTTCCAATACCACTATCCCTACTTTCCGATGACCTGCTGTTATCGATTCCTACATCTATTTCCCCTACTTCATCCGCCTTTTCTTCCCGGTCCAGCACTACATTTTGCGCCTCCATTCTGTTGCTTTGAGCTGTTCGATCGATTCTCACTACACTAAAATACCGCACAAATTTTCCTCTTGCCTCACCTACCCACAATACCACAGTTATCCTATGAATTAACTATACCCGCCACAATACTGTATATTCTTCGCGAATGGTTTAATTCACTCCTGTTTCAATTGCTAATTAATGACGAACAACCCTCATTCACCACCAAAAACACAATAACACTAATTCAATAGCCATATAAATTTCCACTCACCTACCAATGCATAAACATAATCCTTACAATACATAATATTATTACCATTGAAACACATATACACTGCTATAGACTCGTTAATACTATTACACAAAAATGCTTTCAGATTATAATAAATCCCTTGTTAATTGAAATTACTTTTCAACGCACTTATTGCTATATTATGTACATAATCATCATTCACATTTGCATGTCATATCTCCTCCCTGAATTTTCCTCAATAATATCATATAGATATTCACAACAAACATTCACACTGCTGGTATATATTTCCCAACCTGGTATCTTTTCTAATAAATTCCCCACACTTTACCATCACCAATAAATAATGCACTACTGCGTGAATGTTCCCAGCAAAAAAAAAACAATTTTGTGCATAATTTGTACAACACTATTAACCACCTTTATATTCTCATAAGAATTATTACTACTTCCCCATTTCTTTGATTTCCATGTTATAAAAAAATTGCCAAGCCATTCAAATATTATTAATATGTCTTACAAAATTTGGAATTCTATTACATTATATTATTTGTAACATGTACATGTATAGCCTTCATAACCCCAGTAACTACAATATTAACTATATATTGGATGCACACAAATAATTGCCTATGTCAGCCCGCAATTAATTACACAACAACATTTTTGTAATTATCAACATTCCATTATGCTTACTTGACTTGTGCATGTTTTTGCTAACACATGTATTGTTATTTTTTTTTTTTGTACTCTATAATAATACACTTTGCACTGCCTGCTTCTCATCTATACCCTGCACTACTATACATCAATTACATGCACATTATTTTCCAACATTTCACCAACTTCCCTAAGGCCACATTTCTTAACTATACGTTATCCACTTGTTCGGGCGCCAGCTGTGACATACCTGGTGGTGCCGGGTATCTTCACTGCAATATAACACTAAGAGAGGGTGTCTTTTACGTGAATGGGTCCTAGGATAAGTCGGTGCAACGTTGGGGAAATTATTCATACATAGAAATACAATTATGACAGGATTTATTTTAAATCAAAGTTACTATTTACATAATCAGACGCCGTTTTTATACTCCGCCTTGGTACCAAGATTAAGAGTAAAATACAATTTTCATACCTTCGGGGCCCCGTTTGAATACCTATGAGGTTCGTAGAGCCGTTCGTGCCGACAGGTTTGTCGACCTCTGCTACTGCTGCGGGCCGTCGGCAGCAGATGGCGTGGTGATCATCCACGGTTGATGCTCCAACAATTCTTCCCCAAACAGGATCTTGATACCTCGGCTGCGCACCTTCCTCGAATCACTGTCCATTAGTGGGTTTACTTACACGACCCCCGCTTACTCCGTATACTGGTCACAGTTCTGTACCGCACGCTTTCAAGAATGTTCCCTCCGCACCAACTAATAGGAGCGACGTCAATTATTTTACCAACACCAATCTTTTACTATACTGATACTTCTAATGTTCTATTTACATGTCCATTACTTCGCGATTCCTAATCACATAACTATGTCGCGTAATACATGCGTCAACTCCCTAGCGGAGGACCCTCGCCACACGTCCGCACTGGTCGCCGCTCTGCTCACGTCTGCCCTTCGCCGGCCGCACGTCGGCACATCCTTCGGCGGCGGCCGCCTCAATCCAACTAACGAACTTTTTGCACGTGCGCGCTGCCACGCTTGTACCCGCCGTTCTCACGCTCGCCTCCCGGCGGGCACCGGTGGCGGCGGCGACCGTTGCCGGCTGCCCGCTGCTCGCAGCGCCCGGCGCTCGCACCGCGCAGTCCAGAATAGCTATTGAATTCTTACACTAATGATTTAATTAGTGTAATGAAACACGTATTCTGGGTTTCAATATATATATATATATAGTACGGAGTTGCTCTACAGCTGTCGCCGTTTCTCCGCTCTGTCTCCATGCCTCTCTATTGGACCATCTGGCATTTCTCTTACCGTCATAGCCTCTTGCACTCCCTGCTGCCATGCAAGTCTGGGTCTTCCTCTCTTCTGTCTTTCTGTTGGCACCCATTTCAGGACTCGTTTTGGCCATCTTTCGTCTGTCATTCGCATAACATGACCGTACCAGACGATTTGTTTTTTCTCTATTTCGTCAAGGATAGATATCTTTACATTCATTTTCTTTCTTATGTCGTCGTTCCTGATTCTGTCACGTCTGCTATAACAGCAACTTCTACGCCAGTAGTCCATTTCAAGGGCCAGCAGCTTCCCTTTTGTTCTTTTATCGATCTCCCAAACTTCTGAACCGTATGTTGTAACACTCTTAACTAGCGAGGAGTAAAGACGTCTTTTAGTAGTGTTAGTGATGGTTTTGTTCCATAAGACAGAGTTTATACTTCGTGTCACGTTTCTCCCCAAGCTTATTCGTCTCTCAATTTCGTCATGGCTATTTCCCTTATTGTTAAAAAGTACACCGTGGTATTTATATTTGTTTACCCCTTTCATTTTTCCTCCATTTTCCACAAGAAGATCTATTTCATTTTTACCAACTGCCAGGTATTCAGATTTGTCCATATTGATATTAAGTCCTGCTTTTAAAAAGTGTTCATGGAGTTTACGGATCATGAAACTCAAATCGTCTGCATCTTCTGCAATTACTACCTGGTCATCAGCAAAATATAACGTAAACAATTTATCCTCTCCTTCGACCATTCCCATTACTCTGCATTGTTTCTCCCACTGCTTTGATGCATATATATTTTAAACAGTGTTGGGGAAAGACAGCAACCCTGACGAAGACCTTTGCTGACTGGGAATGGATCCGAGAGCCTGCTGTAGATCTTAATCTGAGAGGTGTTATTCTTATATAGATTCTGTGTGGCTCCAATTAAGTTTTCACTGATTTGAAGTCCATCCATTTCTTCCCATACTCTAGCAACCGGTACATTGTCATACGCCTTCTGAAGATCAATGAAACCCAGATGAACTTCCCTACCTCCTTGTTCTCTTTTCTATAAGTTGTTTTAATGTAAATATATTGTCTATGACCGACCTGCCGGCAATAAAACCACATTGTTCCTCTCCTATTTTTCCTTTTATCTCTTCTTCTATTTTATTTCGTATTATTTTGCTATACAGTCTACCTATAGATCCAATAACTGCTATTCCTCTGTAGTTTGTTTCATTGTCTCTAGATCCTTTCTTATGGATTGGTGTTAGGTAAGACGTTCGCCACTCCTGAGGAGGATTTTCTCCATTCATGCACCTTGAAAACATGTGTTTGAGCATTTGGTGCAGTTTATAGGGACCATATTTCAGTAATTCTGCCGGTATATCTCCCGGACCAGGTGCCTTATTGGATTTCATGATCTTAAGTGCTTTTTCTAAATCTTTAATTGTCAGACCTACCCTTTGCTCAAATTTTACTTGTGGGACTGAAAGTTTCTGTTTTCTAGCAGCAGTCTTCCGAAATACTCTTTCCATTTATTGATTCCAATGTTTGATAATGCGATATTGTTTTTCTCATTCGATTTAATAGATTTAATTACTTTCCAGGCTTCTGAGCTCCGTGCTTCACCTATGAATTGTTCTATATAATAGCATTTATACCTGAACTAATAAATGATAAATGCCTACAGTATAGTTTTCTCATTGATAATGATGATGAGGAGGAGGATGAGCGGCAGTGTTAGCTCAGAACCAGCATTATTACAATTCTGTCTCGCGACTCCGACCGGTAAGCCTGAAGGTTAAGAATTGCAACCGCGGTGGTAGGAGTATCGACAGTAGTTAGATGGCTAGGTCAATTTCACCCGCTGTCTGGGGGAGCTTTATAGCGGTTAGCTGCTCTGATTGGAAGTTTTCCGTGTCTTCTTCGATCACTACAAGACGAATGCAGCAGTAGAACCCTAACAAACGGGTCACGTACCGCCCGTGATCATTGGATCCACTTCTTCTTTCTTCTTCTTCTTCTTCTTCTTCTTCTTCTTCCTTGTTCCGTTCCCTCCGCTTACACAAACACTCTTACACATGCACTGTACTACCACACATGTCAAATTCGCTCCAGAGTCAACGTCAATGCTGGCTTTGAGATAAACTCAGCCATTTGTAAGTACGAATTGAGAGCTTATCCTCACGAAAGTTTTCATCACACATACACAGAAATCATAGTAAAAACTACGTTGTTCGCCTCAAGGTCCTTTATTTTACTTCCACAATCTCTAACTCGAATTGTTGGACCAACTTCAGAACCAATATCTCTCTATTCTACGCACGGCAAAAAGGGTAAACATTAAACAACATAATCACATTTTAACGTAAAACTAATATTATTTAATGTAATATAATATTGAGGTGCTACCAAAATATCGAGAATAATATTGAAGAAAGTAAGAAAACAGATCAAAATGAAAAAAAATAATGTTGAATACAAACAAATGTTCTTTGTTCCGTTCACATCTCGTCGTACGTAAAACAATCGACGTCTCAGTATTTCTAGAGGTATTAAAACGAGAAGGAATTCAACTGTTTTTGTAGACAGTAATTTCTTTTACGAGCATATATGACCCCGTCAATGCTATTTTTAGAGTTAAGAATTTGGCGACGGCTAAAGCACAGCGCTTCCAAATTTTACGACTTCGCTGCAGTTCTTGAACAATGACGACGCTTATGCTGAAGTTTATGCTTATGTACAATCTTATTTTTTATAGAGAAATGTGGCCTTTTTTATTAATGACAGGCGGACAAAAACAATAAGCTCATATAAAAAACTCGTTGATATTTTTATTTATTTTTATTCTTGAAAAACACACTTTATGCAACATTTCGGGCGTTTGATTAGAATTTGGGAGTTTAAGTAAAGTTACTAAGGCTACATTATTAAGAAAAAATATGTTACAATAAACTGTAAATTAAAAGTTATGAGTACGTGACATAAAAATTATCCAGGGCTCACTTTGAACTTTTTTTGTAAAGCAATGTATATTTGTAAAACAATCTTGTTTATGCTCATGCTTAATCAATGTTTAAGCACATGCTTAGGTAAAATATTATTGTGTATGATTAGATATTAAGAAAAAAATTGAAATTTCTGAAGAACATTGCTTTTCTTCGTAGTTTTAGTTGCTTTTGCTAGATACAGCTTCATTCCTCAGGGAAAACTACTTATGACAAGAAAAACAAAATGTTTTAGACTAAGCAATTCTGCAGGTGCAAATGCAACCCAAACCACACGTTATCATTGCGTAGAGAATCGTGGAGAGGTGGCTCAGGGCATCAACTGATGTCACAGCAGTGCCTCTGACCGGGAGATCATAGGATTCGAATCCCAGCGGTTGTTGGATTTTCGAAACTAGCTTGTCGTTTAGGTCGAATTCAGCTGCTGTCTGAAGCAACATTCTAGCGGCCGGCTGCTCTGATCGGTAGTTTTCCTATGTTTCTCCGATCATCGCGATCTTTTCTTCCTCTCATTTCCTTGTCCTATTTCATCCCTTACACACACACACTGACATGCACTACACTAACACACCAGTCGGGAGCTTAGAGCTTGTCTCGAATGGGGCGGTTCCTCTCTGGTAAGAGATATCTGGTCGAGGAAAACGCCACTAGCTGGCAAGAAGGTCGACGCCGGATCTCTCAATCCAGCGGGGGAAGATTATCACCACCTCCAGAAGAAAACAACTTGAACTGCACTGAGTTCGCGACTAATGACTGCAATTGACGCGGCCGGAATGTACTGTTGGGTTGCACTCTTAAGTGACATTTAATACGCAAGTATACTTTCGAGGCCCCTAAGAAGGAGGGTCACCATTGCATTTCTCTTATTCTTTAAGTCTACCGGTTCCGGAAGTGATACTACATAATTCAATATTAATTTGAGAATACGTATTGCATACTATGAAATAGAAATGAAGAATTGACTGAAGTTTTAAAGAAGCTCTGACTTTGGAATTCAATAGTTCTACTGGTAATTGTACTCGTAATTAGAATTTCTGACATTCGTGGATAAAATGTCCACTGACAAGAGAATTATGTGATCTCGGCTTTGTTCATATTTTTTTACTTATGGGCTGTTATTCAAAAAATAATTTTTTTTACCATTTTCGTGCCTTTAAATCACTTTGTATTTAAATATATTTTGAAAATGACTGCAACAGTTCTGTACATTTATTTTAGCATACATTATATAATTGTATGCATTGTTGCAGCACCCAATGATAATTTGAGTTCGAAATATATTTACATATTATCATGTTTTTAAAGCTTTCTACTTGTTTGTGTGTCGATCCGGATAGCCGAGATCGCTAAGGCAGTAGTGTCGTGGCGATCTCGGGATCGAATTCTGCCTCTGGCATTGATGTATTTGTAATCGTCCCTTCACCCATCATCCTATCACTTCATTAAAGAAGGATTAATAATTCCTTACGCGAGCAGGGAAGGCTCTTGTCAATGGGATGTGCAGTTGGTTAATAAGAAAAGGAAAAATGGTAGTTTTTAGCAGTATATAAGAAACCATCGACACAAAACCTTGTAAGTGTGAAACGGGCGGATAAAGAACTACACCCCAGGCATACATTGAAGAGATTTTAGAAAAAATAGACGTTTACAGATTATAGCACACAAAAACCAAAGATTATTGCAACACATATAATCGAGAATAACTGGGGAGCGATACGTCGGATATCTTTTCGACCAAGTTTGCAAGTCCCAAGGGGGCTCGACCTTTTATTGAGGACAGGTAAATTATGGCGTAAGACGTGTTTTGTGGAACGGGCGGATGACAACTGGGGAATTGTTGAGGGACGTTCGGGTGCAAGTAGGGGATAGATGGGGGACATTGGGGAAATGGACGGGACCAGGTCGGACCCGGATTACATTCTTATGCAGTATTCTGCAATATACGGCCTTTTGATCATTCTTTCACAATTTTGCAGAATGAGTTCTATTGCATGCTCCCACTCCATAGCATGGGTAGGTACGAATAGAACAGAAGCCGAAATGAATGTAAAATTAAATTGAAGAAAATACTGAAATTATCGTTCTCAATAAAATTAAAGAATACATTTTATTTTCTCTGCATTTTAATTTCAATGCTTACCAATGTTGAAATAATTTCTCTCGCACAGTACCGAGCCTGTAATGTTGTAAATCACATTTCGGGGGATGGGCGTTCGCAGTTGCGTCCTACTTGAACATAATTTTGAGTTTTCATACAATTATTATTTATAGAGTACAGAGTTTTCCTACATGTCCAGATTAAGTTATTTATATGTTCACAAAAGTATCTTGTTTGGTAAGGGAAAGACATTTATTCTCTAGTCAGAGACAACTACAGATGTGAGAGCCTAGGCTTCCACTACCAGTCATTAACTACTTGGAAACGTCCTAGGCACAGGTGCCAACGTTTCCTCCTGGAGGAAGCTCACAGGTGCTTAGGACGAGGCATCCATCGAATATCCAATTACTTGACTAGGATTGCCTTTTTTGAAACTATGGCAGAGAATTGACAAAAAAAAATCAGTGTTCTGAGAGGAAATTGTAAGTCATTTTCGAGCACAGCTGACACTGAGCTATTAGTCTGTGCAAAGTGCAGTCAAAACAGTAAAACTCTTATTTTCATTATATATTATGAAAGATTATTTCAATATTACAAATATTCAATGACAGTTTTTGTGTATTGCCCATAGGATTATGTAATGCATTACACATAGTGATGTAATGCTTATAGGACACGTATACTATTTATACATGATAATGTGTAATTATATTCTAGTGTTAAATTAAAGTATATATTCAAAATATAATTCTGCCCTAAGAGACATGGTCACGTTGAGAATTTGCGGTATTGTTTTGATCTTCTTGTCCCATCCGAAATGTAGCAGATTGATATTATCATACAATGTTTACCTTAATTACGTAGTATGAATTTAGATTAGTAAGATTTTCTATGTATGTTTGGACCTAATAACGTCCGTGACCTCAAAGGAAGAAGCCGAAGGAAATACAGAATAATATGAAGAGTGATCATTCTTCGGCTTGATAGCTGGGAGACATTTCCGAGATGTGTACGGGACATTGCACAACTACAAATTCCGTATATTTTGTTTCATAAATAGGAGTCGCAATAGCAAACGATTCAGCAAAATGAATAGGTAAAAATGTATATTATCTTGATGTAGTTTTGAGACACTTTTCTGACATTCCTTATCTACCCGTGATGTTTGTATGAGTAATTGTTCTTCAAAAACTTAGCTTTGCCGCAGCACGTAGGTAGGCGAACCGCTAACGTCTTCGCGAGTTTGATCGAGTTGTAACAATCGAAAGTAGTAGTATAAAGCCAAAAAGAAAAAAAAAGAAAAGAAAAAAAAGAAAAAAAAGGCCTATGAGAAGATAATTGGGGAAGTGAATGATCTTGTGAACGAGTAGTTAATTAACGACCGTAGTAACTTTGCGCAGTTGTGTATTGCATATGAGATAAAATTGATTCTTCTCGCAAAGGCAATGTTTAGAATATATTCTATAATGATATTTGCAATTCATTTTTATTTCTCATCTAGTAAAAACTGCTGCGATTTCGCCGGATTCGATCATGCGCTCTTCTATTCACATGCCTCGCGTCTACGCCGTTCTGCTTAGCTAAACGCAAGCGTTTTTAAGAACTGACAGAATTGTCTACCGAACGAATTGTATCTGAGAATTCATTGAAGTTCAACATTTCCGCAACATAAAATAATAAATAAATTACCCCTAGGTGACAATAAGAATGCAAAGAAATATAGGTGTCCCTATAAAATAGTACATTCTATTTATAAATATTATTACGTTCAGCTTATGTAATTTTCCCTGTGAGTCGCTTTGCTGTGAGACTCGCCAAGCTGAGCAGTTATCGTTCGCACCGAGCAGCCGTGCCGTGAACATCGTACGCCACAGCTCTCTCACTGCGTAGTGTGTTTAGATTGAGTGTCAAACTATTTTCGCTTGCACAGCAATCTACGTGTATATTTTAAATATTATACATTGTTACATCAAAAACAGTTTAATTTTGCAACTAGTATTATAAATATTTACCACAAGTGAGTGAAAACCAACCCGTGACCGCGAGTGGCGAAATGAACGTACAAGGTAGCCCCGAGTCGGGGCTACACAGCACATCAGAAGTGTTTGTGAACGCTATGGATACCTTATATGCAAGCAACAACGATCAGTGCATTCTCCCAACAGCACAATTTCAACTTTTACAACAACAGCAGCAACATCTGCAACTCCTTCATCAGCAACAACAGCAGCAACTACTGCTGCTTCAACAGAATCAACCCACAGCGCAGCAAGGGCAACCGTTAATGCAGCAGCAACCGCCCCAAACTACCCTGCCTCAAGAACACCAAAGCGAGGAGATGCTCGCAACAACTTTCAACGAAACGCTTTCAAACGTATGTAAACGAAAGAGAAATGATGATGAAAACTCTATGCCATTATACAATGTTCAAACTTCATCGCGTTTTGAAGTGCTTCAAAATCTTAAAGACAGAGATCTAAGTACTCCCGAACAAACATTAAAAATTCCGCCCATAGTTATGCACAACGTACTTGACTACAACCAAATGATTTCCGACATTAAATCAGTCGTCAAATGTGATTTCACAACTAAGACAGCCGGTGATCTACTAAAAATCATGCTTACTACAATAGAAGATTACCGTAATTTTAGACATCACTGTGTTGAGAAGAACAAACAATTCTATTCTTTCCGCGACCCTTCTATTAAAACCTTTAATGCTGTGTTGAAGGGCATCCCCACATGTTACTCGGAAGCTGACATTTTAAAAGAACTTGAACTCAAATACCCTGTTACCAAAGTGACTAGATTATTTGACAAAAAGAAAAATCCAATAGAAATTTGTGCTCTAGAAATAAAAGACAATAAAGAGGGGAAGTCAATATTCACTTTAAACCGCCTGATGCATTGCGTCATACAAGTCCAACCTAGAACAAATCGAAACTACCCAATATAATGTAAACGTTGTCAAAGGTATGGACACTCGCAAGCAAACTGTCGACTCACTCCGAGGTGCGTTAGATGTAAAGAGTCACACCACTATTCTCAATGCACAAAACCAAAAAGTGACAAACTGAATTGCGTTAACTGTGGCGAGGAGCACACGGCCAATTACAAAGGCTGTCGCATTTTCAAAGAAACTCAGCAAGCACGTTCAAACCTTCTAAATGAACGCAGGTCAGGGTCAGAGCAACAACCGCCGCCGCGCAACAATCCCTCTCGTAGCCCTCCAACATTTAGCCCTCGCGGATTTCCTCTCCTTCCCAAAAGCAATACCCCGTGACCACCGGTTCAATCTTTGCAAACCCAAATGCCAACTGATGTATCCCAACTAATAACCACAATAGTATCACAAGTAATCTCAGCTATAATTCCGCAAATTCAAAATATTATACAGTCAGTGCTAATAAATTTCCATAATGGCAAATAAAATCACTTTAATGAATTGGAATGCAAACGGAATTAAAAGACCACAATCACAAATAGAAATTTTTCTTCACGAACACAAAATCGATATTGCATGCATAACCGAAACCCACTTGGTTCTAAATGAAAAATTCAAAATTTCTGGTTATAAAAAATATAGAAGTGACAGAATTTCAAATGTTGCAGCGGGGGGTGTTTTGATTGCTCTTTCAACCCGAGTCGAACATCAACGGTCACTTAGCCCCAACACTTCTAACCTGGAAACTGTGTCAGTCACCGTAACCATAGATAATAAAGATTACACAATAATAACAGCTTATAAACCTCCGAATAAACAATTTCCAGTAAAAGAATACAAGGAAATATTTAATAACAACACCAACGTTATTCTACTAGGAGATCTAAACAGTAAAAACCAAGCCTGGGGATGCAATTGCTCAACCCAGCAAGGCACTAAATTGCAATCTTTTGCAGTAAACAATAACTTAGATGTAATAGCACCTTGGCAGCCAACACACTACCCGTACAATAGTAATATTATCCCAGATATTTTAAACATAATGGTGTCAAAAACTTCCACTTACCTACATCTGAAACCGTACTTCCTGAATTAGATTCAGATCATTGCGCAGTCATCATTGAACTAAAATCTTCAAACCTCTTGCAGTCTAATAATCCCTTCACAGTTTTGGGCACGAAAGGGCACGTCAACTGGAATAAATTTAGAGACCTATTAGAAGTAAACCTTCACTACCCGGAACAGATAAAAACAACAAATGAAATAGACAAACAGGTAACAAATATCACACAGAAAATCTACGTTGCATTGCTACAATCAACAACTCCTTTCGCAAGACCTTTCACTAACAATAGAAATCCGATTCCAAGGAATATTCTAAACCTAATTAAAAGTAAACGTGACCTTCGACGGCTCTGGCAAATCAACCGCAGACATGACCTTAAAGCAAAAATCAACAAATTAGGGAGAACAATCAAAAACAAATTAAATCAAATTCGAATAAGCAATTTTCAAAGATCCATAGCTCAAATACACCCTAATAGTAGACCACTCTGGTCAACCATAAAAAGACTATGTAAAGAAACTACTGATATTCCTATCCTGAAACACAACTCAAATGTAGCTTATACGGGTCATACGAAAGCCAATATGTTAGGTAAATATCTGCAAAATAGTTTTACTCCAAACCCAAATACAAATTCTTTCTTTACTAATTATGTTACAAAAAACGTCCTGTTACCAGACTATAATGTCCCAGATAAAATAAAATTTATATCCCCATCCGAATCATCTAAAATTATTAAGCAATTGAAAACCCGAAAATCAGCAGGTCACGACCATATTAACAACAGAGCTCTTAAAGAATTACCCAAAAGTGCTATAACTATATTAACCGCCTTATTTAATTCCTGTCTAAGACTGGGCCACTTTCCAAAAGATTGGAAATTCTCTATAATCTTACCCTTCTGTAAACCAGGCAAAGATCCTCGCTTTCCTACAAGCTACAGACCAATAAGCCTTCTACCCTCAATCGCAAAGGTATTTGAAAAATTAATTCACTGCAGATTATCTACTTACCTAACAAAAATTAGCGCTATCCCAGACTTTCAGTTGGGATTCAGATCTCAACATAGCACCACCCACCAATTGCTCCGTTTAACTGAATATATTGCAAATTCATTTCACAGCAAAAAATACACAATTGCAGTTTTCCTAGACATTGAGAAAGCC
Organism: Gryllus longicercus; assembly: GCA_038098605.1. Classification (NCBI taxonomy): domain Eukaryota; kingdom Metazoa; phylum Arthropoda; class Insecta; order Orthoptera; family Gryllidae; genus Gryllus; species Gryllus longicercus. The sequence goes on from JAZDUA010000028.1 coordinate 981,193, forward strand.
TTTGATAAACTCTGGCATGAAGGTCTTTTATACAAACTGCGCCAACTAGGAACTCCCAAGTATCTACTCCATCTAATCAGAAGTTTTCTAAAAGATAGATATTTTTCCGTCCGTATTAACTCAAGTCTCTCAAACAGATTTGAAATTAATGCAGGAGTCCCTCAAGGTTCTTGCCTCTCTCCACTTCTCTTTACTGTTTACATGTCGGATTTACCACAGTCAGACTATACAGAAATTGCCCTTTACGCAGATGACACAGCACTTTTTACCTCTCATTCAGACATTAGCTGCGCCTTCGACGACATACAGATTCACCTAAATAACTACATTAAATGGGCTTCATACTGGAAAATAAAGATTGACGCATCTAAAAGTCAAGCAAAAATATTCACACTCCGCAAACCTCCTCACTCCGCAACCACCTCCAAAGCTCACTTCAGTGTAATCAAGGAACACCTATGTGCCGTTATTCTTGCTTTTCTGCATTATGTGCTGCAAATAGTGTAAAAGCTAATTTTTTTTTTTGATTTGTCAAAGTAACATGTCTACTCTTCCTGGTAATCGAAATAAATGCAGATCTATGCAATGCACCAAAGGCGATTCTATTGAACTTGTTGAATTGAACATTTTCAAGTAATAGCTCTGGTGCTAAGAGTACATAAATTGCAGTATTACAATATTACGTAACTATTTCGAACAGTGCCAGAAAGAACGTGCTGTTGTAGCATCGCTAGTTTCTTATACAAGGTATATAATATTTTATACAATTATGCGAAATAGATATCGCAATTATCTCAGAAAAATCATTTGGGAGTACTTGACTAAGTAAAAGAGTTTTTGTTTACCATTTAATTATCTGGTAGAAGCCATAACGTTTTGTGTGAGTAGAACATGCCCTTCAAAATATGGCCTCGGTCCGGTTTTCAATAAAATTAAATTGGGATTTGGAACATAGAAAAGGTACAAAATATTTGATATTCTGACACAACTACTGTATTATACGTACATATTTCTTTTTTAATGCAATTTATATGTGAATATTATATCTTTAAATCGTCTCACGCACACGTTTCTTCAAACGTTAGTAGCTATCGCATGATTTTGAGTTATTTTGTGACAATGTTCATATATTTTCGAAATATGATTACTAGCCGTTCTGTAGCTCAAATGGCAGTTCTAGTGTGTGAAAATGTAGAGGGCTGTGGTTCAAATTCTGGTTGGGGCATGCTTTTTTCATTCCATGAAAACATTCGTATGTATGGAGCACAACGCATTGAAACTATTTGTAGAAATTAGATTTTTATAAAAACGTTTCATTGTTAAATAATTTAAGGTATGTAATTTTTTCCAGTATCTGATTCGTCTCGAGAAAGATGAAGTGCATGTAGCGTAAAATTTGTAATATTTTGCGTGACCATTGTCGATAATACGAGAAAATAAGAGCTGTTTTTTATTAGAATATAAATAGGTAAACACACGGGGAAGAAATTGAGTGATTGTAGGTGTTTTTTCTTTAAGTCGATATTTATTTCTCATATTCTAATGATGCCTTTGCGAGCTTTGATGATCGGGAAGTCCTAGGGTTCAAATCCTCACGGTGGCGGACGTTCGACTCTAATTACAGATTACTCCGAATATAAAAATATAGATTCAAGTGTTATTTAGTGTCATATGGACACAGTACTGTTTTGAAAAATCTCTCAGTTGAAGAGCTGCTATGCTCCAGATTTACTTGTTATACGGATTTTGCTTTCCCCTTTTATGAAATACAGAGGCCAAGTAGTGGTGCTATGAAGAACGGCACGAACTTTCTCGTACTACTTTGCTTTCTAATCTGTTGTCTGGGTTAGCTGTTCGGTTTTCCCTGCCCTCTTTTCAGCAGCTACATATTGGCGCTTATTTGTTTCTTCACTTTTTCTCATATTTTCACTCCCCTAAGAGTTGAATTTAAATACGACTTTCCGAACATCATAGAAGAGTAAAATTTGTATTATATACAAATTCTCATTGAAAAATTTGGAGTAATTTCTAAAAAACAAAACAAAAAAAAAACACGTCGTTTGAGCGTTTCTGAAAATGCGCAATTTTGAGCTCATTTTGACATTACTACATTTTAGTGTTCATCATCATTAATCATTTTATGCGTTTGCAACATGATCATGTATCATTTTATGCACTTGCACTCAGAAATGCAGTAATGTGTAAAAACGCTCGTAATATACGTAAATATTAACCAAGTGAAAAGTGTATCAGAAAAATATATTTATGTAAATTTTGAAGAAGAAAAACTATCAAAATTGCCTTGAAGTCATGTTTATCAGTATATTTCGCACTATTCCTACTAAATGTTTAAGCGAAATATTCAATGTTTTTTGAGAAAAAATTGTTTTTTTTAAAACTTTTGTAATATTTCTCGAATTTCTGTCAAAATTGAGCGAAAACTACTAATATTTTCAATAAATATTGCATTATATTTATTAAAGTACTCTTTTTGGAGATCTAGATTCATCTAAAAAAATTCCATTTTCAATTTTGTAGTTGTTTGTCGACGCCGAAATAATTCGTCTTCGGTAATTTTCAAAAATTCAGAGATCATAGTGAAAATAGACCTATGTTATTTTCATCAGTATATGTCACACTATTCTTACAAGAATTGTACACAATAGATTTGGAAAAATTTTTTATAATATTTGAAAATGTCCCGAAGATTTTAAATAAAGTTCCCCGAAGATTTAAAGAATTCATTTATAAATTGCAGGACCTCGGATCGGGCCAGATCGATCAAGGAATGTTCATTTTGGCAAAAATCCTACGTACCCTATGAATGGTTTAGGAATTAGTGTTGTTCCAAGACGGGCGAACATTTGAAAAACTCTTCGTAGGTATCAGAAGACCCCTAAACATGCATTTCCGGTGAAATATCAAAATCCAATTACCCCAGCCTCACATAACTTTCTATATGCAAGTATTATATCTTGTACTCTGTAAATTCGTATGTATACGAGAAAGTAAAAATAAATAAATTTACTGTACACAGACAACAAAGCAGGTTCCTGCTTTACTGCTAAGGTTTCTGCTTTACAAAGGACCTCTTCAATCTTCGTGCGACAATAATACAACAATCTTCGTACAACATCGACAAGAAGAAACAAAAAGTGCCAAACGCCTCAGATTTCCCTCCCCTCCCAGTTCTCCACTTTCAACCCAATCCCTTCTCTCGTACAGCATCTTCTCAAAACTCAACATACGCTGTACCCTACAATCAAAACCAAACAGATCTCTGCAAAATAATAGAAACCTCATTCCAAAAGTTTGAAAGCATCCTTAAACAACAATCTGAACAAATTGGGGCTTTGCTCAACCTACTGACGTCATTAATATCCAAGATGCATTAAATGGCACCAATAATTAAAATTATTCTCTGGAGCGCAAACGGTTTAATCCAACATCGAAGAGAGCTCGTAACTATTCTCAAAGAAAAATATATAGATATTATGCTAATATCCGAAACTCACTTCACTGAAAAATCCTACTTAAAGATACCGGGATATGATATATGTATATATATATACAGGGTGAACCAATTAAGTCATAACACCCCTTTTATCTCCTCATCCGTGAAAGATACGAAGATACCGTTTGGACAGTCCGTAACATAGATAGGGGCTACTTGATTACAGCATATTTCGGTTCTGTACTATTTTTAGTTACAAAGATATGAGGTCAACTCTGTTTTTTCAAATAGAAACCTATAATTAATTTTAGCTCATCTTAATGAGATTAAAAAGACGATTTCAAATATGTGTATTACTTTATATTTAAGTGAATAGTTTTGTAGATATAACTATGTTTTGTAACTCTGAAACGGCGCCTATTCATGCAACCTTTCTTCTTGACTAAATGGGAAACTTCGCGAGTCGTCCTTGAGACAAACACGCTCCATTACACGAGAAAAGTAACAACTACTTTCTTCGATATTTTGCGGAAATACTAATCGTCGACGACCTTGTCCGAAAGAGACCCAAATGTTTCTGAAAAGATTCCGGAAGGTTTTTGTAATGTCAAGAAAATAGTATGTATTCTGTTATTTGACAACTGTGACAACATACGTATTATACTAGTATTATTACAAATTGTAAGCACAATACCAAAGTAAGTAAATAAAATCTTGTTAATTTAATTTATTTATGACTATCCGTCATTTATAAAGAAAATACATTTATCAAAATTAAAAACAAAAATGTACAAAGAGAATACAAAATACATTATTAAAGAAAATGGTATTACTTAAGCATAGTATGTTCGAAATGTTGTCCATCTGCTGCAATGCACATTTCCAGTCGCCGTTCGAAAGATAAATAAACAGATGTAAGGAGGTCACATGATATAGCAGAGCAAGCTTCGGTGATACGCCATTTCATATCGTCTGGCGTAGTTGTGAATTCTGCATAGACTTTATTCTTGAGTGCTCCCCAAAGAAAAAATCAAGAGCAGTCAAATCGGGAGACCGGGCAGGTCACTTCACTTCAGCAAGTCGTCCTATCCAGCAATCCGGGAACTTCCCATTTAAGACTTCTGTGGCTACACAGGAAGAGTGAGCTGGGCAGCCGTCATGTTGGAACCACATGCACTGACATTCAGATACCACTGCATTCAGTGGTATCTCTTCTACGAGAATAGGTAAAACGTTTCGAAGAAACAGTGCGTACATATTGCTATTTAATATTCCTGGGATGAAGTAAGGTCCTACAACGAAATTTCCAATGATGCCGCACCACACGTTAACACTCCACTTTCTGATGATGTACCTGTCGTAACCAATGAGGGTTGTCTATTGACCAGTAATGCATATTTCATAAATTCACATTACCGTAGTTGGTAAAAGTGGCTTCATCCGTAAAAAGCATTCGTTTAAAAAGCGTTGGATCATGGCGCAGGCGTTGCAGGGCAAACCGGCAAAGTTCCTGGCGGCGTTCGAAATTCCGACCGCCGAGAGCTTGATGTAATGAGAGGTGATATGGATGGAATTTATATCGATGCAATATGCGTATGACACTCGTCTGACTTATACCACATTCCTTGGCAAAATGTCGCGAACCAGCATGTGGATTGCTAAGCGTCGACCCCAGAACAATCTCATGTGCTTCTTCAGTTGCAGTTTTCTGCCTTGTCCTCTGTTCAGCGTTCCAGCTTTCCCATTTCATTAGTTTCTTGCACATACTTGCAACAAGCTGGCGCGTAGGAAGCTGACGACCTGGATGCAGCTCTCCATATCGCTGTACTGCTCTAACGGCATTTCTTCCGGATTCACCATACACTAGTACCATATCTAACTTCTCTTCGTTGGTAATTATCTAAGAATTATCTGCTCTATTCTGCTCTAAGAAACTAGAAAAATTGAGCTGTCCTATTACCCTAGCAGCGCCTTTTATACTCGTGGCCTCCGCCCCGCTATCGTGTACGTGACCTTTGATCATTTTCGGAAAGCAGGAATGCAAGAGACACTTCCTTTCACGTTTCTCAGTGGAGAAAAGGAAAGATCGAATTCGAAGGGGCCGCTTTAGTGGAAAAATGCGTTACAAAACATAGTTATATCTACAAAACTATTCTCTTAAATATAAAGTAATACACATATTTGAAATCGTCTTTTTAATGTCATTAAGATGAGCTAAAATTAATTATAGGTTTCTATTTGAAAAAATAGAGTTGACCTCATATCCTTGTAATTAAAAATAGTACAGAACCGAAATATGCTGTAATCAAGTAGCCCCTATCTATGTTACGGACTGTCCAAACGGTATCTTCGTATCTTTCACGGATGAGGAGATAAAAGGGGTGTTATGACTTAATTGGTTCACCCTGTATATATATATATATATATATATATATATATATATATATATATATATATATATATATATATATAATACCAAGCACCCGGACGGTACAGCGCATGGAGGAACTGCTATAATAATTCGAAACACAATCAAACATTACGAAATGAACGAATATAAAACTGAAGAAATACAAGCAACATCTGTAATGGTGACAGAAGATCAAGATTTACTGACAATAACATCTGTATACTGCCCGCCCAAACATAGAATAACAGAACAAAAATTTGAAGACTTTATAAATACACTAGGATCACGATTCATAGCTGGAGGCGACTTCAATGCGAAAAAACAGCATTGGGGCTCACGACTCAACACACTACGAAAAAAAATCTTCTTAAAGTAACAAACAGACTTAATGTTTCTACTATATCGACTGGTGAACCTACGTACTGGCCCACTGACGTCAATAAGCTTCCTGACCTCCTGGAATTCTACTTAGCAAAAGGTGTGCATCTTGGTACAGTAGAAGTAAAATCTTGCTACGACCTTTCTTCAGACCTCACCCCAGTAGAAATGACCATCAGTTCAAATATATCTGAAAGAAACTATCCTCTAAAACTGACAAGTAACAATATAAACTGGAACAAGTACCGCGATTACGTGAACAATAAAGTATCTGCAAACGCACTGCTAACAACTGAAGAAAACATCGAAGACGCAATACAGCACCTATCTGACACATTACAAGACGTTGCCTGGGCCGCAACACCAAGAGAAACAATAAATAAATCGTCAACCTATCCCGCAGAAATAAGACAGTGGTAGTAAGTGGTTGAAAAACGTCGACTCCGACGAATATTCATGACGACACGACAACCAGATGACAAAAGAAAATATAACACAGCAGCCAGACAATTAACACGTCAAATTAAGGAATATGAAAACAAATCATTCTCTAATTACTATAAGCACTATCACCTACTGCTGAATCAATTATTCGCTTTGTAAAGCAACTAGAAAACTGAAGCGACCCCAGCAGCACATCTCACCAATTCGAAAAGAAGATGGCACGTGGGCAAGAAGCGCAGAAGAAAAGGTCGAATGCTTAGCAAAACACTTTGCTTCAGTTTTCAAACCAGCAGGAAATGTAAGTACTATTGAAAATAAAGTGCTAGAATATTTGGACGTACCTTTACAGTTATCTCTGCCCATAAAGCATTTCAACTCACGAGAAGTCGAACAAACAATCAAAAACACACGCATCCTGCAAAGAGTCCAGGTTTTGACCTTATTACCGGCAAGATGTTGCAGGAAATGCCAAGTAAAGGATATGAACTCGTAACAAGCATATTCAACGCGATACTTCGAAATAGCCATTATCCTTGTCAATGGAAATACGCTCAAATAATTGCGATCGTGAAACCAGGAAAGACTGCCACGGAAGTGACATCTTACCGACATATTAGCCTGCTACCAGTCCTATCAAAAGTATTTGAAAAACTTCTCTTACAGCGCCTCAAGCCTATAATTAAAGAAGTGATTCCTGACTTTCAATTCGGCTTCCGAGAAGGACACTCAACAATAGAACAGATCCATCGTATTGTAAACACAATTTCTCAAAGCCTGGAAAAAAAGCTATATTGTTCTGCAGCATTTTTAGACATACAACAAGCATTCGACAAGGTATGGTATGAAGGAATTCTATTTAAAATAAAAAAACTTCTCCCGCACTCCTACTATTTACTTCTCAAATCATATCTTTGCGATCGCCTATTTCAAGTGATATATCAGGATGCTCTATCGGAATTCCAACCTATTTCTGCAGGAGTGCCACAAGGAAGTATTCTTGGACCTTTTTTATATCTTATATCAACTTCAGACTTACCAACTACAGAAAAAACTACAATAGCCACCTTTGCAGACGACACAGCTATTCTTTCTGCAAATAAAGATCCTTCCTGCGCATCACATCTTCAAGAACATCTAAACAAAATCGAAGATTGGAGTCATCGTTGGTGAGTCACCGTTAATGAAACAAAATCAAAACACATAACATTTTCACAAAGAAAAGAAAACTGCCCAAATGTAAAACTAAACAACACAGAACTCCACGATGCTGACACAATCAAATACCTTGGACTGCATTTGGATACACGCCTGACTTGGAAAACCCACTTCAAAACTAAGAGAAAAGAAGTGCAGCTTAAAGTCCTCAAATTGGCATGGCTAATAAACAGACAATCAAAGCTGTCCTTGCATAACAAAATACAGATCTATAAAACTATAATCAAACCAACATGGACCTATGGTATTGAATTGTGGGGCTCATCCAGTAAATCGAATCTAGAAATTCTAAAAAGATTCGAAGCTAAAACACTAAGAAAACTATGCAACGCACCATGGTACGTGACAAACAAGACGATATACAGAGAACTCGACATCGTCCCGCTGGAGGAAGTAATCGCCACGAAGAGCCTAGCATACCAGAGAAGATTGTACAACCACCCAAATCACCTCTCAAAAAGCCTTCTAGATAACAGTGAGGATATCTATAGACTGAGGAGAGAGAGTATTTTAGATTTGACATACCGATTTTGTAAATGAAATTTTTCAATGCCTTAAAAAGTTCACGTCGGAAATGTATCTGTTGACACCATTTGCTTATTGTTCCGGTAGGAACAGATTGTAAATTATGCAGAAAATAAATAAATAAAAAGAAACAAACGAGGATCAAGACCTCCATACAGCACTGGTCTTCGTCACCTCGTAGCTCAAGTCGTGAGGAGGTAATTCTCACTCGCCATCTTCTTGAGCAGTGAGCCACTTTCGAAAGGTCATCTTCTTGCGCAGTGAATGAAGAATTGACCTTAACGTGTTGCATGCTCACGTGCACTGGAATAATTTAAGAGGTATTGGAAGACGTCCTTGCCTTGCCGACACTCTGAAGGAGATGCTGGGTAACAATGGATTTTCTTTCTGCAAAGTCTTTAACTTTCTTCAAGAAAATAAACTTTTTAATCTAGTCAGGTAGGAGGATAATTTTTAACATGCCTTTTATACACCGATTTTGCATATTTCAAGTAACATTGTCGTTGTCAGTAATTTTATTTTATAATTAGTCATATTTTACTATATACCCATTTTATCTTGTTATTAATAAAAAATATTTTAACTGACCACTGACACAGTGGATCTATGTTCTAAATACCAATTAGCATGAGGTCCAATGACCTTAGACTCTGAAGCGTCCTTAAACCCTAATCATAATCATCTGATCTAAAAACAATATATACATCCGTCACATCTTTTCAGACAGTTTTGCCAATAATATTGCACTATGCAATTGTCAAGAGCCCAAATATTGAGTACGTTGCACATTTCTTTCAGATAATTTAAGATGATATAAAATCGCGTTTTGTGTAAATATTAAAAAAAGTAGATGTATTTCCGGAATCTCTGACTTGTGAGTTCATTGAAACACTGGTGTTTTCCGTGTTGATGTAAAACCAAATGCATTTTGAGGTTAGGTGCACATTTATGTGTTGGAATTCGTCTTCTAAGTAGAAAATATTCACTATGTATACCTTACAATGGCTAAACGTATTTCACAATTTAATATTAGAAAACAAGGACGATGTGTTTCTATGATTAAAACAGTGTCTTTCTTCAATACCCCTAGTCAAGGTTCCCGGAGATTTTTGGATTACAAGAGAGCTTCTTCAATCGAGTTTAATACTCCAGTCACTGTTTCTGGGATCATACTGAAACTTAAAATAAGTTGGGAATATAATACATTCGAGAACACTGTTGCGTTTAAAAATTTTAATTGGAAAATCATAACAGTATTAATATTTCTTAACGACAAACACCGGATTTCTTTAAAGAGTATTTTGATACGTTCTTTGTCTAAATAGCTCGTTAAAAAAACACACCGATTCGTAACATTTTAAGATATTAAAACTGTGTAAGCAATATTAAGAATTACGATATTGCAATGATTCTTTACTTAAGAAATCCGTTAGTGATATTAAATTGTTTACGAAAACATTGTTTTCGTAAATAATGCTCATATAGAAAAAGTGGGTGATTTCAATCCCATAACGCGTACCAATTCCTTCATATTGATACATTGCTTCGTATTGATAATAATGCAATAATGTCAAAATTGAAATTGTTTTAAAAATACGATAATGAATTTCAACATCCTTGATAGGAAATGTCTATATATTAAATAATATTAAATAATGTATTATATTGTTGTGTGTTTCCTGCAAATAATTATACTACATTTTGTGTCCTTTGCAACCATTAACATTTATTATTTTTTATTAGAAACAAATTTTGTTTGTACTATCAGTTTATTCTGATACAAAATTTCTCGCAGTAATATATATATATATATATATATATATATATATATATATATATATATATATATATATATATATCATAAATTAGGCTTAATTTTAACGGTAAAGAATTCGAAGAAATCCCATAGTTCTTCCACCCGACCGACTGCCGCGTGGTTCGTCGATGTTCGCATGCCTTGCCGCGATTGGCCAGTTGGTTCTCGCACTTACCAATCACTTCTCTCTCCCCTCAGCGAGGCAGCGTCACCGACGTCATTTACACCTGAGAAATCGCTCCGCCCCTTTGAGATAACGAGGAGAAGAATCTTCGTGGGGAGGGAAGGGGGAGCCAAAGTCAAAGCCAATGATAAAGGCCCCTTTGTCTAGACTTCAGGATTGGTCAAGTGTCCAGCCGTGGTTGTACAAACTGTGGATAAGCCAGATTTGGCTGCATAGAGCATCACCCATATTCAGAGCTATGTACTGTACTATAACATAACCGCGTAACTTGCTTTCAGTTATTTTCAATATTTGGCACATTTTGGAACTCTGTTGGATGTAATTCCATTTGTGGAATACTCCTATTAAATACCACCCGTGCTTTGGAAATTTTTGATAATTTTAAATTTTGAAAAAGATTGCTCTACAGTCACAATCGCCACAAGAAACGTTAGAAACAGCAAGTTTACTGTACAGTTGCCTGGAATGTTAGCTGAAAGTGTGACGTACTCAATCAGAACCGATTTAGCCAACTCTCAGATTGAATGACTTTCCAAATTCGATCTCTCAGACAACTACGCAAGGATAATAGCTGGGTTTATAGCATTTGATCAGTTACGTCGTAGTATTTCTCGCTGAATTTTTCGCATAGATTTGCAAATTATTCATCTGAAAGCAGCAGTAAAGTGTGTGCCTGATTGATCGCAAACGAATCGATTATTGATTCAACCCATAAAATCGACGGCACAACTGACCAATCGCAATATCTAAAGAAGCGAAGTATACATTAACATTGAACCGTTTTTCAGTCGAACAGTCCATGGCTCCTTTTCTTCTTTTTTTTACACGTTTCTCGCAAAACGCAACTTTTATAACCCAAGAAGTATCCGACTCAATTGCATCGGATTTGGCTTTGTCAAAGAACCTATAAAATATTTTTTAGATCATTGCGAACTGCTTAAACTAATCCCATGCTTGGCAACGATCAAAATCATATTTTTGCAGATTTGGAGACCGAGCATTAGTCTGCGATCAAAATTGTTTAGTACAATACAATTTGGAATACAAACCCGACCGACTCAATTTCTATTTTAAACAAGTACGCATCTACTCCCTCAGATGCACTTTTGCTTTTTTAAATTATTTTTGAGAAAAATTGCAAAACATCAGCATATCTGATCCGAATCGCCAAAAAGAAATCGTTTCTGCTGGACCATCTAGTAGGACACAGTTGTGGGTCTGCCCAGTTTTAAATGAAACAATAAATAATAGGATACCCAGGATGCTAAATTACAAATTTGGAAAACATCGTCGCGTCCTCATAATAAAGTCAGTAGGTAATTGAAACTTTACACTAGTCGATTTATGGTCATAAATAAATCACTTTCAGAAGGGGCTCCTAAAGTTAGTTCCGCTTGAAAAAAAAAAAAAGCTTTTGGGGGCCCCTTGTGTCCGGGAGCCCCAGATAATTGCGTCTGCACTGTAATTACGCCGCGTTTTGGGGTCCCCTTGGACCGAAAAAGTATTTTTTTTTTCAAAATGTCCGTCCGTCTGTGTGTTTGTTTCTCTGCCGTTTGTGAACAATGCTAGTGCATAAACTATGAAGTGGAGATTTTCCTAGATAGATATTCCCCGGACGATCTGGCTCAACTCAAAGTTCTTTGATTTTTAAAACATTCTTTAATTTTGGAAGGTGCTTTACATAAAGCTCCTGGGTCGTGTTCATAATTTTCAGAAAAAATGGCTCCCGATTCTTTCTTTAAAATTCTTGTAACAATAGAATGAAATACTTGTAAAGCTTGCTGAAATAGGTTCAATTTTCTCATTAACTCTAAATTTTTAAAAATTGCGAAATTTTAATTTTTTGGCGCCTTCCTATAACAACAAAACTGAAGATAGAGATTTTCCTTCAAATTAAATTTGCACTTCATAATTACTTCTTTCGTTAATGTCATGTCCAATTTTTGACAAATTTAGTAATTTTCGTGCAATATTTAGTGAAATATATAACAAGTTAATAATAACAAAAACAAATATTTCTCAAAAACGGTTGCAATTTTTTCTTTAGACTTTTAGTAGGGATAATTATAAATATACTGTAAAAGATGACATGAACGCTGCTTTGCTCTATTCTATGTTTAATATTAACCCAATATTATTAATGTTCAATGACAATTTTACTTTGAATTGATTCATTAATTAGTACATCTTATTCACATTTCTCTATAATAATTTACAATAAAACTGTAAATAATAAAAACGCAAATTATATTAACTTTACATTGGGTTGAAGAGTGAAAATCATTCAATTATCCGAAGTCAATATCCACCATAAAATATTTCGCAACGCATGGCCTGTCTAAACATCCCTAAAAGCCACATTTTCATTCAATCCGAATTTTGTGTTCCTTGATCTCAGAGCTATACTCTCACCTCCTAAGATGTTAAATACTTCGTTTTCACAATAATCTCCCCTAGCGGACAGTGTTTAGCGGAAGCTAGCTAAAAATAGAGACGTCGCGCCGTTGGCCCGTTGAGCGCAAATCGCGCTTTGGCTAAACATCTCCGCAGTTCGCGCAGAGGCGTGTGAGAGCAGACGGCGGCGTCTGCTTGGAGCCCACTTGGTATGCCAGTGCGAAATCTGACTCAGCAGTCTAAGCGCGATCTGTCTGTAGAAACTACTAAGCGCCGAGTCTGCTGTGAGAGTTCATCCTCAGTACTACTGATAATTATTCATTGCTGTTCGTTATGGAACTGACAGAGTGACTTGTAATAACGGCTGAATAAGAATTCTTTATAAGGTAAGATTAGAATAAAATTTCACAGAATTTTTTGAAATGACATACATCATTTGAGCTACTTTTTAATTAGTAACAGTTATATCAATAAAAGCACAAGTTACGTTATGACAAGCATTTTTAATTATGTGTTTTATTGTATAACATTTGGGTTTAAAACCAGAATATCTGAGAAGGCTGTTACGAACTACTACACCTATGAAATGCTTCATAAGTATTGAAGTTAAAGCATTTTTTAAGGAAAGTTGATAAATATGTTAAGGAGAGTTCCTAGGAGAGATTAAATGTCGCCGAACAAAATCACATTTTCCAGTACTTCTTTTCACAGAATCATTTAGTGAGTTAGCACGTAAGGCAAGGGTTCCAACGGGGTCGGTAGAGGGAATAGAATAGGATGATGAAGGGGTCGATTAGGGGCTGATGAGAGTGATCGTTATAATAAATATCATATTCATTAAAAGAAATATTCATGAAGATGAGAAATAATTGTTTTCCTATACAAAACTTCAAATCTAATAATAAATTAAAAATTTGCTCTTATTTACGAATTTAATATCATTGATATTAACAAAAATTGAACAATTTTGCAATTAAACTCTGTGATTTCGTTTCTGAAAATTTGATTATAATTGTAAAATTAAATATAGAAGTGCAACAAATAATAAAACAAAAATTCTTGTTCTTATTGTTATAATATATAAGTAATTTGAATGTGCAATTATTTCTATTATTATGACTTATGCTGCATACAATACAAAAAATTAAAGGGTTTGATGAAGCAAACCAATCTTTTAAAAGGTGTCGACTGAAAAGAGTTGAAATCCCTGCCTTACATTCTTATAGTGAATGGCTCAAAATATTAAAAACCAGAAAATGATTATCAATTGGTATAAATTTCTGCATAAAAAAGGAAGTGAAATAGAAAAGTTTGCTACTAAAGTACTACGCAATGAAGAATTGAGATGTTTGTGCTTGATGTTTGATGGAGGGGAATGGTACACTTGAAACATTCATTGGTAATGGTAATATTTGCCTATTATTAGACATTTTTGAATGCTTATTACCCGCAACACTTAACTAGCCATTTATTAATATTGTACAAACTATTGTCGATACAGCCGTACAATAAAAACAATACGGTCGGTATATATTCAGGAACCTACTTCAAGCTGTATTATTCAGAAAATCTAAATTACATGTACAGTTTCGGAGACAAAAATTGGTCGCCGCCGTCTGCGGTTCAGTTCAGCTTTTGGACGTCTTGGGCATCTCTTCTATGACGAAACATAGTAGGCGGGGCCTCACAAACTACCGCAGCCAATCTTATCGGAGGAGGGTGTGGTCTCATAAAATTATGAAGGAGAAAATTGTGGACGTCCCTAGTTCACATGTGGAAATATTTTCGAATACAAATACATGGAATCTAACAATTTTATGAACATGAAAGTAAATTCATTGAAATAGATGTATAAACGCATTCACTTCACCAGTTTTAACACATTTCTTTTTGACGAAAATACGTTGATTCGAGATAAGATAACACTTATTTTAGAGCAATTACTTTTTCATAGACCTTTTAATTTCAGTATTGTTTTTCGTACACAAACCATGAACTTTATCAAATGTCCAGTTTGCTATAGATTTTATCAAAAAGGAAAACTATTATAATAGCAGATTTGTAATTGTGTGTTTATAAAATTTCCAAAATTTCATAATAGTGTATTTCTCGAATCGATATAGGATCCCTAGGGAACCATTTCAATAAAATTCAATGGCGAAGTGCATATTAACATTATAGTAACAATTTAGCTAGATATTAACCAACCAATTTGCATCTCTTGTCAAAATTGTTGTTTTGAAATTTTAACTCAGGGACAAATTTTGGACAGTCCTCGGCAGAAATACCGCACATTTGGCAATTCTTTGTAAAATTGTAATTGTTGCAAAACTGTAAATTCGCAATTTTTCGCAGAAACTTTATAACATTTTTAAAGCACATGTACTTATAAATATAATAATGTGAACAAATTGGAATTAATATAAATATTAATAACGTTAGAGGCAAGTCAAAAAAATACAGTTTAGTATTTTTTGAAAAAACAAAAAAATAGGCCAAAATAGCTTTTATGTCATCTTATAGATTGCATTTAGCACAATCCCTACCAAACGTATACAGAAAAAATTTGGAGCGGTCTTGACAATCTTGTTTTTGGAATTTTTAAAATTGTACAAAATTGCATGCAATATTTCGCGGAAATTACTAAAATTTTCAAAATAATGAACCCGACTTTCATGAAAGAGCACACTATGGATAATAAGTTTCAATTGAAGGAAAAATCTCTATCTTCAATATTGCAGTTGTAGGAAGACATCGAACAAAAACCATACTTTTGAAATTTTCAAAATTTCAAAGTTAACTGTGAAAATTGGACTTATGCTATGTTTATAAGTGTATTTTAATTTATTTTTACAAGAAATTTAAGCTTCATGTAAAGTACCCCTAAATTTTGAAGGCTGTTTTTCAAAATCTCAAAGTTTCTACTCTAGTCACATAGACAAGGGTTTCTTGAATTTGGAAAAAATACTACACATGATTTAAGCGCTAATAGAGTTCACAGACAGACAGAGGGACAGACAGACAGACGGACGGACGGACGGAAGGACGGTTGGACGGACAGACGGACTGACGAACAGACAGAAAGATAGACAGAACGACAGACGGACAAATGGGCGGATAAAAACACGGACAGACGGACGGGCGGACGGGCGGACGGGCGGACGGGCGGGCGGGCGGGAGGGCGGGCGGATAGACGGCAGACCCACAAAATAGGGATTCTGGCTACACCACGAGTTAGAGGATATTGTTTTCTTAGTTTAACAACTGGATTTATCCATTTTTTCGTTATCAGGGTCCGGAAATGATTTTTTCCTGCCTAAAACCGGCCGTTTTTTCGCGTAGCATTAAATAACTTTCTCTACACTACGTATGTTACTCTGTATATACGTACGTAAACAAAAAATTAATAATATAATGTATTACAAAGCTAGTTTTTATCAATCAAAATTTCGAAAGTTAACAATAAGGATCAAACACGATACTATTTCTGACTGTTTCTGTCTATTACTATCCATAACCGTTACACAACTTTAATATGCGTGGAGTGGATTTTGCACTTCCGAAAAATCTCCATTTATTTATCATTCCTATTAAGACGGAACCCGCCCTCTCTCGCATTTCCCTCTTTCGCAGTGCCATGGCTCGCTGTGCCGAGGCCATGTGCCCTGATTCTTTCATGTCACATTACAATCGGTCTGTAAAGAAGCGAGACTTAGCGTTAGTTTAAAGTGCGAATCTATCTGCTTCAGAGGCCGTAGGTACGGGTACTTCACATTACTGCATGTAGATGGTCCCGGAAATATCGAGAAACAGGAATTGGGAAAACATGCTGGCACCGGGCGGTGGCATGTGTCTACCGAAGTCCAGGACACCGAATTGGTAAACCAGGCTAGAGAGACACCATTCCTCAAATCGGTCCAGTGCCACTAACTTTCCTGGTTGGTCGAGAACTGTTAGGAACCGCTTAAGGGACACGGGACTCCGGTCACGTAGGGCAGCGGTTAAGGAGAGGCGTTCCGAGGACCATAGACTCCAGGTTGACATTTTCCGATGACAACATTCATCGTGACTGTGGTAATGAAATTTTCTCCGACCAAACGATTTTGTCCTCTACCAATGACGGGCCTGTTCGAGTGTATAGATCTCAGGGGACTCGTCATTATACGGATTATGTGCATCAATGTACGGTTTTTTCGGCGAGTATCTGTAGTGTGTTGGCAATGCATTTCTGTACGTGGCATTGGGGTTCTCCACAGAATTCTAGGTCACCTCAGCGGCGTCGAATACCTCCATATCTTGCGATATATTGTTCCGTCGGTGCGACAAATGTATCTGGATGGGGAACTGAATTTTCAACATGACACCTCGTCGGATCATGAAAGTAAACTTGGTTCAGGAATGTCTTGCACAGCACAAGAAAGTACAGATTCTGGACAGGCCCCCTCATGGAGCTGATTTGAATCCAATTGAAAATATGTGGGCCAAGACGAGGCGTGTCATGGCAGAAAATTGGCCGAATTCACACCTCTTCACAATATATGCTCTCCAGCACGTGATTAATGCATGGGAAAAGTTACCCCATTGTCCCAACTATCCAGCTATGTTGGTTGATTCACTTCCCCGTAGATAGAGAACGGGCCGGGATAGAGAACGGTGGCTTTGTTACTCTTACTGAGATAAAAATACCATTTTAAGGGCTATATAGAATTGAAGGTCCACAGAAATATGGATGTTAACTAAATAGTGTAAAAAATCTGCACATTGGTAACATTGAATAAAAATACTCCTCCTAGGTAATCGACCCTACGAGCTGACGTCACAACCTGCGACACCACTAACGCAGTGAGTGGATGTGAAACGCATCTGGATGTGAAAGGGCATAAAATTATTTAAGAAGTTTCGTAGCTTACTTTCCTATATTGTAATACACGGTACTGTACAGTAACGGGAGAATAAAGTTATAATGTATATTCTTTCTGAGATATGTTTCAACTTTTTTTTTCATATTTCGTAGCTTTGTTACACATACTAGCTGAAATAATATAAATACCAGGTTTCCCACCAACTATGGACAATCTTCATAACTTTTAAATGGTTTACAATATCGAAATGCAGTTTTGCCCGACCATACAGAAGCGTGGGACAAGGAATGTGCCCCAAGATATTGTTCGCAATATTTTTAGTTTTGAAGAAATGCAATCATCTTTGATTTTCTTAAACAAGTTTATAGTTTTCACCTAAAATAAATACAACATGAAAATTAGGAATAAAATGATTCCTCATTTCTTAATATTTTGTAAGAAATATAGAGTAAAAAACCTACAATTAATGTAAAATGTAGTCGTAAACCGAAGATATGGCTTAAGGACCCCTAGACAGAATAGATCCCCTCCTATTTAAAATCAAATACAAAATAAAAAAGATCAAATATTTAATATTTGACCGCAATAATAATAATAATAACAACAATTAGGATAACGTAGTTAAGTGGGCAAGAATTCTTCTTAGTTTTTGCAATTGTTTATTTGTTTGTTAGTCAAACTTTTATTACATGATAATATGAAGTCACATGTAATAAACAGTTAATTAAACAGTATTAACTTTCAGGCTTTTAGAAAATTTCTTGTAATGCAGAAAAGTAGTTGACGAAAATGTAGTCCACTTAACCGCAGTATGGAATTAACTGAGCCACCTATTATTGTTACGTGAACCAGTAAGAGTATGTTTAACACATTCTACGAAAATATTATGAAGAAACACTTCAAAACACACAAGAAACTATTTAAAGAGAACCATTTTATAACAAGCTGAGACATTTTACGCATCAAATTTGTTTTTAAGATGAACTGTGAAGCTTGATATATGCAATTTAGCGTTTTTCTATGCAAGATTTCTTACAATTTTGGTAGTAATAATTCCTTACAATTTTGGTACAATCAATATTGATAGCAATTTGCATCTTCATTCATCAAACGAGTAACTTTTCTTAATTTAAAAAAAATTGAAATGTTCGTTAGTGGAACTAAAATTAACAATTTATACATCTGTATTGACTTCGACATTGTTTTGTCAATATTGCTCTTTGGTCACCTGAATTTTTCCTCCCTGGAACGTGAGACCTGGCGTCGTCCTGCTCGTCGGTTTTCGAGGGTTTTCTTCTCTTGCACGGTTTCGCGCTTTTAAAGTAACATCACATACCTTCTGGAATCGTAGGCACAGTCTACGTAAACAACGTTTTTCACTTTCATCACAAAAAATCATCAATTGTGAAATCTGATGAATGTGTAGGACTTTTTAACACATTTCCCTGCCCTAACAATTGGTTTGAATATTCTTTGTTAAAAATTCTCCTTGACATATTGGTAAAAGTACGAGACAACTGTCATGCTAAAAATATATTTTAGAAGATATGTTCTACAATATACATTTTATTTACTTTTTATAAATTTGTTACATTAATGAACTCAGGAGAAAGTAGATTAACAGTAAAGAATATTAGAAACGTGCTTTCAATCTGTGATCAGATTAATTATTTCGATATATATATATATATATATATATATATATATATATATATATATATATATACAAATTATTTAAAGTTATTATAAATATCATCAACATCTAAGCCATTAGCGACTAAATAAATACAATATTATACATTAACAAAATTAAGTTTTTACAATATTGAGGTTACATTATAATGATGATTATGGATACATAAACCTAAAACATAATCCTTTAAATTACATCAATGATAATTTTTACAGAAAGGAGTAAGATATTGCATTATTCTAACAGTTAAATATTGCCCAAAACACCTATTTGAGATATTATTGTAAAACATCTTCAACTATTGAATCCATTCCCTTCAACTTGAAATGTTTTAAAATGTAGGTTCGTTTCTGTCGCCTTTACAAATCAACGTTAATGCTTCTAAAGTCTGAAAATATCCTTTATTATTTTCTTTCTTATGCTATCAGTTTCTTACATCGTAGTTTTCGACGATTGATTCTTTTAAGATTGATCTCCGTTTCTATGCATTTCCTCCCAAGACTACGTTTACTGTATTCATACATGCATTCCATTGCGCTCCTTCCATTTCAGCACAAAGTCTCGGACTTGCGAAGGCCAAGTGTCCCAAAGGTCATCGCTGCAAGAGTTTCTCAAAGGAAAAATTTCCCGTGCAAACAACTGTTCATAATTTCAAATGAAGCGTACAAATTATTTGTTGCTCTATATTTCTTTTAAGTTATAAACAAATAAGATATTAATGTATTCCTCTTCAAATAATCTATTCACTATCAATCATTTCAGTTAAAAACTACGGGTATATAGTTGTAATAAAAAATCAAGTATTTGTCAATTTCAAAGAATATCTCTGCTGCATAACACTTGCCTTGAAGATTAAATGTTAAAGGGATTTCTATTCAAACTTCCTTAGTTATTAATTATTAATAAAAATCGGAAATGAAAATATAAGCTCCAGAATGTCTCACCAGAGTGTTTACATAGTGAGACATTATTCCTTCGGTCGCACAGCGATTTTGGGCTACGTCTGAGCTGAAGACAAAGCATTTACAACCAGAAATGAAGCGCGTTTTGATTAGTTGTTTGTGTAGCAATTGTATTCATCACCGCACCACGTGGTATCCAAGTACAAATAGACAAAAGGCAAAAAGCAGGAGCTAGGCGGCGCCGGCGTCGTTGGAGGTGGAGGGGTGTGGCGCCGCGGGGGCCGGCGGGTCGTTGAGCGTCGGCCGTTTGCCCTCGGGCCCCGCTCCCTCGCCCGTGGACGTCCCCGCGCTGGGCGCCGCTTCCGCATCGGCTGAGCCGCTCGCCTTGTCGTCCTCCGGGAAGAAGCTCAGCGACTGGCGCGGGCGGGCGGGCGGCGGCGGCTCCCACAGCCCGGGCTGCGCACGCGCTCACGCACGCGAAACTATAAAGGCCCCTGCACACGAACGTTGCGTTGACGCGCGTGCGGAAGTAACGCGCGTCGTAGAATAACACTGTACGCTCGTGTGCGACGCGGCACTCGAGCGCTGTGGCCCTTCCGCGTTAGATACAGTGTTAATCTACGACGCGCGATAAGTAACGCGCGTCAACATAACACTCGGGACACACAGGCCTTAATCCTGATCACGATTCAGAGTGGAGCAAACTCGTTGCAGCCCCGGGAATTCAAACAAGAAAAGTTTGTTCGGAAAAGTTTGATCTTGTTACTCATTCTGTTTTTAATCCCCCACTAACAATGCACTAAGGAAAAATTTGTACATTACTTATAAGACACCATCATTATAAACCCCTCCAAAACTAAGTAAGTGTGATTTGTAGAGAATTGTCTCTCACTGCCAGTTCAACAGAAAACAGAAGAAATGAAAAATATACAAGTTTCCACATTAGAATGCATAGGAAAATATAAGAGTGATACAAATTCACAACACTGAAAAGATCCAGCATGTAGCCAGCTAGTTCTCTACAATTATTACAATACTAATTTAGAGAAATAATAAATTGCTTTAAAAATAAGTAAATTCATTACAAATTCAGCGCAATGACCAAACTTTCAAAATACGCATTAAATAATGTAGAAGTAGGGTCTACAAAAGAATGAATAGTAATAAAGAACCATTTTCCTAGTATTATTTACATTCTCTTTTGAACGATGAATTGTTGGTAATGATATCTTATAATTAAAATAAATAAACGCAAAAGTATATTTTATTCAAATTCGAGTGCATCACATTTTCCAAGCTATTATTCCAACTTAATACTTGCTGGAATAATGTTCCTGCACTTTATGGCTGTGTTTGGACAATGTAGTAAACTGATTACTGTTAGGCGCAGGATACTTGTCTTACGTATAGGAAAATTATTTACGAGCGTATGAATTCAAAGTTCTAATACAAGTGAGGCGGGAATTATGAACAGAGTAGGTAATCATTCTTGGGACTTTTCTCAGACGATCTAGGTTCTTTAATGTACAGTTTGTACCCTGGTTTCTAAAACACCAAGATTTAATAAACGTCTGGGCCGTTTACTTGAGAAAGAACACCTAACGCTCAGACTAAAGAACGTTCTTTGATCACAAGAGATAACTTCGCACGTAAACGCCTGTAATATTTATGTATTATCTCTGGATTTAATTGCCCTGTGATATTATGTTGTGACTCTCCATTAGAAATGGGTTTTACCATATGGAATAAATTAAATGATCTTTTGTGCAAAGAGTTTGCTTCTGCGGATTTAATACCGAATCCTTTATCAGAACATCAATCTGTTCTTTTATTTGCTTTTAATGTTCGGAATCTATTTAATTGTGAGTTTTTATTTTTTCGTACTTCATAAGAAGTTAAAGTTTTCTAATCGTGCGCTGGAAAACGGCACATTTCCGACAGAAAATGTTTTATTGTCGGGTCTTGGTTACAAAAAGTTAGTAAATCTCGTTTCTAAATGTAGTAAATTACTTCCTCTAACACATGGTGTATCCATTCATGAGTTCTTAATACCGAAAAATTGATTGACGACAAAACATCTCTCTTGTCCATCCGTCCGGGGTCAACCGTATCTCCTAAAACATTCAGTTATTTTTCTTCAAAATTTATATTCTCCTGACGATTAAACGAACTCTAGCACACTAAGTTTCAAACGCTTTTTTTAATTTTGGGAGGTTCTTCATATGAATCGTCAATAACATTTTCAAATTTTCTCAAAAAAGCCAAAAATTGTTTTAATAAACTATGTTCTTGGATAGCGCAAGGAATGCTTAAGTGAATGATGCAGATCTCATTGGAAGTCACTGACTTTACGAAATGCAAAAAAAATTTGCGGCATCTTCCTACACCTACAGTACTCCAAACCAAACGTTTGCGTGCTGAGTTCACTTGAACAAATGAAAAAAGCCTCGATTACATCAATATCAAAACCAACAGCTTTAGATGTTCATCCGACGAGGTTTTCATCACATTTGTTACGTCATTTGTCTTTTATTTAAGTCATTTTTAAAACATTTTAAGAGGATTTTATTGATCATTTTTGGCGAATTTTTACGTCATCAAAATCTGCCCGTACTTATTACAATACGATATTGAAGAATTAATAAACGAGTCTTTTAAGCCTTAATTGATAACCAATCGAATATTGTAATATAATGTTACCATTTGAATATCGTAGAACGTTAAACGCAATTTGTCAAAATACAAGTGAACTATAATTCTTATTTACATTTGTCTCTTCGTCCTGCAAATGATGATCTCTGACAGTACTTATGTTGATAGTACGTATACCGTGGGTTTTTTCTAATATTACTTGCATTACACAAATGATTATTTTTTGTATTAATGAAGAATGGATATATGTATCGCAATAACTCTTAATACTGTAACGTTTCTCGGCGGTGAATTAAAACCTACACAATAGTTAACAAAAAAGTTTATTTGTAAACAATGCTACACTAAAAAATACTTGATCTATTTACATATTTGCACAGTCCTTATGTTCTTCACTTGATTATTTTCCTTACACACGATTCCGTTCTCTTGATTATTTATTTACACCGTTCACTTCTGATTATATATTTACACTGATCACTTCTTCTACAGTATCGCACAGTCCGATGCACTGTCTACGGTCTACTGCGCAGAGCACAATTCCCTGCGCAGACCACAATTCACTGCTGCCTACTGTTTACCTACTGCACCACTGTTTACCGTGATGCACACTTCACAGCTCAGCTTCCACTGCAGACTTCAGACTGCTAAATGCTGTTCACCCACAGCACCACTGTTCACCGCAATGCATATTTCACAACTCAGATTCCTCTTCAGACAGACTACTGCATACTCACTCTGACGGACTGACTGTTTACTACTTCTACTGCTTGGCTACATACACTGACTGTCTCGCGGCTACTTACTGCCTGACTGACGTGACTGACTTGCGGCCACCGGCAGCGGCGAATTTATATCTGGCCGGCGCTCGCCTTGAGC